>CAHIKZ030004482.1:265000-375000 GCA_903632075.3 Acanthosepion pharaonis
TACGCGCTAACACCATTGGGAAAGTTAGTGATTCACCTTTTTCTCCTTCTAGCTATGGGTTAATTAGTAAAACTTGTGTCAGTAAATTATTATATCTCCAAAAAATTCTTACAATCTAAAAATATTTTTTGCCTTTAAATAATATACAAAATGATGATAAATCCGAAAAAAATCAAACCAATCAATAACAGAAAAATAGAATATATGTGACAATTCTTTCTATTCCTTTTTTTTAAATAATGATTTCACGTAGATGAAAAATATACTGAGTAATCAAATCCGATTCTGCCATTAAATATTTGATACAAAATTACAAATTTTTACAGCAAAATGCTCTTACTGACTTTTAGCGTTTATTGTTAAAAACGGAGATTTATTGAAAGTGTATTAATGAGATTTGCATGTATGTAAATATCAGTCCGTTTTGATTTTATGTCTCTTAATGTTTGTTCATTTATTCAGCGGCATATCATCTCCTAAATTAGTCCAATGCTTTCGGAAGGCGTTCGACATTCATGATCCATTATAAAACACTAGCACTTATCCCCTTGACAAACTAAGGTCATTTCTTAATAATATAAGCTGTATATTTAGTGGGTATACGTATTTGAGTCGCTATCCCTGTATTTTTCATTCAAGTAAATAGTAAAATTTATAACAATCAGCCTTAATTGAAAAGTTCCACTGTAGAAAAATTTGTGCCTCCGACAGTAATCAAACCGGCTTCGAATTTTACTAGGAAGAATAACACCATTTAAGCCAAATTGTGCCTGTGCGGCACAAAGCTGGAGTAAACTATTAGAGAAAGCATGTTTTTTTTCTGTTAGGATTTCCTCCATTCTGCCTTTAAATAATATACAAAGAAACTTTAACTTTGGTTTGATGCACAAAACATAAATAATCCGACATTTTATCCGACATTATTCTTATTACTATAAATGCTATTTTTAATTGGTACACGTATTTGAATTGCTATTCGTGTAATTTTATTTCAGTAGACCCTTCCAAGGACTGAGGAATCGGAGAGCCGAGTTCGAATTCCAGTCAAACCCATTAGATTCACTTACGTAGTAATACCCTTGAGAAAGGTATGAATTCTCTTCTTCACTCTCCAGCTATGTGTAAATAGCAGGACAGACCCGGTTAGATTGCAACTGGTCTACCGAAGAAAGAAATGGTAACATTCTGCAGGAAAATATCTGCTTTGTCAGTCAGGTATCGAAAGATTTATGATCGCCTAACCGTGTATAGCACATGGCACATAACTAACTGATTTCCTCGGCGTAGAGGTGTGTATAGGTTTTTACTGAAAGTCCCTTTGTCGGACACTGACGAATAAACACGTTCAAAATATAACGTTCCCGAACCAGATACATACGTACTTATACGTTGATCTTGGTTCATTTTATGCCCTTCTGAATTTGCAAAGAGTCCAATTGTCAACTCATACGCTTGGTAGAGGTTTAGCCACCGCTCGGGTACTTCAAGATACCTCAGTTTCTTAGTTACTATATTAAAACAAATAAAGAAAAAAGTCGTTTGAAAATAAAACATTTTTCCCAAAACAATTGTCAGAGCAGAAGTTAAATTAATAATCCAATATCTATTAAGACAAACAAATGTTTACTTCAACCCTCACCACTTGTAGTTGTAAATATCCTCTTCAAAAATCTTTTGCTATTTATACATTTCTTCTATGCCGTACCACTCAAGGTCTTAAAATATTGTCACCTTCACTCTAGATTCAAGTCTGTGACATTTCACTAGAATATAAATCCAAAACTAAAGATGTGTTCAAACAACAAAGAAGACAAAGATATTCAAGATTGGAAATGCAATTACAATTTGATTGCTTTTATTCGTACACAGTTTAACTTAAGTATTCTTTCTTGGAATTTCGTAGACACTATATTTATGATGAGGTGAGGAAAGAACCAAATGGCGACATGAAGGAGAAAATGGAATTTTCACAAGAAATTCGAAAACCTTTTTCTGTCTAGACGTTTGCTCAATAGTTTTATTAGATTTTACACGAAGGAGTGATAAGTACTGGATGAATATAAATATTGATCGACTAAAAATAACCGACATGAGACAATTACCTGATACATTTAAAAAAAATAGTTTTGTTAAATATGGAGATGTTTTCAGTTCATAATATATATTTTCTTTTCTTTTGAGAAGCTTATTTGAGATATAAGAAAAAAATTTCGTTTCAATATTTGTTTTATTGACGCCAGTAATGAGGTCCTCGTAGAGTAATGGCTACCAGCTCGGTACGCAAAACCGGTGAGCCTAATTCGAAATCTGTATTTGAGTACGGTAGGAATCCAAATCGTCAATCCAGACCCAGCTCTGGGCTAATAGCAAGACAAACAACGCTTTTTACTCGTACTTGATCAGCAGTCAATTGGAAGGACTATTCTTAATTTAAAACCGTATGTGTATCTGACGAGCCGTGTACTCTACTAACATGGAAGGATTAAAGATATCACAAATAGGGCGGGGAGTTGTGTACCCTATAATCTTGATTGATGTTCACTTATATTGTATAGTAAAACGGTTAATATCTTTGACGTAATTAGTTTTAAGTACAATGGCTACTTTAGATACTTTACATTTCTATCAGCTCGGGATTTAACTTTATAATTCAGAATGTTACATCTTCAGAAAAGAGAAAGTCATTTTATGAATACGATAATCCCTACTTATTCGTCGGAGATAACATTTCCATTTTAAATTTGACGTCAGTGGTGGCCAGATTTCATTGGAATCACGCATATAAAATCGTAATGCTAAACCTAAATTATTTCCACGGAGAAAATGAGAAGGCGAGCCATTGGATCTGTTTCAAAAGAAATGTTGAATGTTGGCTGGAAAAATGATCACCAACAGAAGGAGTTGTAACAAACTAGTAGAATCAAGTGTCAGGTCTTCACATCAGTCACGGCGCCGTTGCACAGTGAAATCTGACGCCCTGAAACGGTGTGCAACACAGACATCTTTCTGGCTTCCTATACACAGAATATCGATTGGTAACATTTGCACTATCTTGCTTTTCTCAGCTTCCAATATCTTAAAACGACCTCTGAAACGACGTCTAGTATTGAACAATATATAAACCTAGAATAAAGTTTAAGTGATAAATCAAGTATCATATTACCACATGTAAGGCAGTAAAGCCACTAAGACACATGGGCTACTGTGAAAGAACAAGATAAAAGATAAATATTATCAAAGAGTAGAAACAATAGAAGAGTAATAAGGAAGATAGAAGATAACGATTGACATTGCATTTAAATTTTTGAAAATCAAAGTTTGCTGGAAAACATGGAACCGGTAGAGAATTCCATAAGCGAGAAATGTGAGAAAAAAAAACATTTGCACAGAACTTACTAACGCATTTAGCCAATTCAACTGTGAATTAATGGGACCTTACCGCCAATCTAGTACTGCGCTTAAATTCATAACTTCTAGGTCTTATAGAGAAGAGTTAACCCGAGCAATTATCATGGATGTATTTGTCGAAAAAAGCACATGGAAGCTACATTACGGCGGTTGGAAAGTGAAAAATCTATGGAAAAAAAAAACAACAACTTTGAAATCACAAAACAATCGATAGGATCCGCCAAGCTATTTTACCATAGCCGCAACATTACTACCATAGATGCAGTACATGTAGTTTCCCTACGACCCTAGTTGGTTACGCATCACATGACGCGAAAATCTTCGTGTTACTTCCTGGACTTTGGTTTTAAGTTGTAATGTCTTTTATTTTCCTTTGTCTTGTTTCAACTACTGTTGTAATTCCTGTTCTTTGATGAAATAGAAATGCAGCCATTCTTCAGCATCGCCATCATTGTACAAACAGGTATCAAAAGAAACGACGCTAGCGTGGAAGTAGACATGTAGTCTGGTTTGTTTTTACTCAGCATATAACGTAATGATGTTGGATTTGTTCCCATAAAGGGTAGAATATCGTATGGAAGAACCGTGAGTCTTATTACATGGGAACAACTTATGCCTATATATTGTATATGATTTTATTATATTTATAAAGATGTTCTCAATATTGCAATGGTTCTCGCAAAGATGGAATATAGGTACTTTGACTGCGATGAAAATGAAAAGGAAATACGTTTTTAAGTTGATTCATTCCCAAACATAAACAGCCATTTTTTCCCGAGAAATACTAAGCGTATTATACAAATATTAATGTTGGAACCGTTGTCATTTATTTCCCATTAAAAGCTCAATCAATTAGTAATGGAATATGAACAACATGATAGAATGATATCATTATTTCTTTATAAGCGTTCATATATCTTAGAGAAGACCTTGAAAATTATAAATATATTAATGTCAAGCTCTAATAAATTCCATCACATCAAATTATTTTACCATTTTGTCGACATTAAAGCCTTTTGTAGAACATTTAAGGAATTTACAAAAATTCCTTTTCCTGTGATCGAATAAAACAAATATCTTCCACCGATAAAAATGAACGCATTATTCTTGCGTTCGAAGACATGAACTTTTCAATATCTTTCTTTCTCCACAATAACATTACAATGAAGATTCATCGAAAGACAATGAAAAAGAAAGAAGACTAAAATACTTGAACTGAAGCCATTAGATGATTTCCGCTTATTCTCCATTCAAAGAATCCATCTTTCTGTTTTCTATTGCAAATGAATGAAGGAAACGCCTGCCTCAATATCTGCGATAGATAACAAATATTTCATGCGAGAATTACATCAGATACGGAAATTATAAAATAATTCAAAGAAAATAAGCAACTTCCTCTTTTATTCCTGTTGGTGCAATTGTTTCAGCTCTAAAAGGATCCCAATGTATGTGAAACTTTCCTTTTAATTTTAGATTAAATAAATTATGAATTTATTTCTTATCCAAAATGATCAGTTCGGATAATCCTTCTGTGAACGTTATCGACATAATGAATTATAAAGCTAAATTTTATTTACATCTCCCATTATTTAATAGTTCTCAAGATTAAGTTTAAGTAAAATAAAAATCTAATTACGGAAATTTAATTCCCAAGCAATTTAGTATTGAGAATGGATATGCATATTTGAATAGAGGTTCCGTTTATTTTGTAAAGTGGATTTTATTTTCGTCTACCGACCTGAATATTCTATAAATCTTATTAAAGTAAAAATGCGTTATTCATTTTCTTTAATAAGATTTTTCAAACATTCCAGACGATACACGAAAATAAAATACTATTAAAAAAAAAGAATCGGACGTTTCCTCAAACGTGAATATCCACTGAAAATAAAGTTTTAAATGATAAACATATGTCGGATTAATAAATTCAAAAACTCCGTTAATTCTTTAGAATTTACTTTGTTTACTGAGCACTTATGAATTTTGGGTAATTTAAAAGCGAGAATTTTACAAGCTCACTTATTGGACTACGGTCTTCGTGGCTGAGTCGGTTGAAAGCACGTTGAATCTAATGACAGATGCTCCTGCAAAAGGAGGGACCCTGTTCGAAACGCGCAATTTTTAGTATTGAGGAGTAAGGCATTAAAATAACTATTATTATTTGTATTGAGGATATTATAACAACAATAATACACCTTTTTATATTACTTACGTATACTATCCTTTCACGAAATTTGCGATCTTCTTATACGTTGTAACTCTTAGAAACATTTGTCTTCTTACTATGCTCTCCTGTTACTATTATGACGAAAAGTTCGATTTTAATCCACAATTTTTATCTAGATATGTAAAAAACAACTGGAAAAATACAATTAAAATGAAACATAATATATCTGTTAAATTTAACACACAAACATTATTATATATATATATGTTTTTTCGTTGAGACATGTTTCATTGAATAATTTAGACAAGTTCTCTCTATTTATTGTTAATTGGATCCTTTCATATTCATGGACAAGCGGTTTGATATCATTATTAAAGGAAGAGAGTAAATCACCGCGTTTATACATATTTTGTTCGGAGTACTTTCGGCATAGCAGAATGTCATCGTCAGGGTGTTGTTCATTTCGAGACAAATATTGTAATGTTTATCATTTTCAAAGACAAAATTTATGTGTTCTTCTGAAAGTTAATTTTTTTTTAATTTGTGAAATGAACAACTCTTCGGAGAGGTAAGATGGTGCTTGCATGACAGGCATGAATGAGCTAAACATTTACCATCTTGGACTTGCCTAAGTAATCATTTTCACCCATAATTGTTACCGACCGTCTGACGATTATATAAAACCTAAAAACTGGTGGCCGTATTTGTGAGCGAACAAAACTACCAGTTTCATACATTTCACTGGACATTTAATGTAAAACATATTAAGGCGCTGCCAGCTAATATGACATCGGACACTCTTTCTTATGTGAGCCTCTATAGCAGACTCTCTTAGGATCTGCTTGTTTTATTCATATATATATATATATATATATATATATATATATGTGTGTGTGTGTGTGTACGTATGTGTGTGTGTGTGTGCGCGTATGTCGAATACTGCCGGAGGGTACCTACCTTTTATTAAGTTTTCGCGAATGCGCAGTGCGGAAGAAGAAATAAATAGTTTTAAAATGAAGCGTCTACTAAAATAGGGGTATCCACACGCACGCACACACACACATATATATATATATATATATATACATACATACTTACATATATATATATATATATATATTATATATATATCGGATAAAAGTTTTATCGCACTACATTTGATGACAGATTCACAATACATGAAAATACTTGTTGATAACAACAATATACTACACCATAAAAATAATAAACAAACATATTCAAATTCACGAAGCCTACTATATCAAAGGCAACCAACATTGAACAAAATTTATTATGAGTATATTAGCAATGTTTTAAAATGTTTTGGAGTTGACTAATATTTAAAACCATTCTGAAACTTAGCAAGTTGCAATTTTACCGTCTCTGGTTATCGACCTTCCATTGGGAACGCTTGTTTACAAAAGAGCATGACTACAAAGGGTAATTTTAAAATAATCATCGCAGAATGAGTTCATGTTTGTTTGCAAAGTCACTCACACAACCATTACAGTTACATTAGGTTTATCTTCGCAAATCACCCCTGAAAATGACCCCAGAAGTACTTGGATTAATAAAAAATACTAGACGAATTTCAACTTAATATCAAGATTATAATTAAAGAACTAAAATGATTATTATAAAAATAAATATACATTATATATTTATATTATTTAATTAAACATGCTTGAAAGAATATATGCTGCCTACACACACATATATATATATATATATATATATATATATATATATAAGCATGTATTTATACGTTGTAAGAATCCACCTGCTTCACGAATACTGAATCGTCTTTCATTAAAATCCATCAATAATCCGATCCAATCGATATTTATAAATAATTTGCCCAAATAATTTGATTATTCATTTATTAATTGTAAATGTATTGATAAAATTCTGTCACGCTTCAGTTAACATTTGGCTCCCCGATAATCCAGAGTAAGAGATGCCTTCTGCTTTTATGACCAAATAGGAGACAGTCTCAAAATGCAGCCGATGCTTGTAAAAATATATGTGAATAAATATATGAAGAAAATCCTTTTTGTAATTAGGAATGACATCTCTTTAATTACAAATGAATATAAACGCCGACTGATGGAGGAATGTCTTATATAGCTTGATATGTTGGAATTTCGTCTTTCGTTTTTCATTGTTCAAATAAAATTCTGTCTGCGTGCATGTTGAGCTTCAATTTGATTTTTTCAATTTAATTTCTCCTATTTTGAATACTGTACATTCTATTTCTTTGCATCGATTCTTCTACTGGCTTCATTTGCATAATGCCAAGTATGTCCTTCTGGAATATGGTTAAGAAACGCATTGCTTCTGCTTAGAAATTATTTAAGACGTATTTCCTTTTGAATTTTCGCTTCGTTTTTATTTTCATTTACTTGATTTGCTTCATGGTTTTGTGTAATTCTTCAAAATTTTATCTATTTTAAGAATAAGCCGGAAATCGACATTTTTGTTTCTACTTTACAATCGCAAATCACGCATAAATAAATCAAGAAAAACGTAAGAATTAAAAATCAATATTTCTTTTCACACTTGTATGCTAAATTGTGTCTGGGTCTCCCACGAGCTGTTATTTTTGTAGATACCAGTAAATCATGAATCATTAAACGTGATCGGATAAAGAATAGCCGACATAAACTGCTTTATTGTCGACAACATTCCAGCATGTATTATTAAATATTGTCAACATTAAGCAACACTTGTTACTATTGCAATGCCTGGAGATTATTATGCTTATAGCAGTCATTGTTTTATCTTTTAACTTATTAATGGCATTTTTAAATTTTGGGAACATTAGCCGTTAATGTTTAAGAAAAATTCACGCCGAGACTGTTAGATAATCTTGGCATATTTGGGAAGGTTATTAGAACAATCCAGAAGCCATACTGGCAGCAAAACGCCTGCTTACGAACAGAAAATAAATTCAGTAAACATACAAAAAAATGGAAGCGTTTTAAAACAAGAATGTGTCTTTTCACCAGACTTATTCAATTTATACAGTGAGACGATTCTGAGAATGTCCTGTACGTTGGGTTAATTACTTGTTTACACGTGAAGAGCAGACAATGACATCGAGTAAAGGCGACAATCTGCACTAGTTGGCTCGGACATTTTCCGCATTTTGATGCAGTTGGAGTCACATGCGATCTTGTGGTGCACTGAATAAGAATTTTAATTTGGTATTATCTATGGTGACCAGTACATACTGAATCTTTGTAGAGCAAGATATTTTCACAAAAATGTTTCTTAAATACATTAAATTCGATTTAGCCAGTCTAGTATTTCCACGATTGAATCACATACTGCAAACCTATTATTGACAACCGTAATTTATTGGTGGCTACAATCTTAACAAAGTAAGATGTACCGATGGTTGGGAGTAGATACAGAAAGGAAACTACAAGAACTTCTACAGAAAGAAAGCTAGAAGAAAAGACTAAACATCAATGGCAAGAAAACTGAATGTATGTTTGTGTGCAAATGGAATAGCCCAACATTCAAATTACAAAGTGGAGATAACCAAAATTAAACAAGTACAAAAATTTAAATATCTGGGAAGTCTTTTAACTGGGAACGGAAGGTGAGACACTGAAATCCGAAAATGCATTTGGATCGCGAATGAGGTCTTCCAAAACTATGTAAATCATTAAGAATGCTGAACTAAAATAAGTCCTCCTATATATCAGCGAATAAGCACGTCAGAAATGTGCTATTTTAACTTTGCAGTTATTACCTAAATTCATATGCTTTCTATCGGCTGCCTTATGATAAAGTTAATGGCGACATTAACCATTTCAATACAGGAAACATTAGGCATTCATTGATTGAAAATCAGCGTTATTGGCGAATGAATTTTATCAAATAGATCTTTTTAAATAGGCATCAAGAAAGTAGGCCACAATTTGGTTCCTTAAACTTTTGTTCACGGTACTGTTGGAATCCATTGTCTTGATTATGTCATTATTTTCCCTTCTGGATACATTTTAGTTGCTGCTTTTGGAGGTTTTCAAGTGATCTATTTTTTCTTATTTGTCAATAATTATTATTTGTGAATCTGTAGGGCCAATATATTAGAATTGATGAAGTACTGTCCTCTTTACAACCTACAGGATGCATTCGCTTGAAATACTTTTTTTTTTTATGAAATTGTTATAGTTAAGATTTTATGTTCCTTGGTCTAATTCAATATTGATATAAACTTTATGTGCTTGTAATTTTGTCATTTCCCAGAGTAATAAAAACACAGGCCTGAATCTGTAATATGCAAAATTATTCAACTCCGGCTATCGTTGGTTAATATCGGCGAGTGGGTGTGTAGCGTGTCGGGTTTTATTCGAATCTCGATTCTTCTTTGCACAAGGATGTAAGAGACTCTCTACACTTTCTCTGTCTCTCGGGGGTGCATATATGTTTTCCTTTTTCCACGTGTGCACATCCTAAGTGCAGCTGGGTTAATTACCTGTTTACATATCAAGGGCAGACAATGAAATCCAGTGAAGGCGACCATCTGCACCAGTTGGCTAGGATATTTTCCGAGTCAACATTTTGATGCAGTTGGAGCCACAAGCGATCTTGTGGTGCACTGAATAAGAATTTTGTCATCTATAGTGACCGGTACATACTGAATCATCGTAGATCAAGATATTTTCATACAAATGTCTTTTTTTAAATACGTTAAATTCGACTTAGCCTGTCTAGTATTTCCCCGATTGAATCACATACTCCAAACCTATTAACGACAAGCGTAAAATATGGTATTTATTATTAAATTGAAAATAAAACCCCGGTATAACTTACAGGTTTATTCACATTTTGTAACATTTTATATAGTAAGTGTTTATATACATTGCTCTATGTATGTTAAGGCAGCTTTTTATAGATTTCTCCGTATATAATATTCTTCTATGTACGACGTCGTCCATGAAGTTGGCAATCATGGCTCAACACAATTTCCTGTCTTTTGTAGCTGTTAATAATTTTTGTCATTTTGCTGTCTTTATTAAAATCTGTTTTGCCACCCATTTACGCAAGCTCGCTAGGTAATACATTGTTTCATTTATGATTCTCACCTTCAATCAGCCATGTGAATATCGAATTTTCCGATCCCTCTTTCCTCTGTATGCTGTTGAAACAGAAGTAAATACACAGTCGTCAACTGTCCTCTGATTAGAAATTCAGCTTTAAAAAGCTACTGGTGTTTAATTTTAAGCCGTTTAAAGAGTCTGTTTTTCACTTTTTTCCGATTTTATTTTTCACTTGTGCCATATTACCTGTGTCATGATTACCGCTCACCAAATCATATGACCAATATAAATCTTCTCATAATTTTACTTAAAAAGAAGCTAATGAATGTGTAATGTAAGGTTTTCAAAACGATTTGGCACAAGGAACACGTTACCTCATTATATAGGAGATTAAATAAAGCGAAGTATTTAGTACAGCAAGTGTTAATTCCATTTCTATCATATTTCTTTTAATGTCGTTGTTTACAAGCTAGAATGTTTATTTTCATGACTACTTGAAAGTAGATATGAAAATACATGCCTATGGACGTGCCTGCAGTGTGTGATATTTACGTAACTCTCAGCAAGGGCCTAACAACAGCTGGTAATACGAAAGACTGGTAAGCGGTAATAAGGGCACAGGTATAATGGCGTAAGTGAAAACACAGGAAAAATGACACACTTAGAAAACAAACGCTTTAAAAAGCTTACAATTAAAGACCAGTAGCTGTTTAATTTTAAGCTATTTGAAGCTAAATTACTAATCAGTGGACAGTTATTTATTTATTTCTGGTTCAGTTGCCCGGGAAGTACAATCAAGAATTAATTAACATAGATAAATTATTTTCCATCCAAATTTCAGGGATAAGGAGTTATCATTATTTACACTATTTACACTCGGACTATTGTCTTCATCGTTGTTGTTATCAGTATTGCTGCCTGTCATGTTTAGTTACTGCTGTTGGAAACTAGATGTCATTTGTATTTCTTTATTAACGGCTCCCACATTGTATTTATTTCAATCCTAGGCTTACTAGTTAGATCCTCATAGTCTAACATATGCGGTGACTTTTCAGGCGTCACACTCTCCGATATTCTTTGTTCTAATTATGTCCACACAAACATGTATATGCACAAAAGCTGAGTATCATCTACCATGTATTCAATTGTGAAAGCAGAATAACATATTTTTATTACTCCAAAGTCTGCATTAAAAATTTAATTTCGTTACTAAATGACCCATACGGAGTTTACATGCCGTTAAACAAACAAATCAATCAATCGTTACTTATATTTTCTGGACATGTTATTCTCAGCATCCTCTATATCAATAAACTTCTGTTGCTCGAAATGTCCGTTATTCATAGCCACAGAGGTCAGATATTACGCAGAAGGTCAGCACGTAAATATTCTGGACAAAAATATTCTATATTTCCCACCTTATGCTGGAGAAATTATTTCTTTAACATATTTTAAAAAAAATATAAAAACTGGTTTGAAAATCGAAGTTTGTCGAATTGGTTCTTCGATTACCGATATTAAATATAGTCACTTCAAGCAAGTATGTTTGTTTTTTTACATGTCTTTCGATATTCATCGTTTTTCGTCCTCCAGTTAGCAAAAGATGTGACCACTTATTCTTCTAAGCACGAGTTTTCGCACAAGTTGATTTCTATCATTTTTTAATTAATCGGTTGATGTCGGAAAGTAATCTGGAGGCTAGTGTAATTAATTGCATTAATTAAACGAAGGGAATCCCAGAAATTAATAAAATGCGTTAGAAATAAATGCTGATTGCAAACGGGATAAGCGAAAATTTATTTGATTTGATTTTATTTTTGCGAAATGTTAACCTCCCCCCTTTTTCCCCCTTTATCATGAGAGATTTGTATTGCTGTTGAGAAAGCGAATTCAATATACTGAAACAAAGGAGACGCCGTGAGGGAAAAATTTGGCGGTAGTACAAATTTACATCCGTTTTGAACATGCATACAAAAAAAATGCGCGGCCTCTCTGTTCCTGCTGTGATTAATATCAACATGTCATCTTTTCTTACAGTAAAGTTAAGTTGATACAAGGCTCAAGAGCCATTCAAGCAGGAATGTTATTACTAGAATGATTAAAAAGAATGTAATGTGATATGAATGGAAAAGGAAATGTGTTGTAACCTAGAAAGTGTTATTGAATTAGGAATAAACAAGACGGAGGTTGGACATAAAGTGGTAATATTTATAACATAAACAAAATAGAATACTCGCTAGCAGCGTGACATAGGTTACCACTGCTGGTGGTGGACTACTTAGACAGAATATTACTCCCACTTCAACGTATTTATGTGGATAGGGACATACCCATTAGTGTTCATAGATACGGTATTTAACAAAATGATACCATGAAGATAGGTAAGATAGATAAAGATTGATTCTTGACTTGCAGAGGTTTAGAATGTAGGGTTCAAATTGTCAATTTTTGCGAGTTTATATTAATAATTATTATGATCATACTATTCCTCGTTTCAAAATGGCTTACGGCCGCATCACGTTGAAACACTGGTTTCCGTAGGATCACCGAAGTTAAGCAACGTCGAACCTGGTCAGTATCTAGATGAATGACCGCTTAGAAATAACAGGTGCTGTAAGCTTGTATGTCCGGGTGGTGTAATGGATAATGCCTCCAAATTGGAAATCGGAGGGCCGAGTTCCAGTTCATTTCTGTGCAACTAATATTGGGGGAATGTATGTATTCACCATTTCTCCCCCAGCTATGGATTAATTAGTAAGACTTGTATCATTAAAAATATTTTTATCTCAGAATAAAAAAAAATATAAAGAAATGAATTTGCGTTCAAAATGTTTGGGTTTCGGTATTAAGTAGCCCATAGATGTCGATATGCCGCTAAACAAACACAACCAACCATATCAAAATATTTATTTTAAAATAACCGTTCAATGATAATTTATGAGAATTCATTTTCTTAGCGTTACTATCGTCAACGTATCTGTGATTAATCTTCTGTTGTAGTTTCGGGATCCTGATAAAAAAATTGCACGTAATGGTCATTATAGCAATAATTTCTCTCTCTCTCTCTCTTCTTTCTATCTCCATCTCTCCAGTATGGTCAGTACTTTGATAGGTGACCACTTGGGTATACGGTTAAATCACGCTGAAACACTGGTTCTCGTTCGATCACCGAAGTTAAGCATCGTAGAGCCAGGTCAGTACTTAGATGGGGGACCGCTTGGGAACACCTGGTACTGTAAGCCCCCAACCCTTACCTCACAGTCGGTGGATGGGGGGTAAACGGTAGTGTCAGAGCTATGCCGCCCGGAACTTCGTTCCTGGTAGGGCCACCCAAGGCGGACAGGTCTGACACACACGCCGGCTAACAAGGGCTCTGGTGAAAATCCAAGGAGCGTCTGCATCGGTAACCGGCGGCTTCTGGTCGTTCCTGTCTCTGCGTCTGTGGGAATCCCGCGGCAAGCAAGAACGTTATCCGAGTAGGCCTGGGTACCCTACTTCTGTAATTTATCCCAAGAATCTTCTTCTCATAACAGGAAGAAGCCGGCTCAATCCGCCCAGGGTGAATGCCGCATCAGTACAGTAGTACAGTTCTTGAGTATACCAGGTACTGTAAGCTTGTATCTACCGCTGGTGTAATAGATAATAGCTCGGAATTATTAATATTTCTACTACTACTAATACTAGTAATAATTATCATAATTGATATAATTTTTAAGATTAATAAATTATTGATATCGTCAACAAAAGCATAAATGAGCTTTTTTTTAATTGGAAATTTTATTACTTCAAATGTTATTTTTTAATGCATACCAGTGTTTGAAATTAGATGAGACGTTTTTAGTTTTAATTTAAACAAGGGTATGTACATTCTGTTAACCTGCATAATTTATTTATTTAATCTCGACAGACATAAAACGAAATCTATGCCTTTACTCTTCCTTTCCATATGTAAGTATTTAAGCATACACACTCACACACAGATATATGATAAAATTATACTTTTAAGATATGCTATATATATATATATATATATATATATATATACAGATCAAAAGTTTAAAGCTACCCCAGAATTAGCATGGGAAATTGGCAGAAGAGTGAAACCTTTTACTCCCAAAAAGAGCTTTTAGAGCCACTGAAAAAAAAAGGAATCAGTTATCTAAGATATGAGAAACTTCTGCAACGAATACCAAAATTTTCTGCAGCAGTATTCAAGGTTAAATGAGGATATTTTGATGCGATTAAAATTTAATCTTAAAATGCATTTTTTTTTCTTTTTGACAAAAAAAACTGTAATAAAATATTTTCTAAACCATGCATAATAATTTTATCTTAAACAAAGTACAAAACAACTACTTTCTGGACCAATTTATAAAAAAATACTAAGGGTTACATCAAACTTTTGAACTCTAGTGCATATGGTCAAGGTGCATATATATATATATATATATATATGTGTGTGTGTGTTTCTCTGCGTGTCTATGTCTGTGTAAATATTCTCAGATAGATTATATTTGTTGAAGAAGCAAAATAAACGAAAACACAATGGGAAAAATATACTTAGTTTAGCCAACACGTTTCGTCATTTGACGGACATTATCAACGCATATTGTGATGGTTTTATTTTGTAACATATTTGACAGAATAAAAGCAACACTGTTTAATCGAATGTGTGTGTATATATATATATATATATATATATATATATATATATATATATATATATATATATATATATATATATATTATACTCATCCACAGACATAGTTTCGCTGTATCACAACTCTCAGTGTGCCCAGACGTCCGATTTCTTCAAGCCTGGATCGAAACTCGACCGATTTGGCATCAGTCAGAGATCCTACCCCTAAGCTGTCGGCGAACAGCAAGGACAAAGTGAAATTTTAACTTTTTCTATGCGAAATACGGTAGTAGTCAGGAGAGCTCAATTACTTGAAGAGCAATTCATATATATATATATATATATATATATATATATATATATATATATATTGGTTGATATGCATATATGCGTTCGGGCGAGATATTGGGTATTTATTCATTAAAATCTACAGAAGCGAATGCGAATAGTGAAGTAGATTTTTGCCACTGATTCCTTCCCTTGAAGATGAATCCAGACAAAATTGAAAGCTTCGGAGAAATGAATAAATTTCGAAGAGCATCATAATCCCCAATACATACATACATTCATACACACACACATTTTTATATATATATATGTATATATATGAATGTATGTATGTTATCAAGATTTCTGGAAAATTAAGAGTCAAAGGAAATACTTTATTTAATGGTAGGGTAATTTCAAGTGATATGTGAAATGTCTATCAAACAAGGAAAACACCGTGTGACAGGTGAACAGATTGATCAATGTGACCGAATTCTCTGAAAGATTTGGTGGTAAAGATATATAACTATATATAGAATACGTAAAAAATGCTTCGATTTTATATGAATTGGTCAGCACTTCTCCCTTTGAATCAGAATATCTTTACCAAAGATCAGTGTAGCATTTGTACACTTTAAAGTGAAATATTCTGCCTTGGATTATTTTAATCTGAGAAAATTGTTATACACTTGATAAGAATATTGGCAATATATTGTCATATTGCGGTATTTTTAGATCTTATTAAAACCATTATATGGGCTCATACTGACTTTGTTCAAACTTTTGATACCGCCATTGGATACGCACTCCCCCAGTAATTGTAACTCATGGCCTCTCAGACTAGCAATATAAACCACAGATGGTTTATGTGGGTGCTGAACAAAGATGAAGTTGTTTGAGCAGATATCTGCAAAAGGGACTGGCTATCCGCATGCGCAGACAAGTGTGCTTGGAAACAAGCAACCAACCATTAATATATAAGTTTGGCTAAATAATAATGAAAGTTTTGGGGGGTTTTTTTTAGCTAAGTACATTTTGTTTTTTGTTTTTCTTATATTTCTGACCATTTTCTTGGATTTGCGTACATATTTAGATGTAAATTGTCCAGTACCTGTGTACGTTTGTCTATTTTTGTCGTTAATCAGGAAAAAAAAAACCCAGATACATATCGCTTACATGTGTATCTACTAAGAGATTCGAGAAATATGACCTGATATGAGGATGCTTTTCTGTTAACATATATGCCAAGGGAACCTCTCGCTCTCACTTTACCACACACATTACGCGCATTTCGATCTTTAATACGTGAAATTATTTAAGTTTTCTTCTTATTTCTCTTATAAACAAACTCTAAAGGCTATCGGGTATGTATCGATTCCTCCGATGACAAGTTTTAGATTTCTATGATATATTCGTGACGGGTCATAAGCCAGTACTTCAAGTCAAGCCCTACAGCATACAGCGATGTAAGAAGATGCAACCAGGATGTAGTTTCAGCTTTTTGTTAGAAAATTAAGATAAGCTTCCACAACATATGAAATAGAAACCTCAAGTGAAGATGTGCTCGTTATATTTTAGTTTCGCTAGCAACTTTAAACCCCTGATTTGATCTTACCTCTTCCAGTCTACCATGCTTTACATAAATTTCGTAATCTTATCGAACGAGGAAAACTATAAGATTCGATTTTATAATAGATACTCACATATTTACACCTGGAGAGCTTTTCTCTGTTATTAGCTATCGTATCTGTTAAATATTTAAGTAGATGTTTATGTGGCATTTAATATAAATAGAAGGATACATTAACTACTTATCTTAAAATGTTTATTCTTACAGTAACATAAATGATAATACATCAAATACTAAAACTATATAGTATTAGATCTTAAGTGGTTGCTATTAAAGTTTTATTGATATCTTTAATATTGTTTTTATGATGAAGCCTTTTTTTCTTAGAATCCTTGTAACCTAACATAAGAGGCGACAAGAAATTTATGAACAATTTATGAGTGGTGACTGATATAAGAATATCTCCATTGGGTTTCTCTCCTGCTTCAAAGAACAATTGTACTGGATTGTCTTTTTGGATCTCAGTATGCATGCTTACGGACTCATCAAGTTGAAACATTGGTTCCCGTACGATCACTGAAGTTAAGCAACGTCAATCATGATCAGTACCTAGATGGGTGAACACTTCGAAATAACAAGTGTCGTAAGCTTGAATGTACGGATGGTCTAATGGATATCGGCCCGGAATTGGAAATCACAGTGACGCGTTCAATTCCATTGAGGTTTGTTATATTCACATATGCCCTTGCGAAACGTATGAATCACACACTTCCCTCCCTCCAGCTAGTGAGTAATTAGAAGGATCTGTATCAGTAAATCATTATTATCTCCAAAAGATCGTACAAACTAAAAAATATTTTCTGGCATGAAATAACCGGCAAAATTTTGATAGGCGGTAAAAAAAAAAAACAAATCCATGAAACTCAGTATGCAAGTAGTTTCCAGAAATTACTTAATTCTTGAAATAATAAAGAAGTTATGAAAAATGCTATTATAGAATGATAATTATTTTCTTCTAGAAGAAATATTATGATTTGGAGATTTAAATTTTTTTATATTAAAGAATTAAAGAGGGTGTCAAGGATAAAATAAAGTTTTAACTATTCATTGTTATATCGTTATTATCTGACTGTACAGGTCAGTTTGTGGAAATAAATGGCTAGAAAGACACTGACGGCAATTTCTTACGTGCGTCGACGTTTTGTCTCCTGCACTATAAACTAAGCTAAGCGTCACCCCCGGCAGAAAATATAATACAAATCCATCTGTATAAGAGTCCTCAAGCTTATTTAAACGCTACGATATGGTTATAGTTGTTTGAAAATAGCACTAAGTGCAAGTTAGCTTAATAACGCAAAGGCTAGGGATCTACATTAAAAGCAGGCAATGTAAGACGTATAAGTAGGTTCAGAGCAGCAAAAGAAAAAAATCATCTAAAATATCTCCAAATCTGTATAATTAGGGAATACAAGAAATACTCAGATTTCCATATCAGAGTTCGGCATATCTCCTCATATCTTTTCAAATTAATATACATAAAACGATGTGTTCGACAACAAAATACAGTAAAACCTCAACAGCAGGCATTCTCGATCGTTTCTATTTAATAGAACATATTTCATATTTAAATGTAGTATTACTATTTGCATATATATATATATATATATATATATATATAGTGGTGTCCTCCTTCCTCTAAAGAGTCTATGTTAGACTCTTCCGCCTACTATAATATTAGTAGGAAAGAAGAACTTGACTAGACTGTTCACTGTCGGACTCTCTGCCTCGTTATGATTTGCCGCAGGGCAAAGTTTCGACCGGGGAGTTCGACAGGCCCCGAACCAGTCTAGGCACGTTCAAAGGGAATATTTTTGGCCGAGCCTACGGGCTCGGAGAAACCCACGTTAAACTCGGCCTTGGGACACATACATTCCTTGTGCGGGTACTGTTAAACATAACAGTCGAATAGATTAGAGACTGAACGCTGGGTCAACCGAAACACATTGACTCGTCGTGTAATACTCTTCTGTTGTACTGTTCAATATATGGTATATCTTTAATACTTGTTTTGCTATTTCTTTAACCATTTACTTCGTCACAATAATATATATATATATATATATATATATATATATGATACAGAAACGCGACAAAATTTGGAAGAACAAAGAGAAATTGGATAAATAAGAAAACGGTTCTTTGAAACTAGATTTGTTTACAGGTTTCGACTTTCTAAGCTTCATCAGATCCTAAAACGAAATAAAGAAACATGTCTGTGTAATTGTGTGTATCATTACATAATGAATTATTACTACTGATTTCCCCTAATGTGGTGTTTCTCGTGATGAAAGATATATATATATATATATATATGTGTGTGTGTGTGTTTATTTATTAGAAGTATTAATTCTTTTGTATTTGACTATATATATATATATATATATATATATATATATATATATATATATGAGTAGAAAATATGCGCATACTTCTAGTTCATACACACGTTATATTTCTAATATATACGTATATGTATAGATGAATGACAAAGGCATTTTTATTACACACAAAAAAGATATTGTTTACACAAATATCTTCCATATCAATACATTTAATTAGATGGCGAATTCGCATAATTATTGCATTTCAAGCAACGTGTGTGTACCAATAAAAAAAATCATACGTCGAAAATATCACTTATGTTTCACCTGTTTCTACTCTCCCCTTGATTATATAAATGAAAATAAACATACACAATTCGCTACCATACTTCTTACACACACGCACATATCTCTCTCTCTCTCTCTCTCTCTATATATATATATATATATATATATATATATATATATGTGCATATTTTTATGCATATTTTACTTTAAAAACTAATGAATGCATTAATATGGGTCTATTCATGTACTTCTCTTTGTGCATTTGTACATTCAATGTATGTAAAATTTATTGAAACACACACGAACACAAAGAGAGAGAGAGAGAAAGAAAAAGAAAGAGAACCCTCATTTAATGATTATTTTGAATAAGAATTAAAAAAATTAAAACTTCAGCGTATTTTAACTCTGAAATGTTATTATTTCTTCCATACATATGATCATGGGAATATAATTCCTAGACACGCCCGTCCAGGGTATGACGATAAACTGCATCCTCGTCCTGAGGAAGAAAAAAAAAACTACGTCCAGCAGCAAGGCCTCTGATCAGAAGGTTTTGAGGAGCGTGGAACCAATTTTTAATTGCTGATGTTCCGAGGTCCATCCTGACCCTGGGTGGTAGCACTTGTTCGGTTCCTAGCTACGCGAAAATAGTTAACCCCGAAACTGAAGTAAAAAGTATTACAAAATATAATATTGAAGAAAAAAAAAGCAATACCTTTTTTGAAAAAAATATTACCAGCTATACGTTTTTGAAAAAAAAATAATATTACTAACTACACGTTTTTGAAAAAAAAAAAATAATATTACCAACTATACGTTTTTGAAAAAAAAAATAATATTACCAACTATACGTTTTTGAAAAAAAAAATATTACCAGCTATACGTTTTTAAAAAATAATATTACCTGCTATACGTTTTTGAAAAAAAATAATATTACCAGCTATACGTTTTTGAAAAATAATATTACCAGCTATACGTTTTTAAAAAATGATATTGCCAGCTATACGTTTTTGAAAAAAATAATATTACCAACTATATGTTTTTGAGGAAAAAATATTAACAGAAATAGATTTTTGACAAAACAAAAATATTATCAGGTAAAAAAAAAAGTTGTCGCCATTAAATGACCCATTGAGGTTGATGTGCCGTAAAACAAAATAAACCAAACCAAACCAAACCTACACACACCTGAACGAAAGCATATTATTTTCTATATTTACTTTTTGCCTCTGAATTTTAACTCTCAAATAATATGACTTAATTCTGCCCTATTTTCTACTTCATTTCTCATTCTTCTAACTGTTCATCTAATCCAAATTGTACGATGATTTGGCTTCATGTTCAAGCAAAGCAACCATTGCAGCAATAACATTTAGTGGGTCCCTCATATGACAACGGATCAAAGTACAGTGTAGATCAATTGAAGGAGTAAATCGAATCCAGGATTTCGAGATCACAGTTCACAAACATATGAATCTTAAAGGAGATTATTTAACGGTAAGTCTACATAGAGAGCGGATAATTAGTAAGAACTGGCTGCTGAATAGCTTCTGTTTAAATGGAATCAGAATAAATGTAAGGCATAAGCAATAACGGTGTGGCCTTGTGCCAAAATTAAGACCACACATTTTCGGCACTAAGTGAGAAATTACCTCACTAATAATGACCAACAATAAGCGCGTGCTGGGCATTATCCCACACCGAGATGACCAAGAATTTTTTTTTTTTATGAATTGAAATACTAAGACGGAGAAAATATATGTAGACAGTTTCAAGGTGAAAGTAATGCTTGAAAGTATTCACTTCTGAGATCGAAGTTGGAGTGTTGCCCAGAATATTGTGAGGGGGTGATTCTTGGATGCCGAACCTAACATTAATGGAATACTGTCAGAATTTGATAAGATGAAAAGAGAGGAAAGAAGCAGTGTAAAAGAAGGAGGAAGAAGAAAAAATAGAAGATAATAAAAGAGATTGAGGGATGGAGAGAGAGAGAGAGAGATGGAGGAGAAATGAAAGAAAAAAAGAAGAAAATAGAAAAGGAAAGGAGTTTGAGAAAGAGAGAAAAAAAGAAGGAATGAAAAAAATAAGAAACACAGAAATATCGACAAATAAAAGAAGGAAAGATTGAGATATGAAGAAAAGGATAAAGACTAAAAAGAAAATGTACGAAAAAGAAAAAAAAACGTTAATAAAATTAAAAAAAGGAAACCAGATTAAAGATAAAGAAAAGGAAACTAGAAAAATTAAGAAAGAAGTTAAATTAATTCAAATTGAAAAATAAAAAAATAAACGAAATAAAAGGAGCATGAAAACAATATAAGTAAAAAGAAAGAATGAATAAATGATGTGAGAAGACAAAAAGCAAGACAAAATAACGGATAAAATGGCGAAAAGGAGCAAAAGAAAATTAAGAAGGGAAATGAAAATGGAGTAACGGTGAAACATGTAAATAATAAAGATATGAAGCTAAAAGAAGGAACGTAAAAATGAAGAAAGAAAGAATACAGTGAACAAAAGACAACAAACAAGAATAACATTGAAAATGAATGAAAAAAAAACCCTCAATGGCGAGCAGAGAAGGCAGTGAAGCCGGAACCAAAAGAACATTGATCTGGAATCTTGGACGACCTTAATGGTGTATTTTCCTTCTTTTTTTTGTGGAATGATTCCGAAAATGGGAACTCACTGGAAGTCACTTGATGGACCTTTCGGAAGTCGTCCTAGAACATGTCAAATGGAGTCATGTAGAAGAGAAAAAATGAGAGGAATGCGAGTCAGAAGAACATTGGTTGTGGTAAGACAATTGCGGAGAAGATGGGGAACAAATCAATATTTTGACATGCAGATAACGATTTCTCACTTGGAGGTTTTAAGATACGTTGGAAGACATATTTCAGGGTACCATACGGATATGTTGCTGGTCAAAAGTTCATATTTACATAGATAGATAGCTAGCTAGCTAGATAGATAGATAGATAATATACAGACTCAGATAGCTAGCTAGCTAGATAGATAGATAATATACAGACTCATATATATATATATATATATATATATATATATATAGATAGATAGATAGATAGATAGATAAATATATAATATACAGACTCAGATAGGTAGATAGATAGATAGATAGATATATATAGATAGATAATATACGGACAGATAGATAGATAATATAGACAGATATATATATATATATATATATATATATATATATATATATATATATATATATATATATATATATATATAGATAGATAGATAGATAGATAATATACAGATAGATAGATTGATAGATAATATACAGACAGATAGATTGATAGATAATATACAGACAGATAGATAGATAATATACAGACAGACAGATTGATAGATAATATACAGACAGATAGATTGATAGAAAATATACAGACTCAGATAGATAGAAAATATACAGACTCAGATAGATAGATAGAAAATATACAGACTCAGATAGATAGATAGAAAATATACAGACTCAGATAGATAGATAGAAAATATACAGACTCAGATAGATAGAAAATATACAGACTCAGATAGATAGATACTATGTAGACTCAGATAGATAGATAGATAGATATCACGTGTGTGGACTTCTCACTGAAATCAAATCTAACTACAGTATTAAACATTCCTACACGTCGCTGTATGCAACACACATTTATATTCACAACTTCGTTTTATCAAGTTTAATAAAAAGAATAATGTAAAATATTACAACTGAACCACCATTGGAACCATAAATATGTCCGCGTTGAAATGATGTCGATAGATAACCATACACTTTTATCATTTCATCCAGAGCAAGAGCAAAAATCCACTAAGTTCCAAAGATTTACTGAGAGCGAAAGAAGCTGGGAAAATGTGATTAATGGGAAAGGGCAATAAAAATAAGTTTCAGGAGATAATAATAATTTCAGTGATACAAGTCCTACCAATGAACAAATAGATGAGGGAAAAGAGGTGCATTCATACCTTTCAAAAGGGTATTTGTGCATAAGTGAATGAAACGAACCTGACTGGAATTGAAACTGTTCTTCGATTACCAATTTCGAGCCGTTGTTATTACACTACGCGCACATCCAAGCTAATGCTGGTAACTTTTCACCAGTCTGATATTTTGAAGAAGACACACGATTCACAAATCTAACAGGAAAAGAATCGAACCTGGCTCTAATGACCAGAAAACTAACTCACTATCCACCGACGAGCAGGGGCATACACAAGCACACACACACACACACACGAACTTCCAGGCTAGTAGATGTCAGTTAGGGACGTTTACTTAAAGATTTATATCCACTTAGTATAACGCAAATCATAGAAAGAAAGAAAATCAGTAACAATTCCACAATGTTTAACTTAGATAAATTAAAGTTTAAAAAAAACTAAGTTGGTCCTTGTTTTAATTACTGTTGAAGTAAATATACGTATATGCATCAAGATGTGAATATATATATATATATATATATATATATATAATGATAATAATAATAATTTTATAAATATAAGTAAGTATACTCGTCCGGAAAAACCTTAGGTGCATTGGCTTGTAAATGAACAAACCAATACCCAAGGAAAACAAAAAAGAATAAAAAAGAAAGAACTAGGAACATGTAATTTTGGCGAAAATAATCGACCAGAATCCATGCTCAAAAAATTCCTCCGACACGAGTAAAATAAATATAACTAAGTGTCCAATACGCTAAGTAGAGCAAAACTAACTATGAACCAAGAGCCAGGCAAACCTACATTTGCCTGGCTCTTTAGGTTCATATATATATATATATATATATCAAACATTACTCTTCAAGTAAATTGAATTGAATTCTCCGAAGCGCTGACGTATTTCATATAGAGAAAAACGTTAAAATTCCCTTCCTTTCTGCCATGCGACGATGGTCAAGAGCTAAGTTATCTGATTGATATCAAATCATTCCGCTTTCGGCTTGACGAAATCGGACGTCTAGATACGTTAAGGAGCTGTGATACAGAGAATCAGTCTGTCTGTGGATGAATATATAAATATATATACATACACGAGTGGGTGTTCATAAGTTCTTTGCTCGACGCAATTCTAGAAATCTAATCAAATGACCAATACATAGATACTTTTTGACATCCTTTCGTTTTTGGGCGAATAATTTTTCGCCACACCGCAGACATATATATATATATATATATATATATGCAGTAGCGGCCATAATATAAGGAACGGAAACAACCAAGAGATGAATATGTGTATTACTTAAAAATAAATGCATGATTAGCAATGAAATTTAAAAAGTAAATTTAAGGTAAATTAAAAGTTTATGCAAATTATTAACATCGTTCCTTAACTTTTGTCCAGTAGCGTATTTCCTTTATTCCATTTAATCTTTATTTAAAAAAAGGAATGGGTGCGAATTACTGCTGATATTTGCAAGAAATTAATTAGATCATGTGGTCGACGATGCAGAGAAGTCGTTGAAAATAAGGAGATGTTTACCAAATATTAAATTTTGTTGATATTTTGTTCAAAATCAAGTATTAACAAGATCGTTCCTTAACTTTTGTCCAGTTGCTTATTTCCTTTGTTCCATTTAATTATGTAAATTTTTGTAACTTTGTATAATATTTATGCATTACACCCTAATCTTTATTCGGTAAAAATTTCATTGCTAATCATGCATTACTTTTTAAGTAATACACATATTTATGTCTTTGTTGTTTCCATTCCTTATATTTTGGTCGCTACTGTATTTATACACACTAGTAAAAAATCAACACTGTTGGTGCGATTAACAGTCAAATTGTCAGATGTCCTTATAATTTAGGCAAGAAAAAGATCCCGAACAAAGAGAGAAAAAAGAAAGTCTAAAAGGCAACACATACCTGTGCAGAAAATTAAAGTGCTCAACACCTATACTACATAGACAGAGCGAAAAAGATTTTATAGCTTCAACACTCAACGAAAGACAGTCCAAGTCGCTACTCAAGTTTTACGCCCTGGTGATCTTCAGGCGACTAGAACGCAAATGCAAGAAGCAGGGGCCTAGCATTTATACTTATATATATATATTAAAAGAGAGAAAGTCATTACTCTTAATGATGTGTGAAAAAAGACGTTTTACGAAATACTATTCACTGTAGGAGGACAATGCATAGAATTGTTGCACTAAATTGTGTTATCGAAGAACTTATAGTTACTCAGGATTAGAGAACTCATTAATCAAGGAATTCTAAGTAGGGAAGATGAAACCACACAATAAGCGCACCTAATTTTCATGTTTTACAGACTTGAACGCTGTAATTATCTAATGATGCCAGAACTTGTTAGCAAAAATCATGTCTTTTTAGCAGAAGGGACGACCAGTTTGTTTCTTTAATTATACTTTCAAAAAATCTATACTGACTGAAACATTATTTTCAAATTCGATCTTTTTAAAAGCATCACTTTTGGAACGCATACGGATGATATATTTAAAAAAAAAATATATATATAGGTGAAGTTGATACTCGTGGTAGAGTAAACATTATACATCAATATTTTAACGTTAAAATTGTCAAGGTCGCGAATTGTTCATATTTTATGGTTGAATGGATCTTTTCTATAGAAAAACGTAGCTTGTTTAAAATATTAAAGTTTCTTTAACAAATAATGCTATTGAGTTTAATTTATTACCATTTCCATTCAACTGTATACATAATGGGTACTTTTATCTTTTTAATCACACGTGAGAATCTTTTTTTTAGCTCCCATCAGAATCGCTGATATTAACCTTCAGAAATAATATGAAATCAATTGCTAAGTCTACTTGATTCACTCTTTCGTGCCAGACAGTTTTTTTCTCGTCAGTATCCATTATAAACTTTTATAAATTTACTAATACTGAGTGGATTCAATATGGCTGCCATATCTGGTCTCGTGCTTTTGCTATATATCTCAAGATTCACAACAAAATCCAAAGAAGAATTATTGGTTTTGATCTGGGATCAAAGCTTCAGTCACTTTCCCACTACGTTGACGTGGCTTCCGTCATTTCTATAACTATTTTCATGGCAGTTCTCTTAAGTTTTCCTCCTTGGTTCCTCGGCCGCGTGAATTTAAGCTTACTTCTAGATTAGTGATTAGGTCTCATCGTTTTACCATTGAATTAGCTAGATGTAAAAATATATTCTGTCCTAATAGTTTTGTTAATCTCATTTCTCGCCTATCGAAATCTATTCAGATTTCTTGCTACCCTGCCGCCTTAAAAAAATTAAATACAACGCCAACCGCCATTTGCTGTCTTCCTGAACCCTGTTATTTTATTGTTCCTTCTTCTAAGCAAAGGCTTCCCATTCTCTTTCACTCCGAGTAAGCTCTTGCGTCTTAGTCGTATTATCGATGGGCTTGTGTTGAAATGATTAAAAAAACAAAAAAAACTAAATGAGTCATTGATATATTATCCAATAAAATAACGTCTGATCACGTGTTTTCTTCTTCGACTGACGTAGACGGTTTTCTGTTATATTTTGTTGGGTTATATTATGACTAAATTTTAATATTTATTCAGAACCCAATTACACTTTTTTACCGAGTATAATTAAATTGTACATAACATATATAGAATTTTAATGAAACACTGCAAAACCACATTGTTCTTTAATATTCTCACGGTACCTTCTTTACAATCATCTGAATGTTATTTAAATAAAGGCGCGAATATAGATCATCTTTTATTTTCTGGAATCTGAAATATCGACCCACTCTAGAATCCGATATCAGGTTCAGAATCACTTATAACCATACTTGAGCAATAACATCGGATGAAACTTGAGGAAAATTGCTGAACCATAATATACGGTGGTACTCTTTTTACATGTAGTCCATGTAAAAACACGATATGACATCTGGTATAAAATATATACATTATCCCTCAGTTGTCTACATATTTTGACAAAAATAAAAAGTATTCTTTATTAAGTAGAAGTTAATCAAATACTTTTTTTTCAAAATAACACCATAACACTTTTCTTTAGTTCGATTCCTCGACCAAGTATCTAACGAATTTTCAACAGACTAATTTGAAAACTTTCGGTTACAGCATACACTATCAGAAAATTGGATTCGTACAAAATACTAAGATAAATCTATATAAATATCTATTATGGATTTTAATATTCCTCATGGAAATTATTCAACTATCATTTTCATTACGACGGTTTGACAAAACTTTACAATCAGAGACTGTTTCGGAAAATTGATTTATCCAAGAGGAGCCAATGTGTTTTTATTTTCAAATCAGAAACATTATTGAAAACAGCATTAAGTTTTACGTGGGATGTGTGAGGAGGAGTTAGTAATTTCAGTGCAATCTGCTTTGATAACTAAGACACATGTTTATACTAACAATGTACATGGTAGCATATGCAATTATTTGCACTTCACTCTTTTCTATCATTATCATATCCTCAGAAATATGTTGATTATTCTAACTCTAATCATCATCGGAAATGTATATTATTCTAATCACCATCAGAAATGTTTATCATTATTCTAATCATCATTAGAAATAACTTTCTTGTTTTAAATTTATTGTACTAATACAGGAATCCCTCCATTTGTTGGGCTAATATGTACATCGGTAACTATATAAAATTAATTTTCATTTACTATGGTTAAAATGAATTATTATGTATACACTAATCGAATTTTGGTACATAAAAATGTTAGCGCTCTAATCGAAAAACACATTAATCGAATGCGCATTAATCAAGGGATGATAAGAAATATTTTTGAATATTAAAAGAAAGCAATCCACCGCAAAGCAGGGCGATAATTCCACTAAGACGTAAGGGGCTGCTGGGAGTGAATGAGAATGAAAAGACTTTAGAAGCAACCAGAAACCCACTCCTAAACAGAAAACAAGGATAAAACTCTGTCGTTGTTCAAAAGACAGGGGATGAATGTGAATCTGACGACAGGCAAACCTATCTGCTGCTAATGAGGAAAAATATATAATTGTATAAATAAATAGTAAGTAAAATTTGAAAGTTTTCGACGGAGGCGTTAAAAGTATATTGTTGATGTAGATCTTAGAAGGAACCGGAAATCCAATCCTAAACAGGAAACAGGGATAATACTCTACCCCTTTTAAAAGACAGGGGAGGAGTATGAATCTGACGACAGGCAAACCTATCTGCTGCTAATGAGGAAAAATAAATAATTGAATCAATAATTAGTAAGTAAAATTTGAAAGTTTTCGTCGGAGACGCTCAAAGTATATTGTTGATGTAGATTTTAACTCGAGTTTTTTTTTTTTTTCACGACTAAATTAATCGATTAAAATTTGACAAATATTTCAAAGCAAATTCAAGTTGTGTTGAGGTTTATAGGATTTGCATAATGTTTTCAGACTGGGTCTAGTTTCTGTTTTGTAAAGGTTTACCTGAAATAGTACTTCTTGGATCTTTTTGCATAGATTTATTTTAAAGGGTGGTGATAAATGTTTATTAGGTACGTAAATAGAGAGGCAATAAATGCGAATACACTAACAAGCACATCATCTTCCGAAAGGTGTTCGTATTTCTCTTTTAAAAGCTTCTAGTCTTTTACAAAATTCTACAGTTGTAATTCTGCTGATTATATAGAACACCCAAAGCCTTTTTGAACGCAAGAGGTAGTTTGCGTCTCAATGTATAAAAAGCAAATGAACGCAAAGTACATCTCATTTGTTGGGAAATAATTGATACACCAGTGAATATGCGTATTCATTGAATCATCGAGACTGATAAAGACCAGAAGCAAATCCGCAAATTGGCTTTTATTCATGAGCTGCTGCTGCTGTTTAGTTTTTTTTTTTTTTTAAATATTTCGTTAATAAATTTCAAGCAATTCTAATCGTAGCTGCCCTTCCTTCATTTTCTTCCAATTTCACACTGAAATTAGATTTGATTTTAGATTTTCATTCCTCTAGGCTACGATCTGCATATTTTCGCAATAATTCCCTTCATTAAAAATTCAAATCCTGTTATTCAGTTAATAACCTTCCTTCCTATAAAAGCTCCATTGCTAATAGTCTCTGCTCTGATGGCTGCGCGGGTAAGTGTGCGCTTTTGTCTTAGCTAGCACATGAGAGAAAAGGTTCGGTAGTTAACCTGCCTCAAACTAATACCAGCAACAATCATTGAATCTTGGCTCAACTCTAACACTGACGGCAAAAGCACGAATCATTACCAACATTGTTTATTTTATACTTTTTTTTTTTTTTTTTTAAGCAATTTTTGTTGCTTTTTAACGTTAAATGTTATTTTGAAACTATCTTTCGGTATTTTCTAAAATTCTGTTTCTTGTTTATTTACTTTCTATTATTTTTTCTGTTCGATTGAATGATGCTTAAAGACGTCTGCGCCGGCTTTTAATTGTTTCACTTTTGATGAGACTTTCTCTGGTTGGTCGTTGGCATTGTGTGCAGGTGATATAAGCAATCAGGAACGTTTCTAATTTGAAAATACAATCAGCAGAAAGAAATGTTTAATTGATTTATTTATTTTTTTTTTGAAAGCCAGACCCTGAGCATGCGCAGTAACAAATACACACATATATATATATATATATATATATATATATATATATATATATACAGATGCAGTTTACAAATTTACACATACGAAGGGGATCATTTACAACCGAGTTCAGTTAAATAAATTGTAAGCAATTATTTCGCTGATGGCTTCTCAGGCTTTGATCAACGCGACAGGCTAAATCACCCAGTTCAACACAAATGACTTGCGAAAGGACTCAACAGGTTTTAATACCCAGAAGCGGAAGTATGAAGAAAGAAATGCCCAGTCTGGCATAAGGTTTGGTGAAGTGAGTTAATAAGTTATTCCAGTTTTTTTTTTTTAAATGAGGGTCTATATTCTGTGAAAATCAGTATTTTTAGTTTTTTTTACGTATAGTCTCAGATTGATTTTTATAAATAATTACTTGAAAATCCACATGTATGTACATAGATAGTTATCCGTCAGTTCTAAAACAATATGGAGTTGTGCTCTAGATGATGATTCAGCGTTCCTTATGGTTTTATTTGTTTCATGTCCCACCAGAACAGAAAAAAGTAGTGAGATGTAGAGTACAGGAGGTCACCTCTCATTATGAGGTTGAAGATAATCCATTGGAAAGGTAAATCAGTTTACACAGTGCTCCACCGCAATCGCAGGTGTTGGAAGGACGTTGCTGAAAAGAGCGACAGACTGTGCTAAGTCCTTCATCGGAGTTGGCAAAACTGCAATAACAGACCACAGTTGAAATCATAAATAGCCACCAACCTACTTGATCTCCAAGAACATAAATATTCTCTGATTTTAAGATTTTATTGAAAACATTCATCTCTTCAATCACAGAACTTTTTTTTTGAGAAAACTGAAAATTTATTTATTGAAAAACACGAGTGAACAAAATAACGATAAACATTTTTTTGATATCCTCGGCCAGCCACAATGATGAAGAAAACATTACCTCGAACCATCGCCAGGGAGACACACTGCAAGGGCTACTCTTTTTCGCCAGGATCATCCCTTAATCGAGACGCAATAGCGCCAATCATCCGAAAGGCATCGAATGAGCGCCAATAACCCCAGAAGTCTCCACTGCTACAGGAGTAAAAAAAAAATCTATCAGCAAGAGAAGAATATTTAACTATTTTTTTTTATCTCTGCGTCCCGGTCGACGGACCCCGGCTCAACCGCGGACCTGATCAAATTACCGACCGAAAATGTATCCGCACAGGCCGCATCCGAAATCAACGACTTACCCATTTTAAAAGGGAAAATGATAATGCCATCCGGCCGCTTTCCATCACCATGGTCGAGGCCTACGGGTTCGATTTGGGAAGGGAACCCAGCTGCATCCAAACCTCTTCTGATGGTGTCGTTTATTGCTGCATGCCGTGGAAAGCGGCCGACACTACGACGCGACTAGTCTTTAAATTCTAGTGTATACTATAGCGTTTCTTTGTAGATGCACAAACGTACTATAAGGCCTTTATATGTCTGGTGGCGTCGGGTTAGGATTCTTTCAAGTTCCCATGGCAGAGGATCAATTACGAGGAGTACAGTGCTCTATGTCAAATCCAAACACTGTGTTTTCTAGTTTCTTCGGCACCTTTTCCCTGCCAGAAGTGTTTCTACTTCAGTATTCTTTAAAGAGCCGCTATGTCAAGGTTCCGTCTATGCAGTTCAAGTTTAATCACTGCCGTTTTGCGACTATTGTTTATTTCTTGGAGGTTACTAGATGATCCAGTTTCCACGTGTCGAAATTTCTAAACGATAATGTAGAGTTTGAGTCGTCAGCGTTTCTCTTGTTTGTCTAGTGCGTGGTTAACGATCTGCTGGTTAAGACAAAGCTTTAAACTTCAGACAACCCGTGAGAAAAGTAAGTTGTAGCGGGTCAGCCCCTTATTACACAGAAGCTACCAGGGCTAGATTTGTTTAATGGCATGCGATGATCAGTCCAAGAACGAAAACATGTAACAGCTGTCTTTTTTCTCCAAACTAGCTAGTGGTTTCACTTCTGCTAGGAACTGTCTTTCCGGGATGGTAAGCTCGATTTTTTAGCATCAATAAAACTGCTTTTCGCCCATTATTGTCAGTAGAAATAGATTTGTCGTGTTTTAATTTTGAATGTCCGTTCGTTAAAAAAATAAATGTTCCTTATTACTTAAAATAAGAAATGAATACTTAATTTAAATTAACCATTTAAACTGCGAACTTTCTTTTCTTTTATTCGTGGGATTTGCTTCAAAAAAATAGTTATTAACGACAAAAAAGCTTAAAATGTTACTCAACGATAAAATATGCATGAATATTTTAGGGAAACAAAGTGACTGATTATTCTGCATCTCTGACATCAAGTTTGTTAAAGGGTTTTGCATCTCCATATACATTGTTAATTACTCAATTATTTTCGTCTTTTTGACATTGAAATCTTCTAAACGATATCAGTACTGAAGAAGAAATATATACCTGGCAATGAATTTAATATGACCATGTTAATGATAAATAAAAATACATTTATTTAATCCTTTCTCCCTAAGCCAGGCAATAATGCCATTAAAATACAAGGGGTTACTGTCATGACCAGATTATCCTATATGCTAGTATAGGCTATCGCCTAGAGCCCCTAAATATATCTATTCGACATATGAGGGTCAAGCAGATCAGTTCCTAGAAAATCGACAGCCAGACAACAGCACATAAGATTGGTGAAGATTCGTGCAGAACTATCCACACTTTTTGAAGGGTCGAATACAGAGACCAGGTGCACTTTGTGCCACAAGGTCCCCAAACGATCCTCCGCAGGTTTTGAATTCAGAGTTGTCCTTCTCCTAGACCAGTTGCCCTCCAAGGCTCTAGAACCCAGTCTGTCCTGCTATTTACCCATACCTGGGGGGAGAAGAAGAGGATTCACACCTTTCTCAAGGGTATTAGCACGTAAGTGAATGTAATGGATTCGACTGGAATTCGAACTCGGCTCTCCGATTCTTCAATCCAAGCCGCTATCCATTACTCCACTGTGCCTAAGGAGACAGGTAAACCTACCTAGGCTTCACCTAAATGGATCGTTAGCATTGCCCTGACGGTTTAGGTGAAACCTAGGTAGGTTTACCTGGCTCTTTAGGTTTCCATTGAGTTTACTCTACTTCGTGTATTGAGCACTGTACGTAGCTGCTTTTACTCGTTTTGGAGTTTTTTTTTTTTTTGGACTTTGAGCTTGAACTCTGGACGATTGTCTTCGCCCCAGTTTCATGTTCTTTGTTCTTTCTTTTTTATTCCTCATTTTGCTTTTGGTACTCGTTTGTTCTACTACAAGCCGAAATACCCAAGGTTTTTCCAAGCGACTACTACCATATATATATATATATATATATATATATATATATATATATATATATATATATATATCTAGTCATTCATTTCTGTAGTTCACTGCTACTAACAAGCAGAATTTTTTTTTCTCCTGATGATGGCCATGCTGACCGAAACTAGTAGAGGAATCTAATTGAAATAATGAAAATGGTTAGAAAAGAAAAACCTTAGCACGATTCTGTTGAAATATGGACTAATTGACTTTACAATAAATAGTGGTATTTTTTTTAACCCTAGAACACTAACCATTAGTTAAAGTTACACCACTACTAACCATGGGTATATTATAACCGATTTTGAAAATATCAAAAGAACATATTAAATTATAAATCTTTATTTGAAAGATTTAACATGCAGGCACTTCAAACTTTGTGCTAACATAGGATCTGAAAAACATTATTTAGGTAAGAAAATCAGATACTGAAAATTGTAATTAAAAATAGGAAAATTTGTGCTGGGTACTATGGGTACCCATGGTTAGTGTTCTTTAAACAATATTTTATTGAGAAACAAAAGTTAAAAAATCTTGTTTATTTAAGAAATTCATGCAGTACTGATAACAGATTCTATTTACTTGTTGACATTGAGATTAAAATTTAAACTATTTATACTAGTTACTTTCGTACTGTTGTTCCCATTTGTATAATATTATCTCAACGTTTCGACCGTTGTGCCTTCCGGACATCATCCGGTTTATATCGACCGGAGTAACCTACGCGTATTCTAAATTGAACCATTTATTTAATGACAGCAAGACATCAACAACAACAGTAGCCAAACGTGACAAGCAGTAGCTGTACGAATCAGTAGGAAGGTTAGGTTTATGGCTCCAAATTCACCTCTGAGAATTTTACTACTAGAGAATAGCCTAGTGGATTTAGTTACATAATAACTGTGAGTTCAATCCTTGTGTACATTGTATTTGGGCTCAGTGGAAATGGGCTTGCTCGCACACCGGCCGAAACGAGCATAAAAGTCCAAATATATATAGTGTAAGATATGATAAATCCTCTTCCTAGAAATTTAAACTAAAATTTAAATGTATCTAAACTTTTACCGCCTTTAGTGTGACGTTCTTGCTAATTTATACTTGACGACAGTAAAATATAAATATAATATATTATATTTATTACGAGAGAAAAAGAAAAAAGAAAGCAAGTATATAAATATGATGAATTTCAAATCTAAAAAAAAGAAAAAAAAAACTTTGTCTTGACGCCTACCACAGAAAATATCACTGCTTGGGGAACCGGTTATAACTTAGACAAACTGCACAAAATTGACAACGTTTCCAAATTTAATATAATCAATAAAACAGAGATAAATCTATGGTACTACAATCGATTTATATTTATATTCGAATAAGGAAGAAAAATTCCAAAAAAAAATTAAATGACGAACAAACAGGAAAACGGTGAAAAATCAAAATGGAGGAAATAAAGAAAAATTTACAGGAAAGTGTCAGAAGAGGTGCTAATGTCTGTTCAGACACTGGCCATCCTGCTTAGAAGAAAGCAATCAAGAATATTCAGTTATTTATAATTGTTTGGCTAATGCAGCGGCTGGGCCAGAATGATCAGCTATTGGTCGGAATATTTCGTGGGTGTGATATTCTGTTAATGATAGATTGTCCTTCTCTAAATTTTGGATATAAGACCGAAACAGCACGAAGTCGGTAGAGGACCGCAGGAATTTTGATGCGTCGACTCGCTTCCCACACCCAGTCTCCACAGATAGGCTGAGACCACATGTGGAGGGACGCTAAGCCAATGAGCGTCATGATATTCCTCCTACCGATGCTTCCTAGAATCGATGATAACATGTCTGTCACTTTACTCTAATAAAACGAATGAGAAAAAATATCTTTAATTGGTACAGTATATGAAGTGGCTTTGATGTTCGAGGGGCTGAATCCAGTAGCGACAGCGAACGCCACACTAGAATCATGTCACGTATCCTTATGAATTTAGCAAAGATAATTTCAGAATCGGACAATAGACAAATACGTAAAAATTAAAATTCATGTGCCTTTAGGAGTATATTAGAAATTATTATGAATATTTATTTTATTTTCCTCCGCTGATGGCAACTGATGAATATATGTATATAACTATAAATCTTTTTTTTCTATGTACTGTGTCTCTTCAGAACGCTCATGGCTCTCCACAATTTCCTCTCAGTTATAGTTCTTAATCTGTCCTGTGAGTATCAAATTGTTCAAGACCCCATTATGCGCCTTAGAAATATCAACTGTCTCTTTCTGTATGTGTTCTTTTTCTTCCTTTTATCTAAAACTTTCTCGTTGCTCCTATGTTTGATCTATGGTATCCTCAGCATCCTTCTATATAACCAAATTTCTCTTGCTTCAAATCTCTTCTTCATGTGTGAGGAGATTGTCCAGCATTCACGGCCATATAATAATTTAGTACTTTTTTTATTTCGTTTCGAACCAATTTTATCTGTTTCTTAATATTATTTTTTCTGTTTCGTAATACTTTGCTTAGATTGCGGAAGGCAAGTGACAAGTATCGCTTAATTACAATGCCTTTTAGAACGTGTAATTAACCTTCTTTTTCTAATATTCTTTTACAAGAATGCAAAGAATCAAAATGTATTATAAAATCATAACGCTATCCGGTTTTTTTCATTTACTAATCTAATACTGTAAATGGAATAAGGAAACAGAAAATACACCATGGTGCTCCTATTAACCCCTGATAACTGTTCGCCTGGTCTCATGACGACGCTAATTGGAACTTTGGGTGCATTGTGGTCGGAATATATATGTATATGCTTCTATGTTATGCTTCTAGTTATTCAGGACTTGTAATAGGGTTCGTGTGCGGCACATACTTGCTGAGTACTTGGACTCCAGTTCTACCGGCGGATATATAAAGATATCCCGGGAGTGCTCATGTATTGGGTCCACTGTTTTCCCTACACATGTCATTGACCGGTGACTATTACACTCCATTGCTTCGTGAAAGTTCTTACCTAATCATAAGCAATAATGGGCTGTTCCTGCAGGATAATCTAAGTTTGGACCCAAGTTACACTAAATTGATTTGTGGGGCATTCTGAAAACCCCAACGAATGATGCGTATATTGCATCACGTGAACCAAATCGAGAATTTAACATATCCGTAGATAGGTCTATGACACACAAGATACTACAGCTATAAATATCAGGGAGATCTGGATAGCAATCGAGACGGCATGGTTCAACATCGCCACTGTGGTCTTCCGATCACCTTTGAGATCGATGTCATGTTTAGCTTCAATACGCCGGCCTAGAGAAGTTGTTACACAATACCTGACAAATGCGCTACGACTTTTGCAACGACCCTATAATGTTATATACGCCGAATTTAATAATTCTTTATATCTAGTTCTATCTACGCAATGCCTTAGCATTTATTTTTCATTTTCCTGGTATGTGTGGCTTCTTACGCACAATTGTATAAAACTGAACAAAGACGACCAACCTGAATTTACGATAATCCTCACGCAGCCATAAGTATTCTTGCATTATTCTCTGCATATAGATTCGGAGTTCAAAGCTTACTTACCTGAAAGAAAAGAGGAGAAAAGGAAAATATGAACAGAGATTTTAGTTTAAGCACAAAATGAGTATAAATACATACAAATGAGAACGAGTTTTCTTTACTTGGGAATTTAAGTTACACTTAATCCTCACGAGTAGAATTATTGGTAGAAGGAAGAAACAGAAAAGTACATTCCCAAAAAGAAAAGTGTTCAAATGAAAGATGTCGAACAAAAGAGCAAGCATAAAAGAACGTAATATTTGAATGAAGTATTTTTTTTTCATATTCCGCCTTCCTTTACTTATGAAAGAATCACTACAGAAAAAAAAAAAAAAAAAAAAGCTTAAAGGAGCATAATTATGTTTGCACAAATCCGAAGAGCAAAAGATACCATGTTGCTGATAAAATTAAAAATTTTCAATATTAGGAAAATTAATAACAATGTGTAAAACGTTTTTGAGTAACACGATCCGTGTACATATATATATATCCCACATATATAAATATCTCTCTCTCTCTCTATATATATATATATAGAGAGAGAGATATATCTATATATATATATATATATATATATATATATATATATATATATATATATGTATATATATAATTATTTTTTATAAAAAAACATTTATAACATAAATATGTTATAAAATCACTGCAAAAATAGCCATTTTGTTTCAACACCCTCGGTGTCTTAACAAGTGATGATGTTGATATATATATATATATATATATATATATATATAATGGAATAACGATATATACATTTTTATATATCAAGAAAAATATTGGGAAAAAATATATGACAAATTGGAAAAAAAGCTTTTCGTGTGATGCGCTTCGTCCTTTAGGCTAATTGTCACAAAGAATACATAGGAGACAAATCAAGGGATTATTAAATTAACAAAAACGGTACATTTTACAAAACAATACATCAAATTCAGTGGTTTCTCACCGTAACGAGATTGAACACAATTTTAACATAAAAATGCTACTCTTATCAAAGAAAACAACTCACTATGACGAAAATGATTCGAGAGTGCCTTGTGGACTATTAGATAGCGGATTGAGGAATCGGGGAGCCGATTTCGAATTCCAGCCTAATCCAATACATTCACTTACGTGCTAATAAACTATGGGTAAATAGCGGAACAGACCGGGTTCTATAGCGTTGGATGGCAACTGGTCTGCCGCGGAAAGAAATGTATATGTATCTGATTGCATTACATTTACATTTTGTGTAGTTATTGGAGGGTAACCTGTGTTTTAAACTTATAGTGTGCCCAGAATTATGCCCACAAAGAAATGAACCAAATTTTAACCTCATAGGGATCAGATGCACACCATTCTGAGCATTCAGCTTCCCATATTTGATGTTGTAATGCAGTTCGCAAAAATAGTTATTGTTCTAACGTAATTCGCAATTGAAAATGGAGTCTGCTTGTCAAAAAGAATTATAAATAGACACTTGCATTTTTCGCGAAAATTCCTCTATCTTTTGGATAATAATTTAAAATTAAATCTAGAATAATACTTCAATCAAAGCACAGAAACATGCAGTATTCGAAGACTTTAGGGGCATCCTAACTAATAATAATAATAATAATAATAATAATAATAATAATAATGATAATGTTTGATTGATTGAATCGTTTTCTTTGCAGGTTATTTAAAGCCATATTCTGGAGATAACTATTCAGTGATACAAGTTTTACTAATTAACCCATAGATAGATTCATCATCTTCCCAAGGATATTTGCGCTTAAGAAAATATAACGAATACAACTGAGTTTGAAAATCTGCTTCCTGATTAACAATTCGAGCCATTATCCTTTGAACTACCCTTACATCCCTAAGCTTACAGCACCTGGCCTCCCCATACTGTCACCCACCTAGGTACTGACCAGTCTCGACGTTGTTTAACTTCGGTGATCGTACGGGGACCGGTGTTTTAACACGATATGGCCATAAAGCGACAACAATAAAAGGTCGCAATGGAGATTACAAGATCATTGTGAACGATGATCATGTCAAAGGTTGCATAGTCTGTGCTACATGAATGATACATAAGGTTTTCAATTTATGAGTTTTCCTTCTCCCAGACTAGTTACCAACTACACCTAGAGAGCTATGTTTGCCCGGCTATTTAACCCACACCTGGCAGGAGAATAGAGGAATTCATACATTTTTCAAAAGTAAAAGAGAAAGATTTATACCTTTTACGAAAATGAAGGAAATGAACGTCGCTCGAAGATCTCTTTTTTGAACCGTTAACCATTAAACAAACTGCACATCCCTAAGGCAACTATTCGTTAACTCAGTATAGTCTTAGGTGCGATTTAAGATAAACATGTAACTGAAAACATATGTTTATTTACGATTAATAAATATATATATCTAAACTTTTCATCTGGTTCTCCTTTCTTTTGCCAGTTATATTTTTTCTTGCATCAGAATTTGTATATTTATTCAGCAATGCCTGTTTATTGAATATTACCTAGCCGATTTTACTCAAGAATGACCTCCAATTGAGGAAGTTATAAACTGAGAACTCCAATTTCAAAATGTGTAATGCTATAGATTTTATAGAATATTTTCACTTTTGCCTAATTCTTTATAATTCATTTCAATATATGAGTAACATTTTTTGAATAAAATTGATGCCATAATAATAATTATAATAGTTGCCAGATTATGGGACCTTTAGGCTATTATTGCCCATGATAACATTCTGGCCTTGTAGTCTATACTACTTAACTTTAAGTTCACTTGCAGTGATCCCATAGTTCCAATGTTAACTAGAATATTAATGGCCTGAACGTACAAAATGCTTATATGAGAAAATTGTAAACATAAATTAAAACAAAAATCCGAATAACACCTCGTATCCAATCGCCTCAAACGTTTGCCATGCTTGGCACAACAAATATTCTGTGAAAGGTGTTATCTGTTTAATGCCGTACGTTTTGTACCATATGTTCCGGTTGAAAATGATAAACCGCGTGGAATGTGTACAACATAAATAAATTTATTAATAATATGTCTGCAAGATACATTTTCTGCTAGTAATGATAATTTCTCATTACCAAAATTCAAATAGAAACAGTTTCCAAATGATTAAAATTCTTTTTATATTTCGGAGAGTTAATCTAGCTTGTTAACGAGAATTTAGACGCAAATATACGTGGAAAATTTGACGTAATTAATAGATTAAGAATCATCCCGGGGAGTGTCTGCATCATTTAATACCATTAATGTATTTTTTCATTAATTGTATATATCATTAAATAATGTCATGCTGGTCTTAAATTTCTATGATATTTTATGGAAATGAGTTTTCGTTATCTTGACATGAGGTTGTTCTGATCATGAATCAAAAATCATTTTGATTGGAAAAAGTAGTAAACGCTTTCCTTCTGTTGATTTGAAGAGTTTAGAGTGCGTCTTTTATGGACGAAAACTTTAGTATAATGTGTAAATGTGTGTAGGGTTTATTTTATCTCGAAAAAGTATTTGACTGTTTCGGGTCATCAACAATATTAATAAGGAACTACTTTTTTGTTGGGATTGTTCGAAAACGAAATTGCTAGCGTGTCCACGTTACCTTTTCATTATTTTATATTTTGTCTTTAGACATGAATATTTACCATAATCAGGAGAAACACAAACATATGCCGAAGCAAAAAAGGAACGCTAAAACAAAATCCTTATAAATGAAAAGAAAACACTAAAAAAACATTAATTAAAGTATGAAATCGTATATTTCTTACGGGATTCATGGACATTTATTTAGAGACTGAATGTCAAGTCGGATTCGTTTTCCAGTATCAAATGTCACGTAAATGGGAAAATGAAAATTAGACGTAGAACTACACATTTTATGGGTCGAAGGCACGGATCGGGGGACTATTCCCAACAAAGATTTATTGTTGGTTTAATTAAATGAATAATTAGCTTCTGCCGTCGAATGAGGAGGTCTTATTTGTAATTCGGTCGAAAGAGTCCCAAAATGTCCACAGTGAGCCATGTATCAGACGACGTATTTCAGCGACCAATAGTTAGAAGTGAGAACAAACTCTTACGCCACATTCTGATTTCTGTTTTTCACACAGAAGGGCGAAATGGATTTGGATGCACGTGTAAATAAAACACAGTGACTCAACGATAGAGGCATTCGTCAAAGTGTCATAGATAAAATGAAACAACGTCAAATACTCCGTCAAAAGGGGGGGTTGTACTAACGAAGTGGGGGGGGGGGCAGCGCGCAATTTGATAATGAACATTTGAAGAAAAATAAGGCTTATAATGAGAATCGGAAAGAGACAGTTGAAAATTTGGGACATAATAACGAGGAACGATATTGAAGTCAAGAAAAACTGAAGGAAACCGCGAATAAGATAATTAACGAGCTTGTGTAAATATTTGCCACAATAGGGACTGCGAGAGCTAATAAGGAGACAAACATCATGTAGAGTTATAAAATAAAGATTGGTTTGGCGAGCCATGATCTCTCACGTCCTGAAGGGTCACGGTATATATAATTAAAAGAAAATCTGTGAAATGCATCAAATTGTACATCTGGTGAGTAATATTTAATACATTTTTGAGAACAAATATGTTTTGTGTTCACTGGTTTATGAAGAAGTTTCCCAAGGGTTTATACTTTAAGTTGGAATGGTTAATATTTATTCAAATGAGATTCTATTACGTCTAATCTAGAAAGTGGATAAATGGTAAAACAAAAAACCCATATCACCCCTCATCTCGATTTCAATCTATTTCCCAACGCCGTGACGTATCTTCCCTGGTAACTCTTTGATAAAAAAAGTCACGGTAATTATTCTGATGAACTTTCCTCTTTAAATATATACACACACACACATATATATATATTTTTAATTGACACTATTTTGTTTAGCTTCTTGTATACAAAATTGCAGGCATTGGTGTTTCATTTTTAAAAGTTGTTATTTTGATACCCTTCCCCCCACAAATTGTACATATGGGGACTAATTAGAACTTTTAGAAAATCTAAGGTATTGGGGTAGCTGTAATAAGAATGGTGAGTAAGAATGTCTTTTTTTGGTACAAGGAATATATCGTAGCTTTTGGTCAGTGGTTGTGGCTAGGTAAGTTTAAGACAAGACAGATTTTGTAATTTACAAGACAACTTTTGTAATTGACACGAAATAAATATCACTTTCTTCTATGGTACCTAGATAAATTCATGCGCAATACTAGTGGGTGGGAAGGTTTCATCACATGAGTAGATGTGTCCGTAATTTCTATGCTAACAGTTTTTTCACACTTCTTGATTGTGAAACTCTCTTCCAGCTTCTTGGTTACGATTCAACTTTGATCTTCAATAATTTAATTGCAAAGCCAATGGCTATCTTCTGTGTTTTTAATGTCTGTTTTTTTTTTATTTCTCTCCGTAATAATATTTTTCTCTATTCCTTTACACTCATTAACTCCCTGTGTCTTAGTGGATTTAGTCTCTTGCTTGGAGTGAAAAGATTAAAAAAAAAAACAGACATAAAATTATACCATGAAATTATTATATATAAGTGCAACAAGAATGCTTAAGAATCTCGTTTAGCAATCTTATATTCTTCAACCATAAAGAATTGAGAGAACAGTTAATTAAAAGATGCTAAAAATGCAGGATATTAAAAGCATTAGCTAACGATATGAAGGCAACCAAACTACTATCTTTAAGTAAACATCATAAAGAAAACATTCTAAACTAAAGATGAAGAAGTACAAGAAAACTGATTTCTGAACAGTAAGATAAGTGAGTAATGTAGAACTAGATTGGGAGGAAGATGGAGAGACAAGTGATTGGTTCTCTTACGGAAATACCCTTGATAGTTTAGAAAAATTATAACCACAATTTTTTTTTATTTTATGAAGCTTTATGCAATTAAGTTAAAGAAAGTATTCTACCTTTTGTGATCTCTTTTATGGTGCTCTAAATTGATCATTTAAGAAGCATGCTAAACTGCTTAGACCGTGTAATAATAATAATAATAATAATAATAATAATAATGAGAGAACAAATCTTTATACATAAATTCTACAATGACAACTTATGCTACCAAGACATTGAAGCTATATTACGAGAAACAGAAGTTCTTCAAAGATTTATTATTGCTGGGCACAACCATAAAAACTTAACATATTCAGAAGACACCGTATTGGTGTTAGTCAAAGAAAGAAACAATGAATTGAAACCCTGGCAAAAGGACACATGGGGGACAACTTATGAGATAGGATAACTTAATCAGAGAAGAAAATGACACTTGAAATGATCTCTGGCGCTATACAACTAATTTTTTTCTTTAGGCATTCAACCCCAAGCAAGACGGAAAGCCACTAGCAATCAAAGGGTTTCAGAGTGGAACAAAGAGGAGTGACAGAGGAAAGTATGAAGAGACGATTAAATGATACATCATGGCATCTGGAAACGTCGATCGACATTTGAATAGTTGGAGATTATCAGGAAAACAAGAAAAAGGGAGGGAGTTCTACAGGCGAGAAATGTGAGACATAAAGCTATTGGAGTAGAAGAGATTGATTCATTTAAGAGTTTCGACAGTAAAAGGGTGTGAGCGAGATCCCAGCCTCGTTGAACGCTTAAATTCATGAAGTCTGGGAACCAGCGAAAGCAGCTCATCGGAGCAGTTACCGTGAAAGTATTTGTAAAAAGGACAGAGGGAGGCGACGGCATGTCTGTGAGAGAGCGGCTGCAGATGAGATGGCAGATTAGCGCCAGTTACCTTGCATATCCGTCTTTGGATTTTATCAAGAACCTTGAGACAATTAGAAGGGGCTCCAGGCCATGTATGGCAGCAATGCTACATGCAAGGGCGAATGGTTGATTTGTAGATTTGAAGGATCGATTCCGGCGAGAAAAACTTCCTGGCGTGGAATAGGGAGCTAACTTTCCTAACGGTGGACGAAGCTATTGACCCAACGTATTCTTTCCATCTCAGGTCAGCGGACAATGTGAGACCGAGCAGTCACAAAGAGATGCTCTCGTGGAGTTGGCCGTCAGACATTCTAATGGGAGGCAGGGATGGTTCTCTCTGGTGAGTAATAGAGAGCAGTTTTGTTTTTGAGGCATTAAAGTTAACCAGCCAATTCCTGCTCCAGTCTACAACCGATTGGAGGTCCTTTTCAAGACAAACGGCCATGTTAGTTTTGTCGGCGACACTAGATTTGTTTTTGAGGCAGGAGTAAATAGTAGTGCCGTTCACATAGATGCCTACTTGGGAACCTATGACATCAGGAAGATCGTTAATGAAGATAAGGATCAGAGTAGGGCCTAGGATAGAGTCTTAGACTCTGATAATAGTTAGAATGTTATTCTACTGCGGATCAGGTTCAGTCCTCACTGACTGAACCATGCTTACAATCTTGTATGTCATACTGAAGTCGTTACAAGTATTTGTAGACAGTGATTAATTATCATATTACATAATCAGCGAGGATCGGAAAGAAATTCTCGACTCTATTCGAAATCGAATCCATTTTGCCTGGGGAAGCCTGTCTGTGTCCTACGGCTAATTTACCGTTTCAACGACTCTAGCTTTAAGCGTGGCATGAAATATGTCTAGTCATATAGATTTACCACTTCTTTCATGACCCCGATCACTTGATTTGTTATTGGTTTTATATACGTATAAGTAGTATAAGAATTATTAAATCCACATTCTTTATTTTGTCTTCGTTATATCTTTATCAAACGAAATATTATCAAAGTCTCTTGTAACTCCTAAGATGTTATAAGATTTAGACGATTTCATGATCAAAAAGATCATGGTAATAATATAAAGGAAATATACAATGACAATAATATGAATGAAATATACAATGGCAATAATATGAATGAAATATACAATGGAAATATGAATGGAATATACAATCGCAATAATATGATTGAAATATAGAATGGCAATAATATGAATGAAACATACAACAGCAACACAGAGGTAAACCTTAGCAAATCAAACTTCACAGTTCCGCCTAAGAAACCAGGTGTGAATGAAGACGTGATCCATCGCAAATATCTAGTATTACCGACCGGATTCTGATAAAAATAGGTCACAGTGGAATTGAATTAAAGCGGGAATAGAATAAGAAAATCATTTGATAGATGAAGACACTGCATTTTGTTCTGAAGGCTATCAGAGAGAGCTGTATAAATACAAAATGAAGTATACCTATGTTTTATAGACTACGTAAAACCATTTGATAAGGTATGATTGAATAAAGTTTTAACATTTATTTTGGAAACATATGTTAGAATCAACCAAAGCATTTACCGGCAATAAACCACTTGCATAACGATAGAGAATAACTTGAACAAATACGCATAAAAATGTAAAGGGGTATAAGACAAGGATACATCTTCTCCCCGGACTTTATGTAACCGGTATATTGAGGCTATATTAAGAGAACCAGAAATTTGCCAAGGATTTATTTTTGATGGGATACAACATTAACAGCTTACAATATGCAGATGAAACCATATTGGTGTTAGTCAAAGAAAATTCGAATTTTTTTAGCACCCCCTCCAAAAATGACTATAATGCCTTCCTAATCTGAAATATATACGAATTTAATTCTGAAGAAAAAATAATTTTGTTATCGGACAAAAGAAAAATACAGAAAAAAATATCTAAAGTTTTCCTAAATTTAATTATATTGAAACTTACAACACTCACATAAGATAATGACATATGAATGGTTAAAGTTACATTACCATGCATGCGAGAATATACAGCAATATATACATATAATTTTCGTTTAGGCATACTTTTATTCATTTATTAATTTAATTAAATATTCATCAACTCCTATGCTATATACAAAGGCAGATCGATGAATCGCTAACCTGGTAGGGGTTATTAACAGAATTTTAAGTAGAAGTTTTTGACGAACGCAGCGTGATATTTTATAATGGAAGTCAATATTTTCACAGAAAAATTGGTATTAAGGAAACGATATAAATAATATTTTCAGGATAAAATTACATTTATATGATAAACAAATCATATCATTTTCAGGTTACAATATTTCATTTTATTATAAACATTTACAATAAATTATTTGGTAGTGGGAGATTTTATAATGCGGCTTGGGGCTTGTCAACATATTTTAAATAGATAAATATTACTTGAAACGTTATTATAGTGAATACTAATATTAAAAAAAAGACGCCCCATCTGTATTTTTAGTTTTGACCAGTGTGTATTACGTCTATCAATCTACGTATTTGAGAAATCTTAATGAAGAAAATTTGCTCTCCAGCAATAACTGAACATGCATCCCCCTTTGTAGGAGAAACCATCGTATGATCCGGTAAACTTTAACGCTCGTCTAAGCAAGTTTCTATTTTCTCTTATAAGGAAAATACACTTATTGGTATTCATTTGTTATTTTACATATTTGAAAATAGAAATTGGTTTCTCCAATGACTTATAGTCGTACTATTATCCTCATATTTGTTTTACATGTCACAACGTTTCAGCTGTTGTGCTCTCCGGTCGAAAAGTTGTGATATCTAAAACAAAGACGAAGTCACTAGTCCGAATATAAATAATGTAATTGTTGTGACTGATCAAAAGAAGATATAACCGAAAAAAAAGATAATTTACAGGGATTGACTGTTGCGAAGTCGTTTGTGGAATCTACAAAAATCAGAAAAGATGCAAAATGCTAAAAACATTGATTACATATGTATAAACATCTCATTTTTTTCTCTCCTATATATCTTACATACTAGCAGCATGGCCCATCGTTACCCGTGCTTGATTCAAAAATCGTACGACTCATACAGCAATCGCTATCACTTGACTTAATATATTTTTGCCCTTCCTTGCCTTTAAAGGAGTGCCTTTTGCCGTGCTGATGTTGCTACATGCTTTACTTCTTGCCTATCTCACACTGCGAATTTTTTCTAAGCTCTATATTAAACATTAAATCTGTTACAAAAAAAGAACTAAACAAAATGAACACAAAACGATCAGCTTTAAAAAAAAGGACTCGTAACTGGAAAAACCAAATGAAAAAAAAATGTTAACAACAAATACTTTTTCACACCTAACCCAGTTCTGCGGAATCAGAATCAACGTTGAGTTTAAGCAAGCGAATGAGCCAATTGGATTAAAGTGCCATGCAGATTTAAATTTTTCCCACTTGCGACGAATGCAGCTATCGATTTTTTTGCATGCTACCATGCTAGTTATCATTCGTGTCAGTCAGCTGTTGGCTCTCACGCTGGCCAATAGAATCTTCCTGCCTATTCGTGGCAGCCAGCTATTGGCTCTCACTCTGGCCAGTAGAAAATGGCCACAAACTATATGAAAACTACCTTAGAAGCATGAAAAAATCGATTATTTCAACTATCGTTGGGAGTTGGGAAATGCAAAGTCGGCCTTCGCCTTCCCGCTAACTTGCAGCATGTGCATGTAAATTTTGGTGTAAATCCGTCGAAAATTACGGCCGTGCATCCGTTACACACACACACAGCCTGCCTTTTATAGATAGAGATTTATAAGTCTACCATTCGTCCACAGATTAAATATAGCTGCCCCAAATGATCCAGTTCTCCTGCTATATATTTAACGATTCTTGATAAAATTCCAAAGATACTAGATGAATTCCCCACCGCCGCAGGATACTTTTCCTATGTCTTTTCTCTAAATACTTCAATGGTAAATCTTTTGATGGACTTTCTGCTATAGTGCTTAGACTTTGATGAAATTATGCGTAGTACTTGATTGGAAACAAGTTCTCATCAATTTATAGTTGAATTAGTAGATAGAATCGTAAGTTCTATGCTAACAGTTTCTTCTCGGACAATTACAGCTCGTATTTTTACTTTTGACCAGTGTGTATTACGTCTACCAATCTACTTCCTTGAAATATCTTAATGAAGAAAATGAGATCTCCAGCATTAACTAAACATGCATCCCCCTTTGTAGGAGAAACCATCGTAAGATTCGGTAAGCTTTAACGCTCGTCTAAGCAAGTTTCTATTTTCTCTTATAAGGAAAATACACTTATTGGTATTCATTTGTTATTTTACATATAAAAGTAGAAATTGGTTTCATCTTATTATTTATACTAGTACTATTAATCTCATATTTTGGTCCTATGCTTTCCAGCCAATGTAGATCTTTACAAAAAAATGAACAGTGAGGACTGGAGCGAGAGAACAGGACAAATTACTCGACGTTGTATTATTATTCCAGTTTGCTTCATTGTGCACAACAATTGGGAAAGACACCATGCACGGTCAGAAGGGAATAAAAGTTGAAATAACGCCACTGCGAGAAATGAAAACCTGAACCCTGTTTCCAATATATTTCTTCATTTGTTCACGGATACGCCGAACACAGTATAAGGTATATTTAGGTGATAATGCAATTTTGCTGGTTCTGACTTCTCTCACGAGGTGCTAACGGACAAGAAATTCCCTTTGGCTAAGTAAAACTCCGACTGTAACCATCTGTACACGGCTCGGAACTCTTTTACTCTTCCACAGATATCCGGCTATCAGGCAATGGGTAGCACCACAAAAATAAAAAGTTCCTGATATCTCCTGTTAGAAATCCGGATATGGACAAATAGTGAATATTCAAACAAAAATAAAAAGCTATGAAAGTATAATAATACTTATTTATAGTAAAATTGCCATCAATACATATTTAAAGAAAATGATCAACTGTACATGACCAACAATACATGTTGAAGTCATGAGACTGCTTAAAAGTTTATTTCTTTAGTTGAATAATAAAATTGTGTTCAAAATATTTAGATTTCAGCATTGAGTGGACTATAGAGGTTGATGTGTAGCTAAACAAATTCAACCAACATCCAATATGGAATAACTGTTTCATGACATTAATCCATATAATATCCTACATTTTCTTTTAAAGAAATCAAATTTTATTCCAAAATATAACTTCACCAAAACTACAACGTAAATCTCAAATGTCACCCCCTCTAGTAATTATATCTACAGAAACAGGTATTTAGGCAGCAAATTCTCTTTTAACCATGTCTGATTGAATAAATTACAGACATTATGTCTGCTAATTTTTAAGAATTTTTTTCATGTTTTAATGTATGCACAACACTGTTAACCGTTTTGCATTTAAAGGCATAATGAAAAAATTATGGTAATTGATAACAATGCACAACTTTGTATTATTAGGCTCGTCTATTAGCCCAATCTTGCCTTCTTCGAGTAATGCAGTATTCCAACGTTCATTCGTAAATCTAGCCCTCTGATTGGTTCTTTTCTACCAATCACGTCGCCCGTACCTGCACTTCGAAGATTTGGCGCAAAATCCACCCACGTGATCATGACCTCTTAAAAAGAACCCAAAGCACGTGTGACAGGAAGATGCAGACCTGGGCAGATCAGCAGCAGACCATTTTTCGACCGCTCACTCAAGCTTAAAAATGTGACGACTACTATTCCCGTTTCGCTAATCGAGACGACAAATCTTTCACGTTCAATATCTTCTACGAACTTCTGCGTCATTCAAGAATCTCAAACTATACATTCTCTTCGATCATCTACGATAAATCAGTCAGTCCTGCAAACACAGAGAAGCGCTAATCTAATCCACATCACTTGCGATTATAATTTTCCCGCGCAAACGAAATCACAACTGACTCACCCACAAACTCGACTCGAAGATTACTTTGTGAATTCAAAGAACTTCTACTTGCAAGACTTTACTTATCCAAACTGAATTATTAACGCTCACTACAATTTAAGTAAATACTATTATTGAACATATTTCATACTTACAGTTAAGGGTAGACTACTTCTGAATGACTCAATTCTAAACAATACAAAAAGAACAACACGAACATAATAACGGTATTTAAACACTATTTACGAATTCTTATAGACTGTAATACAAATACACCAAAACACCAAAAAACAAACAAAAATCTTCATTCACCGACAAACATACCAACACGATAATATCTTGTAAAATATTTTGTATATAATATTTGTATTGTATATAAATGCATTTGTTTGTTTGAATTACATACATGTTTTGCCTTGTTTTTTTATCAAGTATTATTTATTGTTGTGGCTGCAAGAGAAGATCACGCAACCTGACAAAAAAAAATTCCTTCTGATATATTCTAAAACCATAGGAAAAATCTTAGTTCATTCTGCGCATCCCCAACAGTATAAATACTTATGTTAATGAAAAACATGTAGTTTTGTATTACTTGGACCCCTGAAGATGATCTTGTAAAATATCGAAAGTACTTGGGAAATGAAAATAAAAGAAATTTAAACAGCTAGAGCACATTTCTATCATCATTCAATATCAATACACGGAAGGTTATTCGTGAGTGTGACTGGATTTTGTAAAAAGATTAGAAGACATAATATCTGTAATTTATTCAATCAGACATGCCTAAAAGAAGCAGGTATATGCACAAAAGCTGAGTATCATCTACCATGTATTCCACTGTGAAGGCAGAATAACATATATTTGTATTACTTCAGACTTCCTAAGAAAATAAAATTTAGACATTAAATGACCCATAGGGATTTGATATGCCGTTAAACAAACAATACAAACTTCATACAATTATCCCATTTCTTATATGATCTTTATCGATCGAATGATTGAATTATCAATATTTATCGATCGGACGATTGAGTGATCGATCTTTATCGATCGAAGATTGAGCGATCGATCTATGAATCTAATTTTTAAATAACTATTCCGCTTTTGTTTGAATATATAGCTGAATACCCCCTTCAAACTAACGTCATAATGCTTGTTAGATATTCCCGTTGCATTAAGGGAGCCGTCTTTGCGCGACTGCTGCATTCTTTTTTGAAAATGTTTACTGAATATCCAGTGCTGTCCTCTTCCATCTATCCTCGCTGGACACGCTTGGAAAGCGGGAAACCAACTGTTTTAGACTGTGGCGCCTATCCAGAACGATTTCTCTTTGTCGGCGCATCTGGGCACCGGACTGTCTGCACGGCACCTCTGTTAAACGGGTTTATTGAGGAAAGAGGAGAAAAGTCCAAAGAAGACAAAGGATTTGTTCAGAGAAAATGAAACCAATAAAAAAAGAAAGAAAATAAAGGAAAAGAAAATTGGAAAAACATCATCTTGAAAAAGGCATTTTGAAACAGAAATAAAATGGAAGAATAGGATTGATCTTGTGGCTATTCTTTTCTTTTTTTGTTACTCCGTTCCATATCAGAAAACACCATTTTGTGTTTTCCAATTCTTAAACTCAATCGGTGTACGTATAAATGCTATAAATGTTGTGTGATTAGCCTCTTAGAATATATTTTCCATCTTTTCTGAAATATCGTAATAGCTTCAAGTTGCATCGTAATTGGCTAATTAAGAGAGCCTCATCAAATTTCATGGCGTAATTATTTTTCATTCTACTCGTGGATTGAGTTAATCGTTATTGTAAATATAAAAAGAACAATACAAGGAATACTTTATACTTTATTCAATTAACCATCAAATCGATGAACAGTAAGAGATTTTTCATGTTGCACTAACGATGCTAAAATGAAGATATAAAACTTAATACACTGTTAATCATTCTATAAATTTTAAGCATTCATTTGAGAACTGAGATTCGTGCTGATGTTTTTGAACAAACCGACATAAAATTAGGGTACAAAAACCAGAAAATCTCCATCGTGAACAAAGGCTTTATATTTACTCTCAGTACGGAAATGAAACCAAAAAGATAAAGTATAAAGAAGACTGTATTGCGCCAAAATGCCATATTAGAAAAGCCTACTTGTTTTAAATATCTGTGGTTATATTAATATAGATATACTTTCGACTAGAAACGAGGGTCCTCGTTTATGACGATAAACTACATGCCTTTGATCGGGAGATTGGAGGCTTTGAGGAGAGTGGGACCACCTCTTAAGAGCTCTTGTCTCCAGTTTCACCTTGATCGGGAGTGGCAGCACCTGTTAGGGCCCTAGCTATTGACAAATAGCGAACTTCCAAACAAAAACAATACATTGTACAGTAAAATGACAATTAATGCAACCCCAAAACTATAAAAATATATTTTTATAGTAAAATTAATAACAATACATTTTACGATTTACAAACTATATATCTAAAAAAACACATTTATCTTGAACGTATAAATTTATGTACAAAATATCTGTAGATGAAAACATAAAATTACGTATAAAATAGTCAGATTTCGGCATTAAATAATAAATATAGGTTGATATGCCGATAAACAAAGTCAACCAACCGAATCGACCACAGAAAAATACAATGAGTATAATATAGACATTTACGACTGTCATTAGGTTGGCCTTAGTTATTTACTAATTTTAGCCTCGTCTGATATTCGATGACTAATGTTTGAGAAATATATGGTCACACTTGTCACTTACGACTTAACTGAAAGTGTTCTCCATGATTTCGGAGAAAAGAAAATTGCTATATGATCACACATGCTACAGCGTTAAATAATCTGCGAGGTTAGCTTATTTAAGACTTCTCCATTGTGAGGGTCTTTATTTGAAGTAGGACATCGTGTTGGACTGATCTTCCGTATTGGTGAACAAATACGCTTTCACAAATAAAACTTCATAATACTAGCTTAAAAACTTGACGTTAGTTAGAAATATGCAAATATATTCGCAGGCTATTTACATTATTCGGACTATTGTCCTAATCTTTGTCGACATATTTATTACAACGTTTCGGCCGTTGTACGCTCCGGCCTCAGGTAGTTGGAATGTCGAAATGAACCCTTTGTTTTGATCACTGGGGTAGTCTGTTCTAGTTCCACATGACACAGTGGATAAAGATGTTAGTTAGATCCAGTGGCAGGAGCCAAAGAGGGTGAATTCAATAGCTGGTTAAGGCGGTGGGGAGCTTGGAGAGGGGAATTAACAGGAGATAACTGATAACTGACATCCATTAGACATGGCACGTGGAACTAGAACAGTCTTCCACAGTGAGCGAAATAAAGGGTTCAGTTCGACATTCCAACCACCTGAAGAAGGCCGGAGCGTACAACGGCCGAAACGTTGTAATAAATATGGCGACAAAGATGATGACAATAGTCCGAATAATGTATATATTATACATCATACCTCATCTCAGAAATATAGAGATATATTCGCAGGCATATTCTGTATTGATAATGGTGACAAGAGTCTTTTCTTTACAGGAAACATTCGATATTCACTAACTGATTGTTGGGTTTTCCAAATTCTTTAGATAAAAATTATATTTGTCTTTCAGGAAAATACGTTTATCATGCATACTATCTGTTATTTCTCTTTTTAGTATGGATCAAAGTTCACTTCCTCACATTTTCTAAAGTTGTGTGGAAGTCAATGTCTTGAATAAACAATTATTTTCAATTCTATCTTCATATGCTACCCATGAGGCAAATCGATACATCAGGAAAAAAATGTCTTAATATTTTTTTTATTGATTTTCTGATTTCCATAAGTTGTATAAAAAACTGTCGATATCACCAAATTGACTCATTGATCGACTTCCATAATCGAAAACTTCCGTGTTTATTTTGGTAAATAAACATTTTTTTTCATTACACTAATTGGTCAGTGTGATTCTAAAAAAAATATAATCTGACATTCGTCCTTTTGCTTGTTTTTCCATTTTTTAAATTATCATTGATGAGATTGACCGTATCCATACAGGAAACATTCAGAAATTCATTGCCAGAACACTTAGCTTTAATGTCGGTTGAAGTATATTAAAATCTTTCCATTAAAACAGTTTTTTTTTCAGGAAAACAGGCTTCTCAATTCCACTAATTGTTATCGGTCTTTTATACATGGGAGTTTCCTTCGGAACCTTTAATTTGAAACAGTGTGGAACGTTCACATCTAGATTATATCATTATTTTTCCTTCTAGTTACATGAGCTAAGAATTGAGTTGTTGCTTCTTTTGTAAGTCTTCTCGTTATGGGTTTTTTTTTGCGATTTGATAAGTGTTTTTATTTATTTGCAATTCTGTAACGATAGTCTACAAGATCTAAGGAAATATAGTATTGTTTGGCACCATTTTCAGTCATTGATCTAAGAAACTAGTTGTATGTATATGATAGTTCAGTCATTTTTGAACGGCATCCATATGATATTTCCATGTAAGGTTATCGATGTGTTCTGGTAATCGTGCTTTCGATAATCCAAAAGTTGAAATCGCTAAGAGGGCCGGATTAATCAGCTAGTGTAAAACCTGTAACAATAAGCACGATCCAAGTACTACACAGCAAGAGTATGGCTGAAAATACCGAACTAATATGAAATTTTCCAGTTCGTAAAGGAGACTGTCTTCTATAATAAAATATATGTATACGGTATATCTCTGTACGGTTTCTACTTGGGAAAGTGATGCAATCTATTTCTAAGGAAATGTTAACACAAAACGGGATACTAAATTCAAATAAGTACAAAAATGTCAATATATAGGAAGTGTTCTAACGGAGGACAGAAGGTACGACGCTGAAATCCGAAGGCACATTGGAATGGCCCAAATTGCATTCCAAAAGCTATGCAGAGTATTATGAGTCAGTGAATGCTGGACAATCCCCTCAAAGATGAAGAGACTTGAAGCAACATAAACTCGGTTCTATAAAGAGATGCTGAAGATAACATGTGAACAACGACGAGGTTTAAGATGTTTAAGATAAAATGGAAACAAAAAAAAACTTATACTTAACATCGGGAAGAGGCAGTTGAAATTTCTGGGGTACGTAATGAGGAAAGATGGCTTGGAAAATCTGATACACACAGGACAGATTGAGGCAAAGATTAACAGAGGAAAGCCACTCGTAACATACTTGATGCGCATGAGTAAATGGATGGTAGAAAAGGTTTTGGGAGAAATATGAAAAAGACAAAATTTATTAAGTACTAGTAGAGGGCCATGATCGCCTGTGTCTTAAAGGGACACGATGATCTTTCTGGAAAATCGTGGTTATATTATTAATATTTATCCTTAATTTTTTTAGTATAAAATTCAATTGCAAAGAAGTAAACAATTATTCTTACACTATTCAAAAAAAATTTTTTTTTGTTGTTTTAAATAACCCACAAAGGTTGATAAGCCATATAATAAATAAATAGCCCATAAAGTTTGATAAGCCATATAATAAATAAATAGCCCATAAAGTTTGATAAGCCATATAATAAATAAATAGCCCATAAAGGTTGATAAACCATATAAAAAAATAAATAATCCACAAAGATTGATAAGCCATATAATAAAAAAATAGCCCATAAAGGTTGATAAGCCATATAATAAATAAATAGCCCATAAAGGTTGATAAGCCATATAATAAATAAATAGCCCATAAAGGTTGATAAGCCATATAATAAATAAATAGCTCGAACAACATGAAAAACAATAATATTGTCAGATGCCAGTTGTACGAGGCAGCTTGAAAGTTTTTGTTTTATTTTTTGATGCAGCCTTCTTAGAAATGCGTGACCCGTAACAATTATTTACTTCTGCTATCCACTATTTTGTCAGAATAAACAGAATTCAGTTAATTCTATTCTCGGCTACAACCACAGAACATCTTGCGGAAATATTTTGAGAAACGTTTCTTGTAAAGCAGATTGATTTCTCTTAATTGATTTCTGTTAATTTTGTTATGGCAAGGAAATCATTCAACTGCATCTTGTCATATTTTAATGGATACAAATTGAACGATTGGAATAGATGGAAACAGCGGAATTAAAATAGCTATGGAACCTGAAAATAACATTTAAACCCATTCATTAACGGTGACTTTGAAAGAGCCCCAATAAGAATGCAAGATGCGTGGATAAATCAGAACAATCCGGATGAAAGAGGTGTGCAAAATCTCAATAAATAAAATCAGTCATAATTTCAAGTGAAATTTAATCATCAAAAATTTGAATGTAATTCCTGTCCATTTATGAGCCTCCACCCTTAATGTTTCTTATGTTCTTTGACACTCAGTAACTCTTGTGTCTCAGTGGCTTTATCGCCTTGTCTGGGATGGAATTACTGTTACAAATCCCCTTTTTATTAATATATGTAAGCAAATATATGGATATAGATCCGACAGTATGAAGAAAAATATACGGAAAAACAAACAAAAATCCTAATATGCAATTATGCTGTTTTAATGTTAATATAATGTCAACGTCGGACGTTTCGGTCTAATAGACCATCTTCAGGACATATTCATAAAACATAATTAACATTAGACTATATTCAATTCAACATGAAAAAGACGATGGACACAAGAGCAAGACTAATCCAAACAGATAACTGAAATTTTTATAAGATCAGCGTTCCGTTTTAATATGATCACGTCATCGTCACGTGGACGATGTTGTGAAAACATAACATAACATACTTTATAACACGGAAGACTTCAAGCTTATGCGAAAATATAAGAAGCTATTGATCTCCGCGTATTCCTATAAGAACAGAAAGGATTTCTTAACGAACGGTTTATATGAGAAAATCGTTCAATCGAGCTTATCTAATATTTTGAAATCGTCTTCGAATACGTCTATTAGACCGAAACGTCCGACGTTGAGATTTTCTTAACATTAAAACAGCATAATTGCATATTAGGATTTTTGTTTGTTTTTATATATATATATATATATATATTCGACGTATGAGGGTCAAGTAGATCAGTTCCTAGGAAACCGACAGCAGCACGTGAGATTTGATTATATTGGAGAAGGTTTTTGTGCAGAACCATCTACACATTTTGAAGGGCCGAATACAGAGACCTGGTGCACTACGTGCCACAAGGTCCCAAAACGACCCTCCGCAAGTTTTGAATTCAGCGTTGTCCTTCTCCCAGTTGCCATCCAAGGCTATAGAACCCTGTCTGTCCTGCTATTTACCCATAGCTGGAGGGAGAAGACGAGGATTCACAACTTTCCCAAGGGTATTAGCAAGTAAGTGAATGTAACTGGATTCGACTGGAATTTGAACTCCGCTCTCCGATTCCTCAATCCAAGCCGCCATCCATTGCTGCAGTATATATATATATATATATATATATATATATATATATATGCGAAGTGTTTTTGCTGTCTTAATAACCTAGTCATTGATCACTATTGGTTACTATTTAGATAGATGACTGGCTTTTGGAATTTTTTTGTTCGTTTGGTTGTTCTACCCGTTCTTGTATAGGTTTTGTTGATTTCACTTGTTAGTAACTTTTATTTATATTTTTTTGTCGTTTTTCAGTTTTCTTTTGGCCACCTGGTATGTTTTTTGCTACCTGTACAAACACTTCGGATTTTTGCGGAAAATCAATTTCTCTCTCTCTTTCCGTTTCTTCCCCCGTCTCTCTCTATCAATCCATCTATGTATATCAATCGCTATTATTTCTCTCTCTTTCTCTTTCTCTCTCTCTCTCCATGTTCATAGTTAATATTATTAAGTGTTTTTTTTTATTGTTTTTATTTATTTATTCCGTTATTTCTATCCCTTTTTTTTTCATGTAGATGATGCTATTATATTAGTCTTGTCAACAATATGATTTTATTATAGCGGTGAAGGATTTGTGCAGAACCATCCACACTTTTTGAAGATCCGAATGCAGAGACCTGGTGCACTACGTGCCACAAGGTCACCGAACGACCCTCCGGAGGTTGAATTTAGAGTTTTCCTTCTCCTAGACCAGTTGGCATTCAAGGCTATAGTCTGCCCTGCTATTTAACCATAGCTGCGGGAGAAGAATTCCAGTGGTTTGAAGATGTAAATAAAAATAATGTTATGAACGATAACCTATAACTGATTCCTATTAATAAAAATGAATTGGCTACATCAAAATCAACCATTGTCTAGAGGTTATTGAAACTGAATTCAAAATATTAAAAAAAATAGTATACTATTAATTATGTGTATTGAAGAAAACATTGAAACAAAATAATTCAACTACAGAATAATGAATGGTTCAAAATATTGAACATAAAAGACCTCATCAAAGATTACGGAATACGGGAAGTGGATTTTTTAAACGAGATGTAAGACTAAAGAAAAATATATCAGAAACGTAACTGAATTCAAAATTATTATTAATTAAGAACCCACAGACCGACAAGTTTCAGTAAAAAAAAACATTACCTTTTTGAAGACAGAGATGAAACTATAAAGGTGTGCTAAAAGAATTATGACTGGGAAGGAACGGTTAACCAGCAGAAACTGTGCAAGCTACCTATAAAGTTAACACGCTGAACAATTCTATGAGCACTATATAATGACTGTTTTATGGAAAAGAACAAGTAATTTTTTTTAGCGATGTGGATCATATGAAGCAATTGTTGCGAACAAAAATAATTTTTGTCATAAGAGATTTGAAAAAGAAGACTGAATTAAAAACGAAGAATTGTGGTGGATAAATATCTGGATATCAACAAAAAACTAAAAATATGAAATATGAGAAATTGATCGTCAATGGTACGTTTGAATTTGGCCCAAAGACAGTTGCAGAGAGATTAGCAGATTTGAAATTCCCTTGTTCACTGCAAACCATCCACACGATATTATAACTGAAATCAGCAAGAATGCTGCGGTGATAGGCAGAGGGACGAGGAGAATTAATGTCACTATATTTCCGGAAGCAAAACTCAAAATAAAGAAATCATGAAAGGAGAGAAGAAAAAGATAAAAAGAAGAAGTAAAGAGAGGATAAAAAAGAAAAGGAGAAAATGAAAAAAGGAGAAGAAAGAAAAGAAGAAAAAAGCAGATGAAGGAGAAAAAGAAGAAAAGTAAAAAAGAAAAGAAAAAAGTAGAGGAAAGAAGAAGAAGAAGATAAAGAGAAAAAAGAAATGAAAGAAAAAGAGAGATGGGGTCAACGTAGAAAGAGAAGTAAAAAAAAGAAGAAGAAAAATCGAACGACGAAGAAAACGAAGCAGCAAGAACAGAAAAAGACAAAAAAAAAGAATCCAAAGTAAAGGAAGAGAAAAATAACAAGAGAAGAAAAAAAAAGAGAAAAACGTAAAGAGAGAAAAAGAAATAAGGAAAAAAAAGAAAAGGAAAAAGGATAAGGAAAAGAAGAAAAAGCAGATAAAGAAAAAAGAAGAAAGGAAAGGAATAAAGTAGAAAAATGAAGAAGGAAAAGGAAAAGTAGACGTAAAAGAGAAACGAAAGAAAACAACAGATGCGAAAAATGAAGAAAGAAGAGTAAAAAAAAAAAGAAGAAAACTCGAAAGAAGGATAAAATCGAGAACCAGGGAGAAGAAAAAGAAAAAGAGACGACAGTAAATGAAGAACAAGGAGGACGAAGATAAGAAGACGTCAAAAAATAAGGCAACATATTAGAACTGCTTAAACCTAATCCTGTAATGAAAGACCTTCAGCTACAGGAGATGAAGCATATCCCAAAAATGTTGTGCGCTTTTGTAGGAATTGGAGATTAGAGGAAGAATTGAGAGTATTAGACGAAAAAAAAGTAAGGGGTTCAACAAAGATGGTAAGAATTTAAGGTGTGTTAGAGCTGGTCGGAATACAGTAATGTATGAAAAATAATAGGAACCAAGTCGCTTTTTGCTGAGAGAATGAGGCAACCTATAGCCTCTAAAATCTTCGGCCCTCGTGATTAATGGCGTCTCTATAATAGGGTTTTAAATATAAGCAAAGTCTCTATTCCCCCGTCTTCAATCAAGTTGTGGCATTCTCATTCCCTGCTGATAAAGCTGAATGCTTTGTCCGTAAATTCTCCTCAAACTCCACTCTTGACCCATCCTGGTGTATCCCTGTTTGATTTTCCCCCTTAGAACTGATTTTCTGCTGAGTTGATAACACCCTCTATGGTGTTTACTATCATCTTTAACACTGATCGCCCCATAAAGCAAATGGAGCCGATGGTATCCTTATAATATTCATTAAGGAATGTGCTCCTGCTCTCTCTAAACTGTATAATAATTGCCTCGCTATCTCCTGCTTTCCTGCCTGCTGGAAGTTATCGTCTGTTGTTCCAGTTTTTTAAGAACTATGGCGAACTGTCCGACTCATCCAACTACCGGTCTATTAGTTAATACTCCTTTAGGGGGAACTCATAGTTGCCCTAATCAGTGCTGACTTGGTTCATCACCTCTCATCGCAGGGTCTTTTTTCAGACAAGCAATACGGCTTTCGTTTCTCCAGCTCAAATGCTGGTGTAGTAACGACAATTGCGGAAAGAGTCTACTCTGGATAAAAACGGTGAAGCCCGAGCTCTAGCGTTGGACATCTAGAAAGACTCTGACAGGGTCTGGCATTTAAGTCTTCGCCAAAAACCTAAGAGTTACAGTATCTACGGGCGCATTTTTGAGCTGATCTAGTCGTTCCAATCAAATCGTAAAACGAAAGTTGACCTGAACGGCAACATGTCTACATTTTTTCGTACTAATGCGGGTGTACCACAGGGTTCCACCCTTGGTACTACGCTGGTTTTAATCTTCATTAACGACCTTCACAATGACATCAGCTCTCAACACCTACGCAGACAGCACTACCATTTACTCCTGCCTCGATAGTAAGGCTGATCAGTCTGACAAGGTCAACATGGCAACTGATATACATAACGAACTCCAGATTATCGTTAACTGGGGTAAAAAAAAGACATGTTAATTTTAACGCCTCCAAAACAAAACTTTTCTCTGTTAATCATCTGAAAGAGCCCTCTCTGCCTTTCATTAGCATGACTAATATTAACTCCAGGAAAGTGACTCATTGAGCCTACTAGGGCAAACGTTCTCAGCTGTTATGAAATGGAAAGACTATATCGAATCTATTGCTGGATCAGCTGTTAAGAAAATCGGTTCACTATGTCGGATGAGACAATTCTTCTCTCCTGAATCTATCTATATGTCTGTTATTCGTCTATGCTTAGAATATTGCTGCCATATATAGTCTAGTGTTCCTGCGATTTACCTGATAAGTTCCAAAGTATCATCAAAATTATTGATACCGACCTGGCGGCTCGGATTGTCACTTGCCCCCTACCGTAAGATTGCCTCTCTGTGCCTTTTTAACAAATATTTTCACGTTAACTGTTCGGATGAGGTCTTCTCTAATGTAATGATCCCTAGAATTTAAGCGCAATGCCAGACTGGCGATGAGATCGCATTAATTTTACAGTTGAGCTGGCTAGATGTAGCCGTAACTTCTATGCTAACTGTTTCTTATCTCGCACCTCTTGCTTCTGTCTCCTTGCTTTCTAGTCAACTTTAATCTGCAAATATTTAAATGCAATGCCAATCGCTATCTAATGTCGTCCTGAATGCTCTTTTCTCTTTCTACACGTTACTAATGTTTCTGCTTCTATTTCCTCAAAACACCTGTAATCCTTTGCGTGTTAGTGGCTGTACTGCCTCGCATGGGGTGACACTGATTAAGAAAAAAATGTAATTTAAAGAGAAATTGTCTACGTTGATTACATCTTTGTTAACAGTTCCTTGCATTTCTCGCTTGTGGAACTCCCTTCTGACTCCATGCTTTCCAGTCAACTTTAATCTGCAAGTATTTAAATGCAATGCCAATCGCTATCTACTGTCTCCCTGAATGCTTGAAACAGACTCATCTCAATTATTGACGGCATGGGTAAACTAATAAAGGTTTAATATATCTTCTTCTTTCATAACGTTGGCAATCATAGCTCTCCATTGCTTTCCCTTGACACAAATGTTTTCAATCTGTCCTGTGAGTATGCATTTTTTATAAATATTTTCGTGGTAATTCTTCTGATGAACTTTTCACTTTTGTAGCAAGACTTTATAAATTTAAGCGCAGGACTAGATTGGCGGTTAAGAAAGAAAGAACGAAAGAAAGAAAGAACAAAAGAATAGAAGTTAATAGGAACAAAAGGAGACAGAAAATAAAAAAAAATCTCTACTTGTTACTCATGTATCTGTTCCTAATTCCTTCACAACCTGTAACCCTTTATGTGTTAGTGGCTGCACTGCCTTGCTTAGAGTAACACTGATTAAAAAAATAAGTAATTTAATGAGAATTTATCTACGTTGATTACATCAATGCTAACAGTTCCTTGCACTTGTGGAACTCCCTTCTGGCTCCATGCTTTCCAGCCAATTTTCATCTGCAAGAATTTAAATGCAAAGCCAATGGCTATCTACTCTCCACCTGTTTGGTCTTTCCTCTTTCTGCTCATTACTAATATTTCTGTTACTTATTCTTCCATTGCCTGAAGCCCCTTGCCTTTTATTGACTTTATTGCCTTGAGTGGGGTAATACCGATTAATATATATATATATATATATATATATATATATGTGTGTGTGTGTGTGTCTGTGTATTTGTATGTGTGTGTGTAAATATAACAATATTTAAAAGTTATTCCATTCGTGAGTTTCTGAGCGTAATCGATGTCATCATATATAAAAACTTAATGGGAAAATCGATCTTAATTTCATTTTATAGATAGGTGCTACCAGCGTATAATTAGATAGAAATTTTGAAGCATCAAACATTCCGGAGATGGAAACTAATATAAAAAAAAACCTTATGATTTATTTAGAATTAAACATGAAACGGTAAATAATTAATGATTGGCAGAATTTTAACTACATCTTTTAGGTTTTAACTTTAAAATCTGAATACACCTGTTTTGCAATAAAAACACAAAATTTTCAAAGTTTGAAATCGGAATTTTACCCGAGAAAACTTTGTGAATTACCTAGAGCTTTTTCAGCTTATCGAATTCACTTTCTCGCATTTAGACACATTTAAAATGTCGATAAATAAGTTCTCAATGGGACTGCAATTTGTGGCATAGTGAGGTCTGTACATACAAATGATTCCCTTGCATTCAAGCTATCCTTTGTTGGCCTTGGCATAGTGAATGATTTCTGGAATAAAAAAAAAAGATGATTCCAAAATAGAGATGTACAAATCAGACAAGGGACATCTGTAAGTCTTTTACATAAGTCTGGGCGTTTTTCATTCCATCACTATTCATCTAGTGAAATCGCCCTCCACACTATAACAGATACTCTACAAAATGGACGCTCGAAAAAGCTTACTCTTTCAGAAATCGTGCTAAAATCATTGCCTTCCATTAGAACAGTATAAACTGAACTTCTTTTCAAAGAGCACTACCTCTTTTCATCCATTTTTTTTTTTGCTTGATCCAGGCTACTTTTCCGGAATCTATTCAACTCGCTTTTTCATGTGAGCCACTGTCAATGCATGAACATATATTTCGCAGTGAAACACAATATTATCTGTCGACAATTCTTGCTGTGAAGATAAGAAGATCTTTTGAAAGTTTTCCTACAGCACAATCCTGCTATGGATGCCTCTTAAAACGAAATTTGGATGGCTTAGGTTATCTCGCGCCATATGTTTCTAAAGCTGCTCAATTTCTTGTGAAATTGCATTGATACTGCTGTTATTACAAAATAAATCCAAACCAGCAGGTAGATTTGCCTATCGACCAGTTCGCACTCCTCCCCAGGTCTTTTGAAAAGGAGTAGAGATCTATTGCTTAGGATTGTGTTTCTGGATCCTTTAAAGTCTCCTCATTATCTTTTAATTTCTGTAGCCTCCCTTACGTCAAAATGGCATTATCGCTCTGCTTGGAGTTAACTGATTAAAAAAAAAAAAAGACGAAAACAAAACAAAGACTTTTTCTTTGCTGAATGCCTAAGTAGGCAGACTATATTTATACTGTTTAAAAATCAGGGATATCTAATGAAATTCGTGTATGAATTTAACCTTTACAAATAATGCCAGGTTTTATTATAAACCCGACAATTTATACATCGCATCTTACATATAAAGGAATTAATTAATGTTATTATAAATTAATTAATTCTTTTATATGCAGGGGGCGATGTATAAATTTTCATCTAAGTTATGCAAAAATGAAAATAAATTTAGCATCTCATTTTAACAGATATACAGGGTGACACAAAAAAATGAACTTTTTAACAATCCAATAAAACCAAGAGTGATGGAAGAAAAATATTTTATTCATAGTAATTGAAACCTTAAAATATGCCATTTAAGAAACAATGATGGAATTTTCATTTTTAAAAATTACGTCCTGTAGATGGCGTCTTCCTGTACGAATGCATTCTTGAAATCTGCTGTGGAGATTCCTCATTGACTGCTGCAACATCTCAGCTGGGATACTGAGAATTTCATCTTGAATTCTAAATGGCTAAATGTCTACTTGCTCAAGGTTACTGTCTCACAGTGTTGCCACTTGCTCATGTCTGGCAATACGTACTTCAAAAATTCCCGTTTTTTTGGGTCCCCCTGTATTTACCAAAATTACACAAAAAATATCTTGAAATACTAAAGAGTAAATTTAAGCAATAAAATCGCCATTGGCTTGTCTCCAGGCGACTTCGGAATCTCCTGCATCTCTTCCAGACGTTCGCCTTGATTAAGTTCCATAACACTTGCTTTCCGTTCATCGTTGGCGTTACAAGGAGTTTTTTTGGTCTCTCACTCAACTGTGTCCAACATATAATAATCAAGGAGGTTTCTGTCTGGAAAGTTCGTTGGCCAGATGTAAGTGGTGATGTGGTCGCAGAGCGATGACTGGGTTCTCATGCTTGTGTGTCATGTTGCAGAGTCCTGTTGCCAGTCATTCTGTCTTCCACACTCTTGATTCAGAGCAGCACTATCTCTTTTTATTTGATCCATGTTGAGTCTGAGGCCCAGTTTAAAAATGAATGGACGGATAACGTCGAAATCAATAGTGATCATTACAAACATCTTCGTAATCACCAGTGGAGCCATCCAGTTCTTTCCGAATCATCTGCACTGCCCACAGATTAAACTTCAAACTCTCTGAAATGTTCATATTGGAGCGTCCGGTGCGAATGACAAGCAGTACAGAGTCATAGTGTTCTTTTTCATACAGACAGTGCCCAACTGCCCCTAATATAATGTGCACGCGGCAAAAACCGAAAGAAACAACTCGAACGCGCGAAATTATGAATATAAAACGACGATAATTTATCCATCGCACTCTGCATATATACGTGTGTGTTTGTAATCTAATGAGTCGTCTATTTCAAAAAACGATTATTGACGAGAAGGTTTGAAGTTAATAAAATGTCGGATTAAACATAAATTCATTAATTCTTTAGAAATTGCTTTGTTTATATTTCGGATATTAAACTGGGCAGATATAGGATTTCTTCGTGAAGAGGATGCGTTTTTCTTAAAAGAAAGGAAAAAAGAGATGAGCCTACGTTCTTTGAGTCCGAGCTGTAAATCTCAATGAATCAAACGTCGGACAGAGGTTCGAGTCCTGCCGTAGAAAACATTTTCTTCACGAGGATTTCTTGAATGCGCAGACCGATAGACGTGATACATTGCTTAGAAATCGGTTGTCTATTTCAAATACGTAGTGCCCAATTTAATAATGTTTGGACTTATATATATATATATATATTTGGTTGGATAGATGTGAGTTTGTGACCCTGGGTTTCACGCTTTAGCGATCATCAGACAAATTGATTTATGTTTTAAAAAATTTGGGTTTATGTAGATTGCGTGTATTGGTGTTATTGTGGAAGTGGTGGGGGAAATTTCGTCGTTTTGTCATTCATCGTACTAACGCAAACATCGATATATGTAGACACATATACATACTTGGTCGTCCGTCGGGACTCATACATATATAAACGTATGTGGGCAGTTTCGGCTATGACACATGTATGTATACGGGTGGTGTTATGTCTATACATACACATTTGTATGTTGAAATGTTGAAATTTAAACATTGGAAGTGTGGCGGAAATATCACGTTAGTGTCTCGTGACTGTATACATGTCATATTATGTATATATATATTTTTTTTTTCGCTGAAAAATATTTCCTCGCATGTATGTATATACGTGTGGTGGGGTTTGTGTAAAATTATGATAGGTAAAAATTATTATTATTATTATTTATATTTATTTTAAATTTTTGAAAAAAATGGGGGTTTATTTGTTATATTTAAAGCTGGTTATTTGTTTGTTTTTGGTGACTGTGTATATGTAACAGGGAGAAATTTGTAATCCTTATTGTTTAATTTATATGGTGATGCTTAATATACTGGGTGAGAGGGTGGTTCAATTTAATAACGGGTCTATATGATATGATGTGATAGTAATGTTTCAAGGGATTGGAGACAATGATATTTAGCTAATAGTTATTGTAAATTGGAAGAAATTGCAAATTGGTAGAAATGATGAGTAACGGTGGTGGGAGAATGATAAAACCATGAATGTAGTTATAGTGGTGGTAGCTTGAACTAAAAAGTGGTTGTTGGTGTTTTATTTTATTTTTGTTTTATTTTGTTATATGTATTAATTTATTTTGGTATAAATCCTGATGATAGGTATTCTGTGTAAAATTATGGTAGTTGAAGATTGCTATAATTTTTAATTTTTAATTACAAAATTATTATTGTTATTATATTAAAGCTACCTGGTAATAGGTGTTTGTTCTCATGGTTACATATGTAAATTATATCTGATCATATTGTTTTAAGGTATTAAATATGCTGGGGGAGTAATAAAGATGGTAGTGGATTATATGTTAATAGTGGGTGTGATGTGTAAGTGATGGTGCTGTGTGTTGGTGGTAATGATAATATTGATAGTTAATAGATATTGTAAAGTGGTAAAAGTGATTACTAATGGTGGTGCAATTATAATAATGGTAGGTGCAATTATTTTGATGGTATCTTGAAATTAAATTGTAATTGTTGGTGGTTTATCTGTTTTATCCGTTTGGTATAAATTCGGATAATAGGTACTTGTTCTCATGCCGACATTTGGAGATTATCTCTGATTTTTTGTTTAGCAAGTTCTTTTGCGGTTTGTGTGATATTATTGCTACTTTTTCGTGTAGGCAAAGTAGGCATTTTTTCGTAATGTTGTTGTAGGCAGGGGCTTTTTTCAATATTTCTCAACTTATTGTTGGTGTGATGTTTTTGTCTTTTTGCTACCATATGTATGTAGAAAGTGTTGTGCTGTTCGAATATTTCCTGTTGTTGAATGAAAGGTTGTGATTGTTATTACTCATCTTGAATGGACCTTCGGTGGCACCGATGTAGTGCAGAGTGTTGTTGTTTGTACTTACCTTGGCCTTGTATATTGTGTTCATAATTTGGCAATTACCCTGGAGTGGACATGTTGTTCTGTTTCTGCAGTTGCATATTGGATCCTTGGTTACGTTTTTGTACGTTGTCATTTTTTGTTGTGGCTTTTGATTATTTCTATTATGTTTTTTGTACAGCTGTAACTGATCTTTGCGTTATTTTTGTTAAATACGCAATCTACATAAACCCAAATTTTTTAAAACATTAATCAGTTTGTCTGACGATCGGTAAAAGCGTAGAAACCCAGGGTCACAAACTCACATCTATCCAACCAAATATATCTCTGATATTGAGCGCTTTCTAATAAGTACCGCGCATATAATATATAAATAATTATATATATATATACATTTATTTATATTTATATACACTTTTCACACAGACACACACACACACATATATATATATATATATATATATATATATATATATATATATATATATATATATATGTGTGTGTATAGATATATATATATATATATATATGTATATGTATATATATATATATATATATATATATATGTATGTATATATAATGTATTTAGGTAGGAATCATTCTTTCCTTCAAGTTTCATTGAATATGATAGACAAGATGCTATGATTAAGTTTTTTAATTATATTTCTCATGTGTTCTTATAATTTTTTTTTTCATTTCAGTAGATAAATTATTTAAAACTGTTCATTTGTTCTTTCTTTCCGAGTTCTTTCGGCTATACATTTAGCCATTTTCAAGGTCGAAATATATTAAGTGTTAACAAGAAATAGATTGTTGTATGTATGTAGTTATATAATGTTTCATTTTCAAAACACTGACAAGATATTGTGTCCATGTTCTTATTTGATATTATTGAGTGGTTTATTTTTTGTTTTTATGAATAAGGATTCCGTTATTTTTAGCCTTATCTACCGAAAAGAAAAAATATAAGATCACATAAGAGATTGTATAAAAAACATAATCAAAGCATCTTGTCGCTCATATTCAATGAAACTTTTATATATATATATATATATATATATATATATATATGAATAAAAATGACAATAGGAAAACTGGTAATTGCTGACGCGTTTCGTCCAATGTGGACTTTATCAAAGCAAATACGAAAATGAAATTAATTGAATAAAGTAACTAATAAAAACAAAAACAGAATGTACCTAGCAACTGGAATGTAGAGAAACGCTATTTTCATATTTTATTTTTTGCTTTGATAAAGTCCACATTGGACGAAACGCGTCACATATTATATATAAATATATATATTATAATATATATCTACATATGTTAAATCAGAGAATTTTACATATATAATATATATATATTCATATATATATATATATATATATATATTCATTTATATATATATATATATATTCAAGACGAAAATATATATATATATACAAAGATTTTTATATATATATATATTAACAGTATATATATATATATATATACACACGCTATATATTATATATTTCAATAAAAATATTTTAAAACACATATATATATATATACATGAATTTTTTTTATATATGTGTTTTTTCATTTATATATATATTTGTTCACTTATATTTATCTATATATTAAAACAATATATATATATGTCGATGGACATATATATATATATATATAGTATACATATCAGAATATATATACATCTCATATATTTTAAATATACGTCATTCAATATATATATATACATTAATATTTTTATATATCTGTTAGCGATATGATTTCACTAAATTGGAATAACTTTACTGATTCATTCTTTGTATGAAGGCTTTCATAATATATATATATATGAATACATATATACATATATATAGCATATATATAAATATAAACATCCGTATATACACATATATACATGTGTGTATATATATATATATATATATATATATATACATGTATATATATACATATATATACATATATATATATACATAGATAAATATTCAGATATATACATATCTTTATATATATATATATATATATATATATATATATATATACATACATATATACATATATACATACATATGTATATAGATAATATGTACATACATATGTATATACATCGCTCTCGATATATAGATATGTATGATGGACTCTCCCGTCGTTTTCAATCTATGAATGTCTTTCAATTCAGTTTTTATGTTTATGCTTCATATAAGACAACAATCCTGCACGAGATTTGCAAATAAATCCACACGGAGGGCATACTCTAGGGTTGACTGTCATATGGGCTGATGTTTTAGCTCGAGATTTAGTGTTAATTCTTAATTCTCTTAGATGGTTGAGACGATTCTGTTCAAAGTTATACTTCGGTAGCAGGTGTTTGCTCGGTTTCCAACAGCAAGTTCGAACTCTACAGGGATATTTGCAGCAATTAAATTATATTTAAGTTTGTTCTTGAAGCGTAACCAAGGACAGCCTTACATTATGCTTACCATGAAAAAGTTGGCTATACATGAGGATTTTCGGCATCCGATCATCACTCATTCTAATGACATGACCAGCCCATCTGAACTGTAATTGCATCAGAAAGAATTCAATACCACCGACGCCACATTTGATGAAAATATCAGGTTAGAGATTTTGTCCTACCATGTATAACCGCATATTGAACGGAGACTGCATTTATGAAAAGGATCAAGTTGATTGATGTACGCCCTGTATGGCGTCCATGATTCTGACCCATAAAGAAGTGTGGTGAGAATGACTGCTCGATAGACACTGATTTTCGTTTTCAGTGAAATCCATGAACATACATAGGCGATTTATATATTCCCCAAAGGCATTATTTCTTTGATATTCGGTTAACTATTTTATCATATAAACAGGCACAAACATATTTGCTTCCTCAGTACGAGAATGATTTCACATACATAGATTGTTGCTGTCCAACAGTAATGGGAACGATTGATAGCTATCGGCAGGTAGTTACACACATTACACCCTTGTCCTGCATATAGGTGTATATATGGTATATGGACAACTTCAGTTATCCTTATATTTATAGTTAATCCGAATGCGTTATATAGTGGAAAAACGATCGACGAGTATTGAGCTTCTTCGATATATGGCCACGATCATATGTCATCAGCAAATAAAAGATCACGAATAATGATTTTTATTTAAAACGTATATGGTTCAACACACATATTGTGCAGAATTCAAATTTCACACCCATGTCAAGATCATTAAAAGCATGGTGTAGCACACCAAAATATATATACATATTTATATATATGCACACACACATATTTACACATTTATATATCAAGGTTTCTGAAAACTCTCCATTAGATAGAAACAGATATATATACATTCTCAGCACATATAGGTACACACATGCACATTTGAGTACTTTCCAGAGGACACACCTGTTTACAGTACAAACATTTATATATATAAACACAGTATATAGTTGATGGCAATCTAACAATATACACACACACACATATACACACATACACACACACACATACACACACACATATATATCTACACATATTATAAAACGCAGATTGTGTGTGTCTATAACGTTATATATGGATCGGATTTCCTACATTTTTCAACCGATTTCAACAAATATATATACAGGACACATAGATATACCATATATATGGTTCTAACAGCACAAAATGGGAAAAATATATGTTTATACACAAAATCAGATATACACGATTGAAGAGACATATATAAATGGGGGGGACAATATATACATCGGTTTATATATATATATACACACTTATAAATATACACATATATATATATACACACACACATATATAAACATAAATATACTTTTTTTTACACACACATACATATATACACACACACACATATATACATATATATACACACACACACATATATACACACACACATTATATATATATACATAAAAATCATATATTATACAAACTAAACACACATATATAAATATACACACATTTATACATATATACACACACACACACATATTTTTGGCATACACATATTTTATTATCACACATTTTTTTCTTATTTTTACATTCATAATATTTATATATTATATTTACACACACATATATATATATACACACATATACATATATATATAACGATTGAAAACAATATTTTTACATTCAGAATACACACAAATTATATATACACACACAATATATATATACACAAAATATATATTCAATCACACATATATATATATATTACACACACATATATATATATATACACACACATATATATATATAAAAAAACATATATATATATATACACATATATATATATATACTTAAACATATAATATATTATCAATTTATATTTATATATATTTATATATATGTATATAATTGCAGAATCTTCTGTTACCTTGTTGGCCCTAATACTGTACAATTTAACGGCATATATATATATATATATATATATAGGACATCGGGCTAAAATATGATGACAGGCTCATGGTGGTGAGAGTTCTACTAGTTTAAAATTGAAAAAATCAGAAAAATTATATTTAATCGAATTTAAAAGAAACTAAACTTAAAGATAACTGTCTCTTCTAATTTGAAAAGGGTTAACTTCCTCGACGTAACTCTAGAATATCTAGGCAACACATACCAACCTTATAGAAAAACCAAATGCTAACCCTTTATACATACACCCGAAGTCAAACCATCCTCCATCAATAATTAAACATATACCCTCATCAATAGAAAATAGAATTAGCATTAACTCCGCAATGGGGGGAAATATTCCAACAACACAATAGCTTCTATAACACCGCCTTAAAAATAGTGGTTATAAAAATGCTAACATTAACTACAGAGAAAATTACATTGGACAAAAAGGAAAAAAACAGGAAAAAAAATATCATTTGGTACACCCTCCGTTCAATCAAAGGGTTAGTATTAAACTAGGACAGAAATTCTTAGCTCTAATTAATAAACACTTCCCCACCAATAGTAAGCTTAGTAATATATTCAATAATAACACCCTAAAATTGAGCTACAGCTGCTCTGATAATCTTGAACGCATAATAAAAAACACAATAATAAGATCTTGAACAAACCCCATGCCAAAACAGCATTAATAAAAACTCTTCACTTAAATCAGACGATAAAGGGAAAAAATTATGCAACTGTAGAAACCCAGAAGACTGCCCATTAGAAAATAAATGTTGTATTAATTCTGTGGTATACCAATGTACTATTTCATCCACAGAGAGCCCTAGCACTAATATGATATACATTGGGTCCACGAAGAATAATTTTAAAGATAGATGCAGGCAGCATAAGTGCTCCTTTAATAATATAAACAACGAAATCTGACTTCACTATCAAAATATTTTTGGCACCTGAAGGAAACAAATAAGACACCAAAAGTTAAATGGAAAATCATTGACAAGGCTAGAATATGTAAAGCTTGGGATGACCCATGCCCTTTGTGCCTCCATGAAAAATTGCACATCATTAAACTTCTAAATAATAATAATCTATTAAATAATAGACACGAGTTAACGGTTTTTTGTAGGCATCATCAGATTTTTGGTTTGAATTATTAGATAAAAAAAAAAAAAAAAAATTATATAACTTGTTTAACAAATAGCCCAGTCATCAGATTCATAGTAGGAATAATTAACTACAAACATGCATACTACATAACACACTTCATAATCCATAGCCTAAATTACTAGTTTAAATACCTTACATATAAGATAACCCTTTATGAAGTCATCAAAAAACTAAACGTTACGAAAGTTTTCCTTTTTTTTTATATGCACAATTCCCTTTCATAATAAAATAAAATAAAATAAATAAATAAATCTCCATAGACAAGCAAACTAGACGATGGCCAATACATCTTCCGTTTCATTTTGACACCCCACCTTTCCCCGACTTGACACCTTGAAAGTATCTCTATACCGCCACTCAATATAAACACCCTACACTCGCCTACCCAATTTAGAAAATTCACCATAGCTGTTACCATGGGGATTTTGATTTCAATTTTAAAACAAGTAAATTTCAGATATACGTTATTCCAACAAAAATTTCGCTTGAGGATGGAACGGAGCCCATTTTACTTTCAACTCAATTTAATTTAAAGGATTATATTGAAGTTTTCGGCTCTAGTTTTGAAACATGAGACCTCTTATGTAGCGATTTGGAATCATATTTTTAAATAAATAATTATATTTATGCTCTACTTTTGTATCGAGCACTATTTTTTTTAAAATAATAACTAAAATACTAAGGGACTTTGGATTATTTACCTAACCAGTTCCTTCCTATTTTCTATATATTTTCACACACACACACATATATATATATATATATATATATATATATATATATATGTGTGTGTGTGTGTGTGTGTGTGTGAAGTTGTGGATAGCGGCTTATATTGTGGAATCGGAGAATACCAATCGGATCCATTACATTCCCTTACGTACTAATACCCTTGGGAAAGGTTAGTTAATAATCTTCTTCTCTTGGGAAAGAAATTAATCCTCTTCTTCCCCCTCCAGCTACAGGTAATGAAGGACAACTCTGAATTCAAAAACGTCGTTTGGGGCCCTTACGGCACGTAGTGCACCTGGTCTCTGCATTCGGCCCTTCAAAAAGTTGGGCTGGTTCTGCACAAAACCTTCATCACAATAATCAAATCATACGTGCTGGGCTGGACTGTCGGTTCCTTGAAACTGAGCCGCTTGACCCTCATATGTCGAATACGATGGAAGAGTCCACCATATATATGTGTGTGTGTGTGTGTGTGTAAATGTGTTAGTTTGCATCAATTTCCAACAAATACAGATCTCAAATTTTTAAGTAAGCATATATTTATAGTAATATATATATATATATATATATATATATCATTCGAAATTCCGAGGAAAGTCAACTATATACACAGAAATATACGTTTATTATATAAAATCATCAAAATTATCAAAACACTGTTCAGGTTATCTTGAAGTAATGTCATTGGCGCGCATAATATGATACTCACAGAAATTAGAATTTTGTATTACAATAACGGATATTCTACGATCAATTCACTCCATAGTTTCGAAAAGTGTAGGCACTGGAAATTTTTTGCACACTTCTTTAAAATACGCGCACACATATACATACATATACAAATTCATATCAATATATTGACATGCCGATATAACGTCCCTTTTAGCCATCAAAAAATGCATGTAAATATGCAACCATCGACGATTGTCTTGAAACTTAGGCTAAGAAATGGTCCTTCGATCTTTTCTTTGTGCAGAGTTTGAAAATATGTCACGTGTGCTTACTGCTTCTTCTTTTTCATTATTGGCTGGAGAGGAAAAAAGCATTTGACTCAGCAGATTCCAGTAATTTATATTCCTTTTATCCGTCGCAACAATTGAAGATCTGACTCCCACTCTTGGCGTCTACAACGTTTTTTTTTTTTATGGGGGTAATTTTTTTTTCATCATTTAATTTTTCATGTTGACATTGTTTTTTATTTCCAACTTTTTTTTTTAAAAATTCGTTTGGTTTTCATCTTCAACTTTGGTCCGAGTCTCGATTCATCAGGAATAGTAATGTCTAATGTTACGCAACAAATTGCGCAGTATTTTCTGCAAAATCTGCTTATTCATTGATCATCTGCTTCCCCCTATAAAGTTTAACTACCAGGCTAAGACACACACACACACGTGCGTGCATCCAGACACGCACATGTACATGTACAAACCTAATATACACGTGGGTATAATGAAAAAAAAAATGAATCTGCCTTTGCTTTTTACCCTAAGCATTATTTTCCAGGGTTTTCCTCGAAGTTGTTTCTGTAGGCATGTTTTCTTACAAAGAATACAAATAAAGAGGAACATCTGTAAAAACCCATGACACATTCAGCGCGCTCGTGAAATTAGAAATATCCGAAAAAAATATGTGCTTACCAATAATTGGGAGTATCTGTAGAATAGTCAACTTTGGGTAGTGATTTTTAAGACATTATTTAAAACTACCACAAACACCCTCTTAAACAGCCACCCCACACACGCGCGAACGTATATATATATATATATATATATAAAAGTCAAAAAGAAAATTTGTCTTAGCCAACGCATTTCATCCTCTGATGGACTTTATCAAGGTGAATGTAATGATTTCATTTAGCAGCAAGTATTTATAAACAAAAGTAAAAATATCGTTAGTTTTTCAGATTTTCTAAATTTCTTGCCACATCATACCCGTGGAAGAGGGTCGAGAATAATTTGTCACCCATATGGGCTCGGAGACGCTTTTGGACTCTATCAAGGCTGGAGAGTGAACTTTGGAGAGCCTCCACTCAAATACGAGAACATTTTTCCATTTTTGGCCATATCTGGTTCTGGTAATATATATATATATATATATATATATATATATATAGTGTAACCCGGATATAAAAGACTCGGATATAAGAGATTTTCTCTGGTCCCAAATTAGAGCCTGTGTTAATGTATATAAATAGACCAAACCCGGATATAAGAGACTTTTTCTCCAGTCCCGACAACTCTCTTATATCCGGGTTACACTGTATATATATATATATATATATATATATATATATATATATATGGGGTAAGCATTTTCCTAGGATTGGTGGAATACGTTTTATATATCGACATTTTTTTATAATTTTTCTAAATTTTACTTTCATAACCCTCTATAATTTTTCGATCCAAACAATTTCTGCTGACGCTTCTGCCTGTGCAGTTTTATTGAAATCGAAGCCGTTTTCATTCAATAAAAACTATGGAGAAAAGGATTTTTTTTCCTTTTTGCTTTACTCAACTTTCCTCATTATTTTCTTCGTTCTTCGGTTTGTTTTCCTTTTTTCGTTATCGTCATTTCTTTCCTGCTTTTGAAAATTCTCCTGATCATCGAACATGTACAATATTGTTGATCTGGCCAAATAATGAAGATATTTATTTCTGTAAAACAAACAGAAAATGTGGCACAAGGCCTAAAAAGGGGATTGGGCAAGGACGGTCATCATCTGTCAATTTGAAAAGCTAGCCACATTCACTGACCCAATCAAACAAAACAATAATCACCAAAACAACACATTCATACTTACCTTTCTTACTGCATCCACCAAAAACTCCTCATTCTCTCAATGAAAATCCTAAATTGTCCCCCATATGTAAAAATATTGTCTGCATGGGGGGGAGGAAAAACGACAAGTTAAAAAATGCCCAATGATTATGTACAATATGACTACAATATGTAAAATATTTACACGTAACTAAACAAAATCAGCTTAGTAATAAAAAACCACATACGCCTGAAATGTGGCAGAAATATCAGTTAACTGTACGAAATCGATGCGGGGCTATAAAAAATATAGAAAACGTTCATCCATTCCAAGGATTCACACAGACACGCACTCATTCTGACACAACAACAAATACGAAAAACACACAAGCGAAACGAAAGGCGCTCCGCATCCACCAGAGAACTGACATCACTGACCACCTAACGAGGGAGGAGATAGGGTATTAAACTTAAAGAAAAAATATGGATAAAATAAAAGGGGCCAATGTGCATACATACCCTAGCTAAGTTTATAGAAAAAGGAAACTAAAAATTAAAAAAAAAACAAACCTAAGGTAAACTAATTTATGGATGGGTTGCCTATGTTCAAACCAGGTAAAGCAATATCCTGATGCCTAACCAGCATCAAAATGCCACTGCACGTCAGCCCCTTTCACACGACACAAACGCGCAAGATTTACCCACCTTTTGCCGAATTCTGATAAAGTGAATCGCCCCCTTTTCGCCCGAATCCTAACCTTAAGTTGATGCTTAAAGTATAAGACCAGTTTAGAAAAAGTGAACTTCTCGCCTTCATAGAATCCCTTCTGACGTGTCCTCCAAATCACGACTCACATAACACCGAGCAAGCATAAGAACACATAATGTTCAGCCCTAGTCAGCGGCGGGGCCACATTGCTATAAACAGAAGCGGCCTCAAGAACAAAGAACTTTCCAGGCAGCATGTGAACCATCAGACCTTCAACATACCTGCACAATGGCGCTACCACCCTGCAATTGAAGAAGGCGTGACCAATGGTCTCGACTTCCCCACTACAGCGGCGGCAGTTTGGATATTTCTCCAAGCCCGCTGTGCAAAATCTCTTGGCGACCCAGAGGGCCCCATGCATCACCAGCCAGGTGAGTGATGCCTCATTGTTATTGAGACATTTCAACCTGGGCGCCCAAGGCCATATTGAGCGAGTCTTCTGCTTCGTAAGACCGAGCTCGTCAATCAGTACATCACGAACGGCCCCACTGACTAACACCTGATATAATGCCTTACCAGCCAACGCCTGGATGTTGGAGAGGCCATCCGACGACATTCACGGTAGAATTGACTCTCGACTTTGGGTAAAGGGTGGGCCTCCTGCTCGTACGAGTGCACACTTCTCAGGGATGGGAAGTTCTTACGGGCGTCTTCTTTCCAGAAGGCGCCCACCTCATCCGGTTCGCGACACATTCGATCCGGGAACCCGAAACGAAGCATATATTGACGAATCTCTAGGCATACCTAAATCGCCTTCAGATGGATGAAGGCAACAGATCTCCCGAGAGACTCTGGCGGCCTTGCCTCCCCACAAGAAGGGGAACAAGAGCCTCACTAACGCCAGTAAAGTGTCATATGGAAGTGGAAGCACAGAGAGTCGATAAAGGAGAATCGGGTAGATGTGTGAAACACACACTTCCGCCCTCCCCTTTAAGATACTGGCCAAGTAATGAGGTTAATTAACTCTGTAATGACAGAATATGTGGCACAAGGCCGAAATGGGGAAGGGAAAAAGGGTCGGTCTTAACTTTAAACTTAGCTAGCCAAAAACGCTGACCCAATCATACTAACAATATTCCTTAGTAATAAAAAAACCCACAATCAATAAATGTGGCAGAAACATCAGTTTACTGGAGGAAATTAATGCGGGACTATAATAATATAAAACATTCGTTCATTCCAAGCACTCACGCAGACACGCACTCATTCAGACACAGCAACAAATACGAAAACACACACACAAAACGAAAGAAGACCCCGCATCTACCACTGAACTGACGTCACTGACCACCTAACGAGGGAGTGGATGGGAAATTAAACCTAAATAAGAATAGGGACAGAAATAAAAGGGGTCCATGAGCATACATACCATAGCAAAGTTTTAATGAGATGGCCAAGTTATGTGATTTTCTAAGCCCGGCTTAGATGTGGCACAAGGCCGAAAGTATGGGGTACCCAGTGTGGACGGAACTCACTACTCAGACGTGATTGATCTAGTAAGACAAGCTTTCTAACCATTACACCGCGTCGAGGTGCCCAACTGGCCAAGTTATGAGAGAAAGATTGAGTTTTCTTTATATTTTAAAAATCTCAACCACTACCTGGCTTGGAAATAAACTCGAATCAGTTCCAAAATAATTATTCCTTTTTTAATTACGTTATTTCGTTTATTATTACCTGTCAGTGTCTTTTCCTATTCTTCAACATTTCATTAAATATAAATCTTCCTACGTTAAAATAATTATTTCTATATGTTTACATGTGGGTGGGCGGGTAGTGTAAATATTTATAAGAAAATCGCTGATCCGATTTCGATTTCCAGTCTAGTTTTGTTATATTCACATTCGCAGAAGTAGTTTGGGGTAAGGTATAAATTAATCTCTTATCTCTCTGCTAAAGGTTCTTCTTCTTTTTGCTCTGTCCATTCAGGACGTTGGCGTTCCACATCTCACTGTCCGTTGTAGCTCTTAATAACCTTTGTCTTTTTGCCATCACTCATAAGTTCGATAAGGATGTTATAGGTTGTTTTCCTCTGTCTTAACTTCAGTCCTTCCTGTGAGTATCATATTTTCTAAGCCCTCTTTCCTTATTATGTGCCCTAGAAATTTCAACTGTCTTTTTCTGGTGTTATTTATAAGTATCATTTTTTTGACATTTTTCCTAAAACTTCGTCGTTGCTCAGTCCCTGGTATTCTCAGCATCTTTCTGTAGAACCAAATTTCTGTTGTTTCAAATATCTTCTTCGTCTGTGAGGAGGTTGTCTAGCATCCACTGCCATATAACAGGACTGGTATTATATAACAGTTCAGTACTCATTTCTTTATTTCTAACAATAATTTTCTGTTTCTTAATACTCTAATCAGCTTTTGGAAGGCATCTTTCGCTAGCCTTATGTGCTTTTGGATTTCTTTGTCAAACTTTCCGTCCTCTGTCCGAGTTGCACCTGTTTGACTTCGATATCTCCAATTCGTGATTTGCATGTTGGACCTTTGCTTTTTTTTAACAAACGTGTATTTTGTATTCTTGCAATTGATTCTTATTCCTTCCTTCTCATTTTCCTCCACAAAGTTTTGTAGTAGATTTTGTAGTTTCCTTTCTGTGTCTGCTATCAACACTGTGTCATCTGCATGTTTTTAAGATTGTAGCCGCCAATAATGAATCCTGATAAAACTTCTAATTCTCTTACACTGACTTCACTGTATATGTTGAAAAGGTCTGGCGAGAAGAAGCATCCTAGTCTTACACCCATATATATTTTTGTATATTTACTGAACACATTTCCTATCTGCATGCAAGCAGTTTGATGCATGTATAGGTTATGCTGTCCTGTATCATCGCAAAATGAATGGAATTTCTTAAGTCATGAGAGTTGCGCAATCTGCTGCAGGGGTAGATAAGATCTTCTTTTTTTCTTATATCTAACTAGCTTTATTTCATCATTATTTCCTTTAAGTTTCCTTTATTTCTCCTTTTTATTTTCTAAAACTTTCTCTTCACTTTTCTCTCTAATTTCTGTTTCTTTTTTTATCCGCCTTCTTCGTTATAGTTTCTAGCCGCCATCTTGTTTTTAGCATTTTCTTTTATATATCCACTTTCTTTTCCGTTTTCGATTTGATCGGATCTTTCGATTAGTGCTGCCACAGAGTTGGGTGGAAATGTTCATTGAACATTTCTTGCTCGTGTTTCGTGACGAAATTCGTGAATCACATGCCAACTCAACTGAGTTAGGCTTGTATCTGGTTCATAAGACTGGATTAACTATGTTGAAAAGTCAATACAATATTTGAAAGTGGCAAATGTTAAAATTGCATGAACGCATTTAGAATAATCGGCTTTGTCTAATTTTCATCAAGCTAATTCAGTATATGCTCTGGATTTCATGATAGATGATTCAATACTAAAGCAAATTAATTGAAAACGGAGCAGTGATTTTTTTTTATTTTAACAAAGCTTGTTAAACAAAGTTAAAAAAATATGATATGAAGTGTAGAGGGTCTACCTAGAAAATCAGTATTCAAATCATGTTTTTTTTTCAACTGGGCTCAGATATCGACCTCCAGCGCGCGCAGTGGGTAAATACGCACCAGGCTGTCGCCAAATGATCTGAGTAGGGCTGCCACGCCAGAAATTAATTCCCCAACCCGTGAAAATGTTGTGAACTAATTTTAATATGCAGATTTTTACTCGCGGGTCCACTGAGATAAATGCCGCGTCCCACTCAAAACACTCTGGCGGCAGGCTTACTGTCGACTGGATGCAGCTGCTACTAAGACCTTCTTTTAGAAGAATTCATTATTAATTATGAAAAGGTTACAAGGAATAGTAACTTTTTTTCTCAACCTACACCTTTTCAAGGCATTTTAAATCTAATTCATATTTTCGTTATTGAGAGTTACAAATATGCTACATCATTCATTGTTCTTGTTTTTCTTATTGATGTAATTATAATTCATTTACTTTCGATTGTTTTGTTTGAATTTCAATTCGGAAAGTGGAGCCAAGATAAAGCCTCTATCCCCTTTAAAGATATTTGAAATTAAAAGTACCACACACACATGCACACATATCTATCTATCTATCTATCTATATCTATATATATATATATACAGGCTGTCCATAAGTTCATGTGAACTTTAAAGAATTTATAACTTTTTTGTATTTTCGACAGAAATAATCTCTGTTATAAATTTTAATGTATAGCGAAAATAACTAATGTGATTTCAGGCATTACTGTAAATCAGTTGGCAAATTTTATCCGCGAACTGCAAAATTGTATTACCCTTTGTATTGCTAATGATGGAGAACATGTGGAAACTTAAATAAAATTTCGATAAAACTTTAAAAAAATATAGATTTACTTCTTTCTAATCCTTTTTACAAATTATTTTCAATCGTAAATACAAATAAAGTTATAATTTTGTAAAATTGGGAAGATATTTATTAACGAATATACTTTTGAGTTTAATAAATCTAATTTTTTTCTGGGACTGATGGCTGTTATAAAAAAGATCTAGTTTAGTTCGCTAATTACTTTTTCAGTTAACCTTTCACAAGTTTTTTTTTTCTTTTGTCATACAAACTGAAATTCTCAAACCTTTATTAATTACTAATATTTTCACATATTTATTCAAGTATGTTATATGACAAAAAGCTCATCTGTATTGATACATATAAGACATACGTTCTGAGTTTGTTTACAATCGCAGCAGAAGTATTAAGTGAGTAAACTGGTACAAAATTATACGCATACATTAAACAACGTGAATACATGTCACGGACATTCTCACGTATAGACGAATTCTCTTTCTTCTATTTTAACAGTTGATTCAGTTGTACTGTAAAAAGTCAAAATATTTTGTGTGTAGTTGATACGCAAATAAATTTTGTAATTCATTTCGAAATACATTTAATACTTAATAATAAAACTTGTAAAGCCGTCTTGAATTTTTTTTATTTCTTCGCTTTATCCTCGCATATTCATCTACAAACACTAAATGCATATTTATATATAACAAAAATATTTAAGATTCTTACAATGTAATTTAACCTCTGTTCGAATCAATTTCTGTTTTCTGGGTAGAAAATGAACTTAAATTTTTCAATGTTTTCTGGGCGCTTTCGGCTTTTATATCCCTTTATCAAATACTTTTAATATGTTTATTGGAGATCGCTTACAGATATGATTTACATTTCTTTGTGGCTTCTTCAACCACCGATGGATATTTAGTCAGCTTTTATTCCATGTATGCACATTTTTTTTGCAAATGTGAAATATGTGTCTAGTTTGTTTGCTTTAACAGTTAAGTTTTCTAATATCAGTAATCGTTTTTTTACGTTGATATGATATAGTATATTTGCATTATTCATAAGTATTTGCTGGATTTATTTTTGTTTTTCGTTGTTGTATTGCTTGCTGATATGCTATTTTATTTAAGTGTTATTACACAAAATCCTTGCAAATGATGGTATCTAACTGAGAAAAATAAAATTGTACATTATATTTTGAAAAATCAATGTGATAAAAAACGGAAATTATTTTTAATTCAATCTAACATTTTGTTATGGGACCTTTTTGTTATAACATGATGGAATATTCCATACGTAATAAGCAGAGAGTTCAGTCTGAAGTCGGGCGACCGGCTGAACTCTCTGCCTTCGGGCGGGGAGGAAACCGAACGAGGCTACGCCGAAGGGCGGAGTCTCTTTCGGGGAGGTAAACCGACCCTGAACCCGTTTATACGGGTTCAAAGGGAATATTTTTGGCTCGGAGATCTCACGTTAAACCGGCCTTGTGCCACATGATGCCCTCGTGGGGGGCGGTGACTAAATACTGTTCAGTTTGAAGTCTGGAGTGAAGTCCGTCAGGATTCTGGAGTGAAGTCAGAGCTAGCGAGTCAGTCAGTCGAGTCAGAGGCAGTTCGAAACAGAGTTGCGTTCAGACAATTACTACTAAACCTGATTGTTCGTACAAACACTCTCTACTTCTCTGTATATATTCCTGTTTGTAATATATCTGTGCTATTTCATATCCGTGTTCGAGTTCTTCTTTATTGGTTATACCATGGACTATCACCGTGGTACAAGGAACCGGACCATAACACATTTCAAAAATTATATTTAGCGTTAATATAAATGGTAATTTTAAAATTTATTAATCAGTTGAAACTGTCTGTTCTTGCAAAGTATGTTTTCTTCATATAGGGTTCTGGATAAAATGGTAAATGCATACTTTTCATGCTTAAATATTGATTAAAAACAATTAGAAAATAAAAGGTATTTTCTAATTTTTCCTAAAATATCTTTGATATAATTGCGTAAAACAATCATATGGATAGTCAATTCGTTAATGAGATTTGTTTACCCGCAAAATCAAGATATCCGTTCAATATCGTCTATTATCGTCCATATTGTCACCGACAAAATGTCTTTGCCTATGAAATTGAGAAAACCTTCTCGGAGAAAAAAAGTAAGAAGTCAATATGGATTGCTTTATCTGAATTCTTTTAACTGTCACTTCTTTATTTTTTTAAAGAATGTTATTTCTTTCTCAAGAGATATATTTACATCAAAAGACTATTGTAATATTTTTCTTTATGTTTTTTATGAAGTAGCCTGTCTACGATGTAATAAATTTAATCTAGTTTTAAATCTTCCTCAAAGAAATAAAATCCATTCGCACGAAATTATATTATGTGTTGTATTGTAATAGAACATCAAAAAATGTTGATATCCAGAGCATGTTTGCGAGATCTGATTCAATAAAAATTTTAAAATAAAACATTTTGAGTGCAACATCTTTCTTTTGAGTCTGTCAGATTTCTGCAGTTTTGTGGTTGTCTGATGTGTCGACAAGAGACATTGAAACATGTTTTAGATTTTATTTATTAAAAAAAAAGTTTCTTCTGTTAAAATGAGAACTTTACCTCATCAAATTTAAGCCCTGCTGTTGGGTTGGACTAAAAGTTACTCGCATTTTGAGTGAAATTAAAAATAAACAATATTTAGCTATATGTACAGAGATTTATTCAATCACATATATGCCATTTTTTTCACAACATTTCGACGTCTTTACGACTCCTTTCATCCTCGCAGTAATTGTCCTGCGTTAGAAAGTTCTCAAAGGCTTATTTCTCTTAAGAAAAATGTTTAGGAGTAGAAATAAATGGCAATCCAAAGGTACACGGTCAAGTAATTATGACAAGTGTTTTAGGATGCATTAATTTCTACCTTCTCTGCAAGGAGACGAGTGATCTAGCGCTGCCCTGATAGAAGACGGCATGCTCTTACGATCGGGCAATGATTTACGTTGATTGTTGCGTTTTATCTACCCAACTGAGAGCATAATTTGTCTGTATTTAAAACTGGGTCTGGGGAAGGATCACGTGATAAATAATGTCCTGCTAATCCCACCAGATGCATAACATTCTTCGATTATTGGTGGCTCTTTTCATCATCCGTAAGGCATTTTGTGCTTCACATTTTGCTGAAATTCTTTTTCTTTTTGAGTGCAAAATTTATTTTAGAAAACGAGTCGTTTTCTTGCGTTTCAGCTGCGAATGCCAGCTGTAAATAAGACCTATCATTTCTACCTGTAATTAGATATAATATTGAATAACATGCCTTCCAACGTTCATCTGAGTTATAGGGACCGTCTCTGTGATATCTGGTGTCTTATAACGGTGATGATTTTTAATCACTGACTGCAAGTTTGCAGGGACGTTCTTGATTTTCCCGGTTAGAATTTCCACTTTGTATTTAGCGAACCGATTAGGAACAGTATTCACAGCTATGGTGCCATAAACGGACAATAATGTTTTTACTCTTTTTATAACACTTTCGATTCTGGATATCAAAGAGCATTAAATCACAAAACCATTTTCCACTTTAATTATATAAATTAAAAAATAAAATAACATTTACAGTCCACATAAATATCCTATAGAAAGACGTGTTCAAATGTCTCCTTTCAGATCATACATTTATGTCTCAAATTTCTATCACGTGTGAAACAAAAACGTCTTCAAACACTTAGATGTTAGCAAAGAGACAGCTTTAACATACAAATTGCAAATTGGAGAGGCTAAAATAAAAATAAAATTTTTTAAAGTAAACATTACAAGAATTTAAACGGCTGGCATCCTCTGTTTTCACAGAGGATGAAAAATGCGACACTGAAATCCGAAGGCATATTGGGATAGCGAAAGATGCTTTTTAAAATCTACGCTTTTAAGATTAAGAAATAGAAGAAAAAATATTAAAAACAATGATAATAATACTGACTGTTATGTAATATCAGTCCTATATGGGAGTGAATGCTGGACAATCTCCCCGCAGTTGAAGAGACTTGAAGCCTTTATGCTGAGAGTACCATGGACGTAACATGTGAGCAACGAGCAAGTTTTAGAGAAAATGGAAACAAAAAGGAGACTTATTATCAGGAAGAGACAGTTGACATTTCTAGATCACATAATGAGGAAAATGTGCTTTGAAAATTTGATGCTCACAGGATAGATTGAAAAGGATCAGACGACACCAACGCATAATCTGCCTAGCGAGATTGAGTGAATGGTTGACGGAACGAGGTTTGGGAGAGATAAAAAAAAAGACAAAAATTTATTTGAAGTACATTGGACAGAAAATCGTTCAGAGCCTTGATCGCCAATGTCCTACACGGCACAAGAGAAAGAAAGAGGAAAAGAAGAATGCGTAAAATGTTCAACTGTTTTTCAGCTTGAGATTTATTTTCTGACAATTATGTTGGCATCATCGCAATATGTTCCGAGTCAAAAATGTTGACCGTTTCTAACTTGACTGACCCAAAAGAGATATTTAATTAAATGTTATTTTCTGGTTTAGAAAGGTCTCTGAATAAGGTTTAACATGCTAGTCATATCAGGCCGAACTGGATAACCAAATTTGCTTTCTTGTGTCCCAGTAAAATATTCTTAGTAAACATTTTAAGGTATTTCGTACTGTAGTAATATTAGTCAAACAGGCCATGATAACAGTAGGGAGTTCAATCCTCCCTGGGCAACACAAACGTGTGGACCGTTACCAAATTAATATAAACATCTCCCAAACATTGTTATCCAAACTGAACCACGGATATTGCGACACGAAGCGAATGATTCATACCAGCTTGCCTTCTAAATGCCCTTGAGAGCGCGTTCTCGAAACGTCAATAAAAAATGGAAATGAACGTATCTTAACGAAAATTATAACGGTTTTATGACACACGAGAAAATTGCTTTTTGTTTCCAAGATAATAGCTTAAAATATTTTGAAAATATCGATTTAATATCACAACTATAAACATGAAAACTGACCAAAGTTACAAAGGAAAGCCTGCTTTTTAATATTTTATGGGATTTTTTTTTTCTCGAATAATAACGTAAAGATAGATTCGATTTGCGACAAATGAGATGAAATTCTCGTTGCATAAAAATTACTATATTATTACAAGGACATTGGAGAATATAATTTTATTAACAATGGCTATTTCAAAAAGGAAAAACGGATCTTTCTTATGACAAGCTGTAGGAATTGTAAACGAGTCCCTGTAGAAGGAAAAATCAATTTAAAATTACGCATTCATACATCCGATGAATAAAACATCTCCCATAAAAAAATGATGTATATTATATTGAAAAAGTAATCAAAAACCTTACAAGGCACTAGCCAAAGTTGGCATCGCAAAAATCCGACGGAAATACATTGAAAATATTCTGTTCAAAGAAAGCGTTCAGCTATTGTGTATCGTAATAAAATCGAACTGTCTTTACATGAATAACTAATTCATCGACCTACAACAGATCTTCATTAATGTAATTATTTTCTTAGCTTAATCTTGTAACTTGTCTCTAATAAACGGTAGTGTAACATTATTTAAACCTTGATAATTAAGATACAGCTCACAATTTGTTTGAATCCCATCTTTTCGTTGAAATCCCATGACAGCAAACAATGCGTTCCGGAAAACTGTAATATTTATCGATCTTAATTGTGCATAAGATCTTGAATAGGTCAGAGTAAAATAATTTAAAATTGATATCGACTAATTTTATTTCAGAGACAAGAGGCGATGTCAGTTAGGATCGAACTCACTAACTGGTTTTAAAGGCGAGACTACTAATAAGCGTGCTGCGTTAATCACCAGGACATTCCTTGGTATGTTTAGAGTTACATCTGGACAATTGAATCCCTTCATATAGTTGCTATTGTGTCAACCTTTTCATTGTCTCTCGTCAGATACACAATCGAAAAAAAATCTTTATTTTCCTATAGAATGTGCGTCTTACAAAGAGGACATTGACCGAAAATAATATTAGGAACGTCAGATGTACGAAAAAGGGCCAAACATCCGAATCACAATTTGAAAGTTTTGATGATCACTCTTGAAATTTAACGGCGACTAATTTTCATTAAGCTTTGAATAATTTATGTTAGAAAAAATATCAAAAGATCTAATTTAAAAAATCAACTAATAAACTATTTCGAAAACAGTTTCGTTTTTTAATGATTCCATTTTTCAGCATTCTTTTTTTCCAGGTACTTTGTATAAAATCAGTGCGCTATATAATTGTTGTGGTAGGATCCACCTAATTTGCATAGTGGAGTACCGACCATATAAATATGGTTGGTACCAGGAAGAGAGGGAGGAATCAAGAGATTCAACCAGAGACTCTGCCCGACTGCGACTCAGTTAACACATTCTCCAGGAACGGTCTTACCAGGAATATATAAAAGACTATATGTAAATATTGTGTACACTTTCTTGTTTCAATACATTTGTTCTAAGTACATTTTGTGTTGCATTATTATTCCATGCATTAGCCAAGTTTCAACAATAATAAAGTTTGATTTAATTCTACAATATTTTCTAAACTTGGACTAATCTGCGACAATTCTAAAATAGGATGCACCTCTGAAAATAGTGTTACGACAATCTTCCAAATAGTCATTCTATAACATTCGTAGCATCCATCTGTAGAATCACATATCAGTTTCCACGGATCTCTTTTCTATTTATGATGTGATGACGGCACATTCAATGCCGTACAGGGGTAACGATATTATATAGTATTTCAGTACTCTTTTCTTTGTTGCCAGTTAAATTTTCTTGTTTCTTAATACTATGCTTATCTTTGGGAATGTATCTTTCTCTATTTCAATGCATATTAGTATTTCAGTGTCTCATCTTCCATGTGCTGTTAAGAAACTACCTAGATATTTAAATCTTTTGATCTTGTTTAATTTTAGCATCTACAATATGTTGTTTATTGGTTGGGCAGTTTCTTTTAGTGACAATCATATATTCCGTCTATTTATAATTGATGTTTAAATTTGAATAACAAAAAATAAAATTAAAATCATTTCAATAGGTTTCCGTTCACTCAAGACTAAACGTACAATATAATTTGATTTCATTAAATGATCACATACATATACTGATAAAAAAATTTCCACAAGGTTCAAAATATGGTATTTAACAGACTCAATGTTAATACACTTGTTTAACGTAAACACGGATCTTAACATCCATATGGAGACGATCGTCAAAATGATGAATACCATCCTGTGATATATCAGACGACAACTCGTATATTTTTTGCCGATATATTTCAAATGCTCCAGTTAGGGTAAACTGAACTAATCAGCCGTCATGCAATCATGTCCTATATATGCCTAATGTTGGAGGGACAGTTCTTGCATCCGGACCTGCCATGAAGTTGTCGAATAACTTGTCGATCATAATAATATACACGGAGGGTATTATGATGATTAGCTAAGCGCAACTTAGATGCGGCACGGCGTCGAAAGTAAGGGGCATCTAATGAGGATCGAACTCACTAATCAGTAACAATTGTTCTAGCGAGACAAGCCTGCTAAACCTTACAGTACGTCGAGGTGCCTACAGTGGCTATTGTGAATGGGATTATGGCCTTGCTAGAACAGCACATTGCTTCTATGTTGCAAGAATGCCACCAGAACAGGATGAAACAATTATGGGATAGTAACTAGTGCTGTTCAACCTTCCTTCTACAAACAAGAAAGCACTTGTATAAGATAGAACCTATTCTGATAAAGAAATGTCATTCGATTCAGCAGGAGACTCTCTCGTGATAACACCGGAGGCGTCCCCGATAGTGTTGAAGTCTGTGAGGAAATATACTTAAAGGTTTAAGTTTTAACAGTCTTACGTCAATTAACTGATTCACAACTATCTGTATTGAGGTAGCAGTGTCCATATTTACCCCAATTCGCGCTTCGGATGACGTGCGATCTGCCATTAAGTAATCGCTGGCCGCACGTTACCGAGTATGCCTGTCTAATATGGCGCCTAGCCAATACTTGAAGCAGCCGCCTGCTAAGGCACATTTGTGTTTGTTCAAAAACCAGAGAGTACACCGGTGGTGTATACTGCAACTCTACTGAGCGGAGTTTAGTTACAGTTTTTGTAGAGAGTCCATTATCTGGCACGATCAACAGTCTTAAGAAGGCCTGCATGCCCAAATCGTAGGTCACTCGTGACTTCGCGTTAGGACAATAATCGACGGTTCTCAAATAGACACTATACCAAATTGTACCCACAAGGATTGGGTCACCCCGTGGTATAATTATCAAGAACTTTCTAAAACTCCCTACCCATACCGATAACATCAAGAAGTAAACATCCTATGAAATGGACCAGACTGAGATTCGAACGCGTGTTTTATGGTCAGTAAGCGAACGATCTAAATACTCGAACACATACCCACACAAAACGTCGACTTTAGCATCCATTAATCTGTTTCAAATGAATGGAAATATTCATTTTGAGCACTTTTGCCATTTTCAAATCACCCCTGATGGATCGCATGCAACATGTGCTACTGTTCGTCAAAATAACCCCCAAGCCTCTCAAAGTTTGACAACACAATGGATCGAAAGAAGGGCGCTTGATTCTGCGTGGTAATTTTCATTGAAATCTATCGCAGCATCATTTAAAGCTCACACACAGACATTGCCCAGGTAAGAGTATTACTACATCTCAAGATGGCCGAAGAAGGATAATGTTATCAAAATATCTTAGTAAGCACACGCTCACCCAATTCAAAATTGAGATTGTCATTAAGAGTGTTACAATATTATTTCTTGTCAGTGTATATGATCGTACCCACAAAATCTCTAAATTACATTTTTTTAGCTTTTTCTATTTTCTTGTGATATTCTGTGAATGACCTCGAAGAATAATCACTAGTAGGTTTATAGGCGGACTATTTTCTTCATCTTTCAGGGGAAAATTGTCTGAATGAGATAATGATTTTTTCAAGTCATATAATACTTTTCAGTTTAACGCCTTGTGGCATATCTACTTAAGTTTACTGAATATCAGGGGACAAACAGCTTTTTGTGTTTTTTCTGATTTATACTAAATATGTGTCATAAACATTTCTTTCTTTAACTGGAAATTATGTTCAATATATATTTATAACATGCGTACAGACCTGGCGTAATGGTTAGAAAGTTTCTCTCGTTATATCAATTAAAAGTGAATTCAATTCTCACTAGGTGCTTCATCCTTTCCGTATCGTGCCACTATATATTTTAACCTTATTGGTCTTTTCTTATTTTGGCGTTAGCCCCACTTTTTCTATTAGAACCTTCTATGTTGTATTTTCTGGTCTTAGTGTTATTAAAAAAGTATGCACAGCCAATAGATTAAATGAAAGGAATAAATATTCCAATTCTTTTGTAGATAAGGGGGTTCTTTTCATAACGACAAGGAAAGGGACATTACATCAATAATCTCTATTCATGTGTAGTAAATATATACATTTTTAAATATTGTTCTAATTAAAATATTTTATCCACTCCTGCAATATCTAGCACTGTTCTTTCAGATATAGCATTCAAATCTAAATCAATTCCTGCTACCAATCATCCAGTTTCGGCAGACATAACATCATAGCCTGTTACTGTTGCTAGTGAGAGTATACTAAAGGAAATATCCAAATCTGTAATAGTAAAGGAATTTGCAATCCAAGAGACAGATCCGGGGCTTTGGAACATTAATGATATTAACACAATAGATAACTTGATTCGTAGTGGACTCTCATCATGTCAGAATTGTGATAGAAACATTTCCAACTCACACGGAATGTATAAAACAGTTGGAGAAGATAATATGAAGTCAAGGTCTTTATCAAACAATGTGTTCAAACATGAACTGCGCAATAACGAATGTGTAAAACGTCAATGGCGAATCTATTCCCCATCCCAAGGTCATTTGTACGTGTCTGTGTGTCGCCTTTTGTCCAGGAAAGAAGCTGCATTTTGCTATATCAGGGTCCAATGTCATTGTAGAACATGAAAATGGAGAAGAACATCGAAAGTGCATATCAGCATATTTTATAAGACATTAATAAACCGGGTGTGTAGATGCTTTATTACTTGATCAATATAGCTCAGAGTAGGAATATTGCCATAAAGTATTGACACGTGTAGTTTCTTTTATTCGCTTTCTTGCCTCCAGAGGTTTACTATTTTGTGGAGAAAATCACATTATTAGCTCAGCAAAAAATGGCTACTATTTAGGTATACTAGAGTTGCTGAGTGAATTTGGAAGAATATCTCAAAATGTATGGGAATCCTGGAATAGGGAATGCGTCATATTTATATACAAATATTTGTGAGGAATATACTGAATTAATAAGACAACATGTTCTGTGTACTATTTTTGAAGAAATAAAAGTGTCAAAGTATTATTGAATAAATGAGGATTCCACTCTAGACATCTCATACACCGATATTTACAGTGCGATGCATTAAAATCTGTGTGAGGTTTCTTGACGTTCATTCCCATCATTCCTCATGGAATAAAGGATCGAACACACACCGCTTGTATTTTCTTAATGAGAACACAAATCCACTGTCAAACTGTCGTAGTCAGTCATACGATAATGCCTCAAACATGTCTGGACGTTACACTTGATTGCATGAACGGATTCATTAACTCAATGAGTTTGTTATCTATGTCCCCTGCGCTGGACACAAACTGAACTTGGTGGGAGAGTGCTGTTTATAGACTGTAAAAATTCTTTGACTTTGTTCAGCATCTGTATGCTTATTTTTTTGCTGGTTCTCCCTATCGCTGTAATGTACTGATATCATCTCTAGGAAAATATTTTGTTGTCAAGTGTCTGTCTGACACACAGTGGTCAGTATATTCTGATGCTGTTCCGTCTCTGTGTGGGGGTTTCGAGAAAATATAACATGCACTGGATTCTCTATCAGTTGTCAATGAATACAAGACAAAAGGCAGAAGGATTGAACAAAAACATAGAAAGACTGGAAACAACCTTTCTCACAATTCTTTGGAATGACATGCTATAAAGAATAAACAAAACAATCGATGTCCTGCAATCAAAGGATGCGGACGTCCTTGTAGTCACGAACCTACTTTAGTCTATGAAAACTTATCTTCAGAAAACTAGAGATAAATTTAATGAATATGAATTCAAAGCCAGGACTATGTGTCCAGATACAGATTACAGTTATGGGAAAACAAAGTGTGTGTCTTAATAGATATACATCATTAGAAAATGTACTTCACAGTAAAACAGAAATGTTCAAGGTGGAAACTTTCCTCTCTATTCCGGACACTAATCTTTGACCTGATAAAACGTTCAGAGGCTTATTCACGGATTGGAAATCTGTTTTCTTTCTTCTGATGCACTTAAGAAAAAGTGTGAACAACTAGTTAATATGTATCACAAAGACCTGAATTATGATGACTTTTTAAATGAATGGGATCTTCTGAAACACTACTTGGCTCTTGAGGAAAATTCTGAGACTCTCCCTGCACTGTATGGAAACAAATAATTTTGGACAATTTGAAATCTCTCTTCCCGAATGTTGAAATTACTCTCAGAGTGTTCATGCACATGCTGGTGACCAACTGTACAGGTGAACGTTCTTTTTCAAGACTGAATCTTATAAAACTTCGGCATCATAGTCCAATGATGCAGCATAGTTTAAAATGGCTTTGAAACATGAGGATAGAATTTACCATCCTATTTCTGAAAACCATCTCTGAATATAAATGCCGCAAATGCTTGTTGTAATAAGTTCATAGTAATTTAATATTGTCCCTTCTTATCTGTATGGTTTACTGGGAATTATTGTGTTTTTCAAGCTTTAAATGTTGTTAAATGTTTATCATGTTGATTATTTGCTGCTGTACAGGATGTATTTAATGTTTTAACACCAGTTTTGTGGATGTGCCAATACAACAAATATATGTTTAATATTATCAACCATTTATATTTTACTTCTGTGAGTGGTTGTTGTAGGTTACCCAGCATACAGGTTTGCCCAGGGGCTCTTAATGATGCACAAGGTAGTCGTTATTTTTAGAAAATTCAGTTAATTCATTCTTGAATTTGCTAATGGACATCCAATCATATGTCTAGTACAAATATTGGATTTTAAAGAGAATTTTAAATTTGTTATCTATATTTTTCATATAAAATGGCGGCTCGATTAGCCTATGAATAACGAAAAGTATTAATGCTTTAAAAATAAATAAAATTTAAAATATATACAGAAATTATTTTTTATTTTAATTTAGATTTGCTTTAAAAATTTATTTTTCAAATACAACCGAAATTTAAGTTAAAAAAGGCATTTAAAATATTTAAATTCAAAATATGTTTTACCTTTGCATAGTAAGAATATTTTCTCTAGACAAGTTATGCTTAGTTTTCAATTGTCTTTCTTGCCTTCAGTCTGATGTCCCTAGAAATTTCAACTGTCTCTTCCTGATATTAAGAATAAGTGTCCTTTTTGTTTCCATTTTCTCTAAGATTTTGTAGTTGGTCACTATGTTTGATCCATATTATCCTCATTTAAAACCATATTTCTGTTGTTTCATATCTTTTCTTCCTCTTTAAGTTAATTCATTTTCTATCCTTATTCAGGCAGTTTGCTCCAGTATAAGTTTTGGATAATCTTAAGTAGATCTAGTGTTCCTTACATGTCGAACATATCTTTGTATCTTACCTTGGATTTTTTAATTTTTTATTCTTTATATTTATATAATAACGAAATAAAAAGAGTTCACATGTATTTGGTGCAACGTTCTGGATATTTCTTGACTTTATATAAAGCATTCTTTACAATCAGTAGTCACCTGATGTTTTATGCTACTCCAGAAAGGCTGAAGAGTGTTTCTTTTAAAAGTCGGCAGTGATACATATCTTTCCGATTTTTTTCTAACGATTTACCTCCTAAGCCTGTCAACCGTCCTGGGTGAGACGATAAACTACATCCGCGTCCTGGGTGAGACGATAAACTACATCCGCGTCCTGGGTAAGACGATAAACTACATCCGCGTCCTGAGTAACACGATAAACTACGTCCAGCAGAAAGGCTTCTGATCAGAAGGTTTTGAAGAGCGTAGAACCACCTCTTAATTGCTGTTGCTCCCAGGTCCATCCTGACCCGGGGTGGTAGCATCTGTTAGGATCCCAAATATGGGCAAATAGTTAAACCCCAAACAGGTGTCAAAACACTATGAAAGTGTAAAAATAGGTTTTAATACCAGAAACACTTTGTAAAAACAAATCATTACCAGATATACATTTTTGGAGAAAATTATTATCAGCAATACGTTATTATCAGCAATAAAGTTTTGAAGGAAAAAAACAATATTACCCGCAAAAAATATTGTCGACCTTAAATAACCCATTGTGGTTGATATGATGTAAATCAAAACAAAGAAACAAACAAACAAACAAACCTAAGCCTGTCAAAAATTACCGGTAACAGAATATGAGTAAACGCTTTTATAAGTTTGTCGTAGAAATCAAATGTTGCGTTAAAACGTTACAAAAACAGACTCACGCTTTCTTTAGCCACTGAGGATCAAATCGTATGAGTTAAACAGAATATTTATTAGCAAAATCCGGAAAATATTGGCGCATAGAAAGCGTAGTTATTGCATAAAGTTTCTGCTTGTTTTTGTTTTGTTTTGTTTTTTTTTTCATGAGATTCGCGAATCTAGTCCGACTCACAGGGTGAAATTCCATAGTGTAGGCTGGCAGACAAGGACAGAAGGATCATAACATGCGTGATATAAATGTCCAAGTTATATTGCGTTTGCTTGATTTATATATTGAGGGACGTAATATGTAAAAGCCGTTTGATTAAAGTGGAGCAATTTAACGTTAAGGCATTGAAGGAATGGCTTGTAAATATCACCATTTCCAATAGATCAGATAAAAAAGATCGATGCTAGGGAAGCGATGTAATCTTTAAATGAAAAGTACCGTTGACTTTGGGCTTTAAAGATATAGTGATGGAGAAATATGCTGAAATTATTCTCTTTTCCTATCTGTACACAGGTTTGTCTGGTTTCAACACCCCTCACATTTTCATTTCCTACATATACATACATACACACACACACATATATATATATATATATATATATATATATATAATGAAGAACTTGGTAATCAGTATGGGTAATTCCAAGGATGATGAAATCCTGAGAGCTCAATGTAAATCCAGAGCTAATATTTAAAAGAAAAACAGACCACTTTAAGGTACCATTATAATAATTTATTTCACCAGAGTCCTATGACTCTGGTGAAATAAATTATTATAATGGCACCTTAAAGTGGTCAGTGTTTATATATATATATATATATATATAATCCACAGTTAAGCCTGTTTCACTGTATTGCGGCTCGTCAGTGTGGTTAGACATCCGATTGCCTCAAACCGGGATCGAAACTCGATCAGTCAGGAACTCAACCGCTACACTACACACACACACACACATATATATATATATACACCGACTGCTTGGTGAAAGTTTTCATCCAGACCAAATGACCAAACATCAGAATAATGTTTGGTTGGCTTCTTTCTCTAGCTGAGAAACTCTTAACATCAACGTGATACATATAGTCAATTACCGATGACCCCTGACGAGTGGACGGACGCTGGACCCGGGATGTTGAAAAAGTAACATCAGTCAGTTAAGGGATAAATTTTTATATATATATATATATATATATATATATATATATATATATATATATATATATATAAATGGTGAGGCAAAAGTCGCGCACCATAGTGGTTTATTTAATTAATTATGGCGTAACGTTTAATTTATTTTGATAGGTCTTGCTATGTGGCCACTGAGGTCGCCAGACATCACACCCTTATATTTTTTCTGTGAGGATATTTGAAATGAGTTGTTTATAAGACGCGCCCTAGAGATATTAAGCAACGTAAATGAAGAATTAAATATGAATGCAGTAAAATGACAGAAAAAACTCTCCGATATGTTAATGAATCGTACAGACACAGAATTGAAATGCGTTTTGTAAAAAGTCCAGGAGATTTTGTGTAGCACATATATATGAAACAGCGATATATATTTTTATATATCAAGAACAATTTTGGGGAAAATGTACGAATAAGGGGAAAAAACTTTATTTCTAAGGCGTTTCGTCCTTGAAAAAATATTATCCAACCAACCAACTCTATCACATTTATAATCAAAAAGAATCTGTCTAAATTCAACATAAAATTTGCTACTACTACATCCAAAACAGAAAAAAGACTTAGCCAAAACTAAACAAAAAAATAATTTAAAACCAGAAGGATGAATTTACTCCCTCACATGTAATGATTGTCACAAAAAAATACAAAGACTTTGGTTTGCCACCTTAACGAACTTGTCCATTTGAGTGCATAGGCCACATTTTTGGAGTTGTAGTTTAAATTTTTATTTAGTGTGAATGTATTTGTGCGGTTTTCAAACGTGTATCTTTTTTGGTTTCATTTTTTGACCCCCTGCACATAGTGTTGGTTAAATTTGGATAATGTTAATATCTTTCAGTTTTTTAAATTAGCGTTTTCTTTTAATTATTGTGGTTGTTTTTAGTATACTTTTTAGTTTGTCATTCTTTTTATTAAGTCGAGATTCCTTGTAATTTCCGTAAATAGTTCTGGATTGTTCTTGGTATATATTGAGACATATGCTAGGGTTTGGTCGACCTTACATCTTCCTGGATTTTGTAGTTGGTCCAGAGACGTTCTTCTGCTACTTCAAAACCTTTATTTATTAGTGTTGTGGCGTAGCCTCGTTTTTTTTTTTTTTTTTTAGAGTTCTTTGCAGTACTTCTAGACGGGTTTTTCTGAGGTATTTGTCGGTTACTATAGTGCAAAACCTAAGTGCTAAGGAATAGGAGATGGATTTCATAAAACCTTTTGGGTGATGGCTCCTTGAAATGATAATATTATTGGATGTCTGTAGGATTGTGGAAGATATCTGTGATTATGTGTTTTTTTATTTCTAATGAGTATATCTAAAAATGCTAATTGGTTAAAATTATATTCGTGGGTGAATTTAATTTTTGTGTGGAACTTCTAAATTGCATTCATAAATTAGATTAAAAGTAAAACTAATAAAGATGTTACCGTAACTATATTTACAATATTAAAAAAAGTACGATTGGTCGGGTAAACAAACTATTACAATTTAAAATATTTATTTAATATGTTCTCTATAAATGTGTTAATAAATATAGTATTTAACTTATATTAAGTCCCTAAACTATTTGTTTAAAAAAATTAAATATTTAAATTGATAGCAAACATCAATTTTTTTTAGACATCTAAATTTCTATCGAGCATTAAAATCTATTCTTTACATAAATTGCTAAAACCCAATTACAGCCTCTTTCTCTTTACTTCCCTCTCTTTCTTTCTTTTTCCTTTTCTCCCTAAGCCCCTCCCATTTCTATATATCACTTCCGTTAAGTTAACCATCTAAATAGGTCAAGGTCTGGTCACTCCTCCTCCCCAATATAAAGTATACTGAGAGATATAAATTAATCCCTCCTATACTCTACCATGTCACTTTAACTATCCCTCTTACACTCTCTGTTAAATTACAAAACTTACACTACCCATCAATTTTAATTTCATTTTCGTTTCATTTCATTTTGGTAGTGCTATCTGATGATCGTCCTTTAAAAGGACTGTGGTGAAATAAATTATTATAATGGTACCTTAAAGTGGTCTGTTTTTTTTGAAATATATATATATATATATATATATATATATATATATATATATATATATATAGATAGATAGATAGATAGATAGATAGTAAAGTGAATACAGAAGTCAAAACCAAGCGGCGAGAGTGTGTGTCTTATGCTCAGACGCAATCTTCATATTTCTTGAATATTGCATTCTACCAAGAAACCGACTGTCGCTGCTCGGTATTAACCTCAATGTCCACTTCCAATTATAAATGCTCCATTTCACATATGAATAACTTTTTCCGCAAAATGTAGAATTCATATATATATATATATATATATATATATATATATATATATATATATATATATATGTGTGTGTGTGTGTGTGTTAATCTTTTCAAGGAAAGTGCCAGCCGCTATCTATCCTCCTTATCTTCACAATTTCCATACATTCTCTATCCTCTTACATTCATATTACACACCCCATTCAGTAATCCTCTAGCTTGAGTGACTCTTGGGCCTTATTTTGGATGAGCTTAATAGAAATGGCTTTCTAAATTTGATTTTATACCATACTAAGCTATGAAAAACGTGAAACGGACATAAATCTAAAAAGTATGTACATATATATATATATACATATATATATATATATATATATATATATATATATATATATCCACCGACGCAATTCTGCATTTGAACGTCCTCCAGAGGTTTTCCTCTATTTTGGAAGTAGGCGCCTTGAAGATGGCTCGATTTGAAAGGATAACATGATTAGCATGCCATCATATTATTAGAACGCTTATCTACGTTGTATTCGTAAATATGTTTGGCTGGCATCTTTTTGGCTGGTTTCTTTTACATTTTCCTTCTATCGAAAATCATTTTCTAATGTGAGCAAGGATTAGTTTCTTCGTACCAAATAATACCGCACAAAAAAAAATGAATTCCGAAAATTAGCAAATGTTGCCTACGATATAAGGAAACAGAAATTCAAATTGTAGAAACTGCAATAAAAATGTTGATGGATATGGGACAATTTAAATGCTTCAGAAATACGCCTTAACACAGAAAAGTACTTTAAAAAATATGAGAGATTCAAAGAAAATGCTTACTAACAAAATGAACGGAAGAAATATAACGACAAAATAATATGTATGAAGTAGTAAGAAGAATGAAACCAATTGTCTTTTGTTCTGATTTTTCCAAGAGGAAGTTAAAAACCGACCAGCCTCCATGTTTGTTATTTGTTCTATTATAGATGTTGATCAATTGCTGATGATTTTATGATCTTGTTAACGAAATAAAAAAAAATTTAATAATAACTTCAGACAGCAGTGTTGTTTTTAGTGAATCCAATAAATTTAATAAAAGATGTTGAATCCAGAGAAAAATAAAACATAAACTTTGTTTTGATGTCTAAATTAATCGTTTAAAATGTGACAATAAACTTCCAAACAAATTCGTGTTGTTAAGATTTGTCTGATTCACACACTGACTTCACATGGACAGTATATACATACATACGTCTATATATAACAGCACACAATGGATGCACATATATACACACCAATATATACATTTTTACACATACATATGCGTATGTATACATATATATATATATATATATATATATATATATATATATATATATGTGTGTGTGTGTGTGTGTGGATGCGATTTAATAAGTGTAGCTTAGATGTGGCACAAGGCTGAAAGTATAGGGCACTCACTGAACTCATTACTCAGTCGTAACTGATCTAGTTTAATATGCTTCTTAAACTCTTACGCCACATTGAAGTACCCCATACACACACACAGATATATATATATATATATATATATATATATATTTATTGTGTGTGTGTGTGTGTGTGTGTGTGTGTGTTCTCAGATGGGTGACTAAATAAATAACAAGAGACAAAATGATGAACTATACTTAGCCGACTCACTTCGTCCTCTAAAGAACTTTCCACATTGCCTTGATTTGATAATGACCTTCCGTGGACGAAACGCGTCAGCTAAATATATTTTTTCCGTTTCTTTTATTCAAATAATATATATATATATATATATATATATATATAGTAACTATATTCGTTTCGAAAAACCGTCGAATTTTGATTTGCCAATAATCAACTCAATCTCTCGAGAAAAAAAAGGTTTTAAAAAAAGAAAGAGCTAGAAACATGAAAGTCTGTCGAAATATACTCGCACAGATACAGGTTCAAAGCCCAACAAAAAAAAACCGACACGAGTAAACAACTAACAAAAGAGCTCAATACAACCGTAGAGCAGACCTAGATAAATCTAGTAAGTCAGACAAACCTACCCAGGTTTCACCTAAGCTTTCCCTAATGATCCGCTTAAGTGAAACCTGGGTAGCTTTGTCTGGCTCACTAGGTTTGATTTTATATATATAATATTATATTTATATTATTTCTCCTCAACAGCCCCTATAATAATAGTTGCCGCCCACCAAAGAGACCGTTAGTAAAAGACAATAGAAATTACTACACATAATTCAACGTTGACCAGCATATACAAATAGTCTAACGAAAATATACGACACATGGCCTTAACACTGCGTTGAAGCATGAAACTGATTGTTACCGCTTAGTGTTGACCTCGGTGTCGATTTATAATTTTACATACGTTCTATCTCTGAATATTTTCCCAATAAATGTAACATATTTTAAACTATATTTTTTAACATCTACTAGTGTGTATATGTGTGTGCTCGACAGATACATTAATGTGTAGTGCTGGCCTCGGTTCGTTCACCGATCCACTCTATCTGGTGAAATGAGAAGGCGCGACCTCCAGGGCCGTCACCTCTCAATATAATTTTCCTCAGTTGCGACTCTCTCCTTTGATAGAGTCGCCCCTGAGTGCACTCTACCTAAAGACAGAGACACAACTGAGAGATTCTAATAGGGTCTTACAAGCTACTCGAGAGAGTGAGTAATTTACTAGATATTTACACCGTCTCCCGAATAAGAAGAGTTGTGACACAAGGTCTTTTTTAAGGTGGGGAACATAGCACGTTCATCCGGTCCAGGAACAAATATTGCCCACAGACCCCGTAACCCTAAGTTGTGCAGGCCTAAGTGCGAGTACCGATCCATCTCTCTGGTGCAATGGGAGGGCGCGGCGGTCCCGGGCAGCTGTTCCCCAGGGCTGGGCACCTCTCAGTATAATTTTCCTCGGTTGCGATTCAGTCCTTTGACGGAGTTACCTCTGAGTGCCCTCTGCCCAAAGACAGATGCGTTACGAGAGAGAGAGAGAAATTTGTATTTACTCACCTCACCCCAAAAAGATCAGGTTGAGACACAATGTCGGTTTAAATGGGGACCCGCAGGTCTTATCTTGTCCATTATAGTCAGAGCTGGTCTAAGCTAGTCATAGCTGGTCCATGCTGGTCAGAGCCAGTCTAAGTCAGACATAGCTGTCATACTACCAACGCAGGGACGGATCCCGGTGACCGGTAAGTATCAGAATGTGTATACCACTTGAGAGAGAGAGAAATTTACGCACTAGGTATTTATTCTGTCTCCCCAATAAGACAAGTTGTGACACAAGGTCTTTTTTAAGGTGTGGTCACGAACGCTTACATCCGGGCAAGGAACAAAAATTGCCCGGAGCCCTAGCAATCGTCAGCTGCGCTGGCCCCGGTGCGAGATATCGATTCCTCTCTCTGGTGCAATGAGAGGGCCCGGCCTCGGGCAGCTGTTCCCCAGAGCTAGGCACCTCTCAGTATAAATTTTCTCATTTGCGACTGTCCTTTCTCGGAGTCGCACCTGAATGCACTCTGCCGAAAGACAGAGTCGCCACTGAGAAATGATAACTAGATGTGTTACAATCCAACCCAAAGAGTGATTTACACAATCAAAGTTCAATATCTATATTATCTTCGTTTAGGCAATATAAGTCTTCAAATTTAAGTAATTTGCATATTGATTATAAAAAAAAATTATTCTATTAATTAACTGTCTTTCATTGCTGTTCTTTTATTCCAGGATTGTTTTGATTTTCATATAAAAAAGTAATTCTGTTTTAAGAATATCGTCTTATATAGTTGAGAAAAGACTTTGAAATTTGCATTTTACTTGGCCTTCAAGAATATGGCATTTATTTGTAAAACTTTCCTTATTAAAACAAGCCAATTTATGAATGGAATTTTCATTTAAAATTTTAGTTTAAAAAATTTCAAGCAGTGAATATATCTTACTTTGCGAAGCGATCGCAAGCGGCCGAAGCCTCCTAGTACATATTCATTTTTTTCATTACAAGCGCTATTTTAAATGAATATCCGTATTTGTGTAGACACTACTAAAATAGCGTTTGAAGTCATAAATATATATATATATATAAAACACATACACACATATATATAGAGAGAAAGAGTATATATATATATATATATATATATATATATATATATATATATGAGGGAGAGCTATATATATATATATATATATATATATATATAATAAAAAGCCAAATTTTAACAATATTAACTACGAACAATGCCACAATGTGCTAACCGTATTCGAAATTAAAACCTCCCTACAACACACTGAAGCATACACATAATGCACACACTCAATTAAACTGAAAAATCGAATCATCCTTGATAATGGCTAAAGGTATAGTCGACGAAAGCGCTTGTAACTATAAAATATTTGGACAGTTTTTACACACTCTTTGTCCAGAAAAGAAAGCTCTTGTTCAAACATAAGAAAAATTAAATAAAAAGCATAACCGTAATACCTTGTCTGTCGTTTTTAATGAAACCTGAAATATATATATATATATATATATATATATATATATATATATATATATATATATATATGTGTATATATATATGTGTGTGTGTGTTTTGTGCGAGCACGCGCGCCAATAGTCTTTCTAAAATTATATACTGGTTTCTTGTTGGTATCTGTTAGTATGTCAGTATGAATGCGCGTGGGGATGATGTCACACGTCGCACACCGAGCCAATTGCAATTGCTCACCAAATTAAATTACAGTTATGTTATTTATTTGTAGCTGCTTCTATTCTTCCTGCCGTCTCTTCGAGGCACCATTTCTTCGTCTAACCAAACCAGAGTCGTTGCCAGAAACTCTTACTCTTATGGCAAACGGCCACATCGCTTGATAACGCAGAAGACAAACGGAAGTGGTGACAAACTAATCACATTTTGTTATGATAAATATCCCTTTCTATTTTTTTCTATATTTAGATCCTAATATAATGCACGAGGTCGTATTACATATGTATTTAATAATAATATTTTAATATATTTCTCCTCTCGTCTATATTGGGGTATTCATGCATGATATTCTATTCGTTCTCTTGTCTATATACACTGACGGAACATATAGTTGTTTTACTTTGAATTTGTTTCAATGTATCTAAGAATAAACATACAGGTTGTGTAGCTGTTTTCTTTTCGTTTTGTTTTTTTACAATAAGCTGAAAGAAAAATTTTTAAATGAACATTTCATTCATAAATTGGCTTGTTATTCTTAAGGAAGGTCAAGTAATATGCAAATTTCAAATTTTTAAACGTGAGAATGCCCCAAAATTAAAAAAAAAAAACAGTTTCGTATACATACATAGAAAATTCCTCGAAAACTAATGGAGCAACATTCGAAAGTACTTTGGAAGAAAATAATATAAAATAAAAAAAACATTATCTTTGTCAAATTTATCGATAACACAACGCAATTCGGAAATTTTGAAAAATTAAATAAAAGACTTGATAGACTGAACTTGTCCTTATTATTTAACTAATCATTATATATATATATATATATATTATATATATATATATTATATATTATATATATATTATAATCGACTCTCCCGTCGCGTTCGACGTATGAGGGTCAGGCCGATAAGTCCCAGGGAAACCGACATCCCGACACCGGTACATGAGATTTCTTTATAGTGGTGAAGGCCTCGTGCAGGACCAGCCACACTTTTTGGAGGGACGAATACAGAAACCTGGTGCACCGAATGCATGCCACAAGGTTCCCAAACGACCCTCCGCAGGTTTTGAATTCAGAGTTGTCCTTCTCCTAGACCAGTTGCCATCCAAGGCTATAGAACCCAGTCTGTCCTTTTACCCATAGCTGGAGGGTGATGAAGAGGATACATACCTTTCCCAAGGGTATTAGCACGTAAGTGAATGTAATGGATTCGACTGGAATTCGAACTCGGCTCTGCGATTCCTCAATCCAAGCCGCTATCCACTGCTCCACCGTGCCTCCATATATATATATAAGACCCCGGGGTTACAAGGCACGGGGATTACTCGAAGGTTAAGTTAGGAGTCCACTTTTGTGTATAATAGTGGAAGATAACGGGGTTAACACTAGCCTTGAACAGGTTAAGATTGTATGGATTTGTGGGAAATATCCTATTGGAAGTCGGTTACACAGAGCGGTAACTCGCATAAAGAAGCTGCTCGAGTTACTTCTCACCAATGAAATACGGATGGTATGTTGGTTTGCCACGAAATAAGTGGAATGGTGTGTTCAAGCTTTGATTTGGCGGGACCAGGAAATCGTTAGAACACTTTACATGAAAGTAGCGGTAGAGTAAGCGAGATGCTTGCCACATCCCCATCTGTGGGAGTTGGGTTGAAGGGTGGAGAATAACTCGTTACCCTAAAGGACTCGGAGACGCATAACAGATTTAGATAGATCGATGACTACCCGGGCGCCATAATATGCAGTAATTTGATCCTCTCTTAATCCACTTTATTAATATCGATGTTAATACTCGATTTTTCTCTTAAATGCTTTGATTGATTCATTTATTTTCTACGGTTTATCAACCTTTTACAGGTTATTTAAATCCGGAAAATATTTTGAGATTGTAAGAATATTATTGGAGATAATATCAGTGTAGTGATACAAGTTTTACTAATTAACCCATAGCTGAGGAAGAAGAAGTTGATTCATACATTTCCCCATGATAATTTCCGCGTAAGGGAATATAATGAACACAACGTGGAATTGAAACCCTGGTTCTGTGATTAACAATTTCGATCCCGTATACCCCCCTACCCAAACTTGCAACAAATAGTATTTTCAAGCATTCATCCATTTAGGTACTGACCAATATTGTACCCGAAGTCCACATGCATTCTATAGCATAGAATATATATATATATATATATATATATATATATATATATATATATATATATATACTGCAGTAACGTATAATCACGCTGTTTGCATCTATTGCAATAGGAGTTGCAGAGGGGGTAACTGAACGAGTCATGTTCATGTCACGTAGATATAAAATTTAAGTTTCATCGTTTATATGGCATCACCTTGAGAAATTTGAAATTGATTCCATCAAACGTGAGAATGCTGAATATTAAAAAAAAATATAGTTTCGTATATATACACAGAAAATTCCATGAAAACTAATGGAGCAACATTCGAAAGTACTTTAAATTAAAGTAATATAAAATAAAAAATAAACATTATCTTTGTCAAATTTGAACACAAATGAAAAGTTAAATAAAAAACTTGATAGACTGAACTTGTCCTTATTATTTAACCAAGCATTATATATATATATATATATATATATATATATATATAAAGATATTTTTGTAGGTACAAAATTTAATGATCGAAATAAAAGAATAAAATTTAATATTACAAGACATATTAAACAATAAAAAAAACACAACAACAAGGCGGGGGGCGGAAGCAACCAGTTTCGCTCCCTCTCTTCAGGCTTCAACGGGAGATTCAAAATTAATACAGAAAAATATACAATAAGGAAAAAGAGTAATATATATATATATATATATATATATATATATATATATTTCTGAGATAAGATAGTATGTACACTATTTACATTATTTGGACTATTGTCCCCATCTTTATCGCCATTTTTTATTACAACGTTTCGGCCATTGTACGCTCCTACCTTCTTCAGGTGGTTTGAATGTCGAACTGAGCCCTTTATTTCGCTCACTGGGGTAGACTGTTCTAGTTCCACGTGTCATGTTTAATGGATGTCAGTTTATATTTATCGATGTCAGTTTTGTCAGGTTTATAATACCCAGAAATTCACACACCGATGTCCTCAAGGACACATGGCACAGTGGATAAAGGCGTTGGTTAGATCCAGTGACAGAACCCAAAGACTGTTCAAGATTGGACTTGGCGGGAACAGGAAATGTAGATCGATAGAGCACTTTCCGTGGAAGTAGCGGTAGACTAGTGAGATGATATATATGGGAGAACAATATATATATTTTTATATCTCAAGAAGGCTATTGGAGAAATTACATGACATAGTCGAACATTTTACTATAATCTCATGACATCCGAACGGTCACATAATTTCCAGTGACCAGTAGCCGACTACAAATAACTATTTCATGCGTTTTTCCCGCATTCATCAAGGATGATTCATCGCGAGATGAAGACACAAGAATGTATTATTTGTAGTCGTCCACTGTTCAGAGGAAATTCAATTAAAATTTATTAAATCTTTGTCAGTTTTATATGACGTTGACTTCTGTTTGTCTATAGCAGACTCTGAGGTCCAGCTTATTTTATCAATTCATATAATAATAATGCAATACACACAGAGAAAACAATCAAAGCTAACCGCCCACACATTGTTATTAGAGATCACAAAAAAGTACCTCCTTATTGATATAGCAGTACCCGCGGACTGCAATGTATCTTTGAAGATCTTAAAAACGCTATCAAAATACAAAGACATTAAAATGGAAACCTCAGAAATGTGGCACATCGGAACATCAACAATCCCTGTTGTAGTTGGAGCCCTCGGATTGGTTAGAAACGATAGACTAATTGAAGGGATTCCTGGAAGCCCATGGCTTGCAGAAATACAAAAAATTGTTCACACGAGTACAGCCCACACTTTACGAAGGGCTTTATCTCTCTCTCTCTATATATATATATACATATATATACTCTCAGTGGAAAATTGTATTGCCGCCATTTTTAACTATAGGTCTCTGGGCAGGACCCGGAAAGAAATATGTACACACCAGAAATCAAAGGAAATAAAATAATAATTTTAATGGTCTGAGTCGATTTAGACAAGGAATCACTAGTATTAAAAAGTGCTCACTACACCTATAAAAAAAAGTTGAAAAAATACCCTGCCGAGCTTTTAATTATAATTTTTTTTTAAAAATCAGTCGATTCCGCTACTTTGCTTTTCAACTTTCGCTATCTACAGGCAATTCCGGTCAACTGATATCCTAAACCTTTATTTTTTTTTAAAATTAATGAACGCTCTCTTTATTTAAAATAAATAAATCAATAAACGCACCACGTGAAGTGTGAAAGAAGGGAGGAGAAGGAGAATAAGGGTATTGGGAATGAAAGTGGGGGTAAAAATTTACATATTTCATTTCATCCTCGTTCATACGAACTGAAAAGGATGTTTTTAGTGTGGAACGAATCATGATTTCCGAACTATCAGTCAAAAGGTTTGTTAGTCTGGAAACGTTATTATAGCTAACTTTTTTTGTTGACAAACGTTGCAGATATTACTATGATTATTGTTTAGTTTTGTCATTAAAAAAAATGTATCCAGTTTTCAATAGTCTCTTTGTTTTTTAAATTTTTATATATATATATATATATATATATATATATATATATATATATATATATATATATATATACTTGGATCAATATGCCCACAAAGCCAGACAACACATGGATTACTTCTTAAAAAACAAAGGACACCAGATAAAAAAAAATACAACTTATCCAAAATAGAACACCAAGCCATCTATACTCTTAAAACAACCGAGACATAATTATCGTACCAGCTGACAAGGGCGGAGCTATAACCATCTTAGACACTAACCACTACATTAAAGAAGCAGAATCACAACTTCAAAATAACAGATTCTATGTACCTTACCTCTAGACCCAACTAGCACATTCAAAACAGAATTATCACTTCTCACTCAGAACCTGAACTACAACATAAAAAATACCATAAAATCTCTTATTCCTGAGAACCCTAAAACAGCAACATTCTACACTATCCCAAAACTACATATAAACTCCCAAAATCATTTCAGAAAACACCCTAACACTTTTTTCATCCGACCCACATCAAATTACACAATCAAATAATGAAGAGAACATCTATGAAATTTCAAAAATCCTTAAAATCATGCCACCTGGTAGACCCATAATATCAGGCATTGGCACCCTCACAGAACTTATATCTGGGTACATAGACAATATCCTAAAACCTTTATTGCCTGACATACCTAGTTATATTAGAGACACTACTGACTTTCTCAGCAAATTACAAAACATTAACTTAGTCCACCATGATACAATCCTAGTAACGATGGATGTTTCGTCCTTTACACGAACATTCCACATGTTGAAGGAGTATCAGCTTGCTATGAGTTCCTTAGTAACAAAAAATTACCTAACTACCAAATTACAGATATATGCCAATTAATAAAGTTCATCTTAACACATAATAATTTTAAATACAACAACAAACACTATTTACAGATTAGTGGCACAGCAATGGGCACAAAATGGCACCTAGTTATGCTAATATCTTTATGCACATTCTAGAAAAGAAGATACTAGACAATTCGGAATATAAACCATCACATTACTTTAGATATATTGATGACATTTTCTTATTATGGACTCATGGATCAGAAAAATTAAAACCTTTTCACTTTCTGCAACAATTTCACGATACAATTAAATTTACCATGGAGCACTCCATACACATCCATCCCTTTCTTAGACGTTATGATAAAATTAAACAAACATACACTTTCTACCAGTCTATACAACAAACCCACAAACCAACATAAATTCCTGCACTTTAACAGCTGTCATCCCTTTAAATTAAAAAAAAAAATCTATTGTATACAGCTCATTTCTTAGAACCAAACGCATATGCTCAGACCATTTAGATTTTCTATACAATATTAATAACTTAACAAAACAATTCCTAAAATGCAAATACCCAATAAAAATAATAAAAGAAGCACTAAATAAAACTATCCTGATAAATCGTAACACACTTCTCACATACAAGAAAAAAAAAAAACAACAATCGGATTCCCATGGTTTTTTAACCACAATCAATATTCCCACACACTTATTCACAATTTAAAAATGATTACAAGAACCTCCAATTAGACAACAAGATCAAAGACATTTTCGATAAACCACCCATAAATGCAATGAAACAATCACCTAACTTATCAGCTATCCTCACCTCTACCAAATATCTAAACAATAGAAACCAAACAGGAAATTACAAATGTAACAAACCTCGTTGCTTAGTTTGCAAACATTTAGTAATAGATAATACATTTTACGTACCCAACACCAATATCAGGATAGAGCCACCTAACCTCACCTGCGATACCCATAACGTAATCTATTATTTATTCTGCAACTTATGTCCTAATAGTGGATATATTGGTGAGTCTGGAAACAATTTTAGATTTCGTTTTAATAACCATAAACAAACAATACGTCAAAACAACCCTTATTCCCCATAGCTAAACACTACAATCAATCAGGACACATTTAAAAAACTGCAAATGTTTATTAATAGATTCCGATTTTACTTCCACATTCACACGCAGAAAAAAAGAAACATATTGGATTTTAAAATTAAATACACATAAATTAGG
>CAHIKZ030004482.1:380000-442500 GCA_903632075.3 Acanthosepion pharaonis
TCTCATCTTCTATTCTTGTCTTCTATTCTTCTCATGTCTTCTTCTATTCTTCTCATCTTCTCTTCTTCTATTCTTCTCATCTTCTATTCTTCTCATCTCATCTTCTATTCTTGTCTTCTATTCTTCTCATGTCTTCTTCTATTCTTGTCTTCTTCTATTCTTCTCATCTCTTCTTCTTCTATTCTTCTATTCTTGTCTTCTATTCTTCTCATCTTTACCTCATCTTTCCTTCTTCTTCTTCTATGTGCCGTGGCTGTTGAGGATGTTGGCACTCATGGCTCTTCACAATTTCGAGTTCTTTGTATCTTTTAGCAAATATTGTCTTTATGCTATCCCTCCTAAAACGACCATCCATTAATACTGTCTCATTAACTAGCTTGTCCCCTTGGATTCTTCTGCATCTCTTACCTCCCGTGAGTGTTAATATGACTTGTGAGTGTCAGATTTTCCAAGCCGTCTCTCCTCATTATATACCTTACAAATTTCGGCTGTCTCATATTGATGTTAAGTATAAGTGTCCTTTTGGTTTTCATTTTTCTCTAAAACTTCGTCATTGCTCTCAGTGGTATTCTCAGTATCCTTCTGTAGAACCACATTCAGCATTGTTTGCATATAGCCTTGTATAGAGCAGTGAATGCTAAGTGTGGTTCTACAGAATGACGCTGAGAGTATTACATAACATTTAAGTACTATATTTGTTTCTAACAAAGTGTTCCTGTTTTTTTAATACTTTGCTTGGCTTTTGGAAGGCATCTTTCGCTACCCCAGTGCGTGTTTTGTTTTAGGCATTGCACATTCTGTCCTCTGTTAAAACTCTTCCCAGATATTTAAATTGTTTTATTTACTTGATTTTACATATTGGCATTTGCATGTTAGACTGTTCCTGAAAATCATACATTCTGTCTTCTTTCAAATGATGCTTAGTCTGTTCTTCCCGCTTTCTTTCAATACATTCTGTAGAAGGTATTGTAGATTCTGTTCTGTGCCTGCTATCAATGCCATGTCATTTGCATATCAGTCAGTTATGTGCCATGCGAGATACTCGCTAAGGTGATCATTTCGATATATGACTGATGAGACATATTTTTTTCCAGCAGTAGTTTACCATTTCTTTCTGCGATAGACCAGTTGCCATGCAAGGTTATAGAACCTGGTCTGTCCTGGTATTTACTGGTGGGAGAAGAAGAGGATTCATACCGATCCCAAGGATATTAGCATGTAAGTGAATGCAATGTTCGACTAGAATTCCAAATCGGCTCTCTGATTATCACGGGGAATAAAAACTATGATAAATATCCTAATAAAATAATTCTATTTGTCTACCCTTTAGTACGATTGTTACGGAATACCAGTACATCATAAATAATGGAATATTACGTTTTGAAAGATTTAAAAGACGCTACTTGGTTTCGGTGAAAGAAAGAAAGAAGGGAAGATAGATGTGTTTAACGTCTGTTTGACAGAATTGGAAAAAGTTGGCAATTTCAAATATTTTAATTTCTACACAATTACTTCTTAAAATAACAAGGAGCATTGTTATTTATGATTTTTAATGGAATATTTTTGCTCAGATATTTCACCATACATTTGATAATTTCCACTGCTATTTTATTTTTTGTTGTAGAATTCGCCATGAGATTATTTAGCCATTAACTTAAGAATTGTGATTCCCCAGAAAATTACAATAACAATTACAACAGCACGGGTATTTCTAGTTCTAAATAACAGACATTAAGACAGCTTGATTGAACTTGGCCGAAACATTATGTCTATAAAGATATGAATTATAATTTGGAAATTTGTTTCGAAATTTTTGTACGAGTGCAATATCTGTAAAAATGACTTGAAGAATATAACGTGAGCGCCTTTTTTATAGTTTTATTTTTTACCTACACAGTAATTTTAGAACATTAATAAAATATTCTAAATAATCTAATATTTTATTGAATTTTAATTACTTTAGCTTCGAATTTAGTATGCTACTCTTATTTTCTAATAATGTCGTATTTACAAAACATCGGCACATTTATTTTCGCGCGCACACACACAAAAAAATAAAAATCGTTTTTAGAATTGATTGTGTCGCTGAATGTAAGTAACATTTTCTATATAGTTTTTTTTTACATAATAACAATATAATTTGAGCGCTAAAAATTAATATGGAAATTTAGAATATTTAAAACTTTATAAATTTTTATAATGAAAAGTGCTTGAAAAATCTATTATTATTATCATCAAAATAAACTCTTAAGCCAATAGTGTCCATGATATATATTATTCATAAAAGCGATTAAAACCTTTTCTACTTAAATAGTGTTTCAACATTATTGCATCTTTTATTTCAGGTTTCAGAGCAGATTTTATGTAACCGTTGGTCCTGTTTCATAAAGAAAGAAAATTGATGATTTAAATTTTCCAGTGATTCAGCTTATAACTTATGTAAACATTAAACCCTATAAATGAAAATTTTTCGAAACTTCTTAAATTTAAACATGTTAGGGAGGGTAACAGACTAAAAAAAGTTTTTCTAAAAAAGAAATATTTCTAAAATAATTTAATTCACTTGAGATTAAGTCCTGAAAGTTAAAATTAAAACAATTATTGGATTTTTTTTTTCTAATATTACCAAATCTGTGAGATTTTCTTCGCAAAAAGACGATAAAATTTTCTATACTAATTTGTTGTCACCCGTCAATGAAAGAAGACAAATATGCAACATTTGTGAAGGTTCTAAAACGAATTAAAAAATACAATTTAATTTAATAAAAAATAAGTTCTTTGTTCTTTCCTCTTAATAACAAAGATGATTTTGAAGATAAAAGTTTGTCTTTATTAGGTTTTGAACATTTTTTTCGTCATGTATGCTCATTTTTTTTTAACGAATCTTTGGAGGTGTATATTTACATATGCATCCCACTTTTAATAATACTCGGTTTATTTATAGTCATTTGTCGAAGTATGCTTAATGTATGTGAAGCTGAAACATAGATATTTCTACCGGGGCTTATGTTCAAGTGTGTGTCATGATTATGCTATATTTACTTCAAGTTAATGAGATTTTCACATATCTATTTCAGTGTCACTCGTCTCTTTGTTTTGCTCTTCTTTTCTATATATTGCTATCTTTCTTATATCTTGTTCTATAGTCCTCCCTTCATGACTTGTATATCCTTTTTAGCCTTAGGTTTCATTATTGTCTTTTTTGTTAACTGTCTTTCTCTCTATAGTGTGCCCAGCTGCTGACTTTATTATCTATCGATTTTTGTCCGAGAAAATATGAACTCATAAATACATTATGATATTAATATCGGGGTAAGGGTTTAGATGAATAGAAAAATATATATATATATATATATATATATATATATATATATACGTGAATATACATCTATGTATCTATATGTTTCCATTGGCGAATAAAGTTGGGTGAGAATCGGACAAAAGGGTAAAAGTTTATGATAGTTTTAAAACTTTCTATTTGACATGTTTCATCGATGGTCCGGCATAATCTGAAAATAAAATCACACGAACAAAATCTATATTGCTATTAGAAAACGATTATTTTAAATGTTTTTTCAAGGATTACTTATCACGCTTACTTAAATCTTGACAAAAAAGAAACAAACAAAAAAGAAACAAACAAAACAAACAAAAAAAAACAAACAAAAAAAACAAACAAAAAAGAACAAACAAACAAAAAACAGACAACAAAGAACAAACAAACAAAAACAAACAAAAAAAACAAAAAAACAAACAAAAAAGAACAAAATAAAAAAAGTAACGAAGTTTAAATTAGTTAAAATTTAATCTATAAAGTTACAGTTGGATTAAAATAGACTTTTTAACACTTTAACTTAAACCACATTTACACTCTACAAATGAAAATTCTGTTTTCAGGAAATAGAATAATTTTTCTGATGATGTCGCTTAATAGGCAGAATATGTGAATGTAAATTTTCTAAATTGTCTTATATATTGCTTCTCCTTTTATGTGACGTGTACTTTCAGAACATAAGTGATCATGGCCCTCCACATCTTCCTTTATTATGTAGCTCTTAATAAGTTTTGTCTTTTTTATTTTTGCCAAACTCCATTCTGCCATACCGTTCATCAAGTATATTTTCCTCTGTCTGTCTTTATTTCAATCTGTACCGTGAGTATCAGATTTTCCAAGGTTTCCTTACACAATACTTGCCCCAGAAATTTCAACTACCTTTTCCTCATATAATGTATAAGTTTTCTTTTTGCTTCTATTTTCTTTAAAACTTCGTCGTTTCCAACATGTTCTATCGATGGCAACCTCAGCAGATTTCTGTAGAACCAAATGTATGTTGCTTTATCATTGACGAGAAAGTCTACCATTCGCTACCATACACAAGGAAAGATATCAGGTAACAGTTCGATACTTTTTTTTTTCGTTATTTCTAACTTCGTTTTTTTTCTGTCTCTAAATACTCTGCTTACCTTTAGGAATGCATGCGACCATCCCAATACGTCTTCAGATCTCAGTGTCGCATGTTCCTGCTGTTTTAAAATGCTTATCAGATAATTTAATTTTTTTCAATTTTTGAATTTTAATAGCCCCGATTTGTAATTTACATTTTGGGCTCATCCTTTTGCTGATAATCATGCATTCTGTCTTCTTGTAGTTTATACTTCTTACTTTCTTCTCACTTTCCTTCGTTACCTTCTGTTTTTCTAGTTTTTCTTTCGGTGTTTGCTATCAACACTCAGTCATCTGCATATATACTGTTGTTAAGATTTTGGGCGCCAAAACTGAATCCTGGTAGAACTCCTAATTGTCTCAGAATTGCCTCGCTATATAAGTTAAATAAATCCGGTGAGAAGGCGCGTCCTTGTAGTAAGATCCTTTCTATATTTGTAGATCTGCTGAACTCATTTTCTGTCCGTATATATTTACCGTGTTTATATTCACATATATCTTTGTGCTAAAGGGAATGGTAGTCAAAATGATTGAAAGTTAGCAGGTTTTAAATACCAAGGGTGAGTACATCTGTGATTAGCACTGACGTCATCAGCGCCGCCAACCCAACCTCCAAATTCTTGCATTCTTTGCTGATTAACTTCTGGCAAACACAGAGCCATATAGTAAACTTCAGCTGACATAGGCAAACGTATATATGCGTGTAATTAACTTTGATTATAAACGGTACGCATTAAATAAATGCTAATATAATAAACAGATCAAGTTACACTATTATTTTCAGAAAAAGGCACTAATATTTAATCGGAATATTCGAACGAATGTTCTTTCAAAAGTTAATCTTAAAAAAATATAAGAATACATTTTTTAATACGACCGTCCTACGTAATTACATTTCATAACAGATTTGCCCAGGAGATAAAGGAGATGTCTGGGATATCTTCTGCATGTTTCGTCAAAAACGACAGACAAGGGACTACGATTAAACATTTTATTTAATTTTCTGTTTGAACAACTTCAAAATGAGCAAGGACTCAAGGGCTCGCGTTGGCTCTGTATTTGTTAATGCTTTTTGACTATCACTAGATACGTCTGCAAAGCGCTATGCTTGAGTTGAAAAAGAATTGGTGCACGCATTCTAACTTAATGAACCAATATTGTTTGCAGGCTAGTTTTCTGGAAGCTGACAATGATATGATGGAAACAGTTACAGGGATTCTTTTTTGATAGTTAAATTTAACAGAAAATTATGTTTCATTATTTGCGCGACAATCCTAGCAACAAAAGAAATCTAGATGACACTGTTGATAGCAGAAACAGAAAAGAAAATGCTGAGGATTGATTCAAATAAAAAGACGTCAAAGTTGTTTAAATATTAATATATATATAAGTTTTTATTTTTGTGTTCTTATGAATAGTTTTTTTTTTCTTAGTGTTTATAGGTTTTTACAGTCCTTGTTTGTAGTTGTTTACTAATATGAAATGACATGCGATTTATTCGTATGTATATGTGAAAAAAGAGGCAAAAGAGAAAGTGAGGAAGAAACTGTAAGTCTCACTTAACTTGCTAAGGAAGAGTTTAAGTGTTACGTAGCTTTGTGAGGAAGACGAGTGAATGAGTAATGAAATTTCTGTTAAGCCGTGGTCCTGAGAATTTGTTGCACTATGTTGCCGCTCCTTCTCCTTACTGGCTTATCTGCTCTCAAAACGTTGTCTATATACACTTCATAGGAATCACGAAGCATGTTTTTTTTTATTATTATTATCGGCGGGAAAGCGACCCATTGGTTGAAATATATTAAATTTATTTTCAAAGGGTTAATTTATTAACCGGAATGTTAAATCCTCCGACTCAAGAAGAATTTTTCTTTTTTATTTGGCATTTTACTGTCTTGCTGTTGATTTCTGTCTTCGCTGCATAAACATAAAAGAAATCAAAACGGATTTTAATGAAGGAAAACTAGAATAAATAACTAAACATCAATTGAAAGAAGATGAAATGCCTGGTTGTTAGCAAAAGGGACAGCCCAGCATGCAAATCATAAATTGGGGATACCCAAATCAAACCAGTACATCAATTTAAATATCTGGGAAATGTTTTAACAGGGAGCGGAAAGTATATCAGCGAAATCCGAAGATGTATTTGAATAGAGAAAAATGCCTAACAAAAGCTAAGCAAAGTACTAAAAAACACCTAAAATTCATTAGAGAAAACTATTTAAATATTACGTAATATCAATCGTCTTATATGTCAGTGAATGCTCGACAAACTCCTGACAAATGAAGAAGAAATGACTTAAAGCAACAGGCATGTGATTCTACAGAAGAATGCTGAGAATTCTATGAACTGGACATATGTGCAACGATAAAGCTTTAGAGAAAATGGAAATAAAAATGGGCACTTATACTTTACATCTGAATGAGTTGAAATTTCTAAAGAACATAAAGAGAAAAATAGTTTTCGGAACATGGATACTCATGGGACAGATTGAAAGCAAGAGGGACAGGGGGTGACAATGCATAACCTATTTAGCGAACATTATTTACATTATTCGGACTAGTCTCCTCATCTTTGTCGCCATATTTACTACAACGTTTCGACCGTTGTACGCTCCGGCCTACTTTAGGTGGTTGGAATGTCGAATTGACCCCTTTATTTCGCTCACTGGGGTAGACTGTTCTAGTCCCACGTGCCATGTTTATCGGATCCCAGTTATCAGTTATCTCCTGTTAATTCCACACTCCAAATTCGCCACTGCCTTAACCGGGTATTGAACTCACACTGTTTGGATCTAACTAACACTTTTATCCACTGTGCCATGTGTCCTTTAGCGTACAACGGCCGAAACGTTGTAATAAATATGGCGGCAAAGATGAGGACAATAGTTCGAATAATGTAAATAATGCACATAATACCTAATCTCAGAAATATAGACATATACTATCTAGCTAACTTGAATAAATAGATCGCGGGACAATGATTAGGAGAGAAAACAAAACACGAAAATTTATTAAGATCTACAAAGGACATGAAATAGTGGAGAGCCGAGATCGACAAAGTCTTAAAGGGACACGCTACAATGAAGAAGAAGAAAGTCTTCAATATTTCAACTTTAGTTTCTGCCAATACAGTGAAGGTGTTAGTGCTATATATTCCGAGTCACAAATGTTAACCGCTTGTAACTTTATGCCTGAACCAAAGAGATATTTGGTTAAATGTTGTTTTCTCGTTTAGATGTGTCTCTGACGGAAAACGGCTTTTCAGAATATACCTCACACACACACACATATATATATATATATATATATATATATATATATATATATAACCTTTTGTTCATCATTCCTTTTGCACAGTCACTAGAAATGTATGAACTGCTACCGATGTCAAAAATATCTCTTTTCAAATGCTACACGCTGAAGCCAGTGAAAAACATGGAATTTTATTCATGTAAATAATCTCCCATACTTCTTTCATGTGATAGGAAACAGTCACAACACTACCACGTCAGAGCTGTTTTTCTAGATCACTTGTTTTGCAGTCAGCACCGACAAAAACACAGCTCTGCGTTCAAACCACGATCTCTGAAATAGCTTTTTAACTGTCAGCCAAATAAATTGTCTGAACGCAGACGATAATGGGGACGAAGAAAGAACAACATTTATTTATCAAATTATTATAGAAATGAGTCTTCTTTTATGTGCCGTGTTCTTTTTAGACGTGAGTGATCGTGGCTCTCCACAACTTCCTATCATTTGTATCTCTATTCATCTATCTATTTACAAAAGTTATTAAGTAAATTACTCTAAGTATATTTCTTCCCACTCTAGACTTCAATATGTCCTGACAATGTCAAATGCTCCAAGACTTTTTTCCTATTCATGTGTCCGTGAAATTTTAATACTTTCTTTCTAATTCTTAATAAAAGTTTTATTATCGTTATCATTTTCTTAACAACGTTTTCTTAACAACAGCTGTTATTTTTCTGTAAAACCACATCTATTTTCTGATGGTACAGTGAGAATGTAATTATATATATATATATATATATATATATATATATATATAAAATGGACAAATCCCGACAATTATTTTAACACATTTATATGTTTATCTTAAAAAAATATGTATAAACATAAAAATGTCTTAAAATAATTGTCAGATTTTTTCCATTTCATATTTTGTGACGTCATTTGTTTACATTTGGATACGCATCGAGCAGATATGAATGTACGTGAGAAAATCATTTTAGTTCGAAAACAGTAAAATCGACCTTGCTAACAGAAACGCTCCTCTGTGACGAAAACGGTAAAAGCACGTCAGACTATATGACGGTCCCATATAGGATACTGTTTCGATTCCTGTCGGAGGACGCATATTTTCTATGACAATTTCTCGAACATTCTGGCTGGTAAATATTGTTAATACTTTTTATTATAACAGAGCATTTACTTAAATATTTGTATCTATAAAAAATTAATAAACCTAAAAATGTCTTTTTTATATATATATATATATATATATATATATATATATATATATATATATATTGATAGAGAGAAAGGTAATGAAGAGTTTGGTAATACGTGTAGATAATTCCAAAGAGGACGCAATTCAGAGACCTCAATGTAACAACGGAGCAAATATTGATTACATAATTAAGAAAGACAAACTTAAGCTTCCATTGTTATAATTTATTTCCCAAGACATTATATTTTTCCTGATTCATCAGGTCATATCTCTAGTTACAAAGCAATTTGGTTTGTTTTATTCTTAATACAACATTTTGAAGTATAGTCTTAGATTGATACAATGTGACAACTCATATCAATCTAAAATTATCCCTTAAAATCTTGTATTAAAAATAAAAGAAACCAAATTCCTTTTTAAATAGAAATGTGCCCTGATGACCCCGAAAAATATATTTTCTGGGGAAAAAAATTATAGTCATGGAACATTAAGGTTGTCTCTTCCTTTATATATATATATATATATATATATATATATATACGCGAATGGAGTAGACGCTGCTGGATTTCGTGACGAAGGAAAATATGTTTGTTTTCAATGTAGCAAGGACCTGTCAGCAAAGTTGCCAGCTAGTCATGCAAATGTATTTCCTCTTTGGGTTTGTTACAGTGACTTCAATTCTGAATGGACACATTTAATAGAAAAATGGATACATGTTTTGTACAAAATTAATTTATCGACGTTAGTTTTGGTTGTTGTTCCATATGGTTATATTCAAATCTATAAATACGGCTGAAAAATAGCGCTACGCTTCTCATTGGTTGACAGGCCTGTATCATGGCTATGAAAAATGTCTGGGTATCTCTCTGTCTTTCTCACTCTCTCTCTCTCTCTCTCTATATATATATATATATATATATATATATATATATTCCAGTCTGTTCATTATCTATCTATCTAGCTATTTATATATCTAAGTCTATTCTTTTCCTTTTTATTGTGGGATTACGAAATAAAATCAATAAATTAAAAACTATAACGAACAAAAAAAAAAAGGAAGAAAAATGAAATACATTTTCCTATGATACTAGTATTAAAGGAACCGGAAAATTTATTACACTACTTTGTTTTTCCAAATTCCAGCTATGTGGCGTCGCTTAAGTTTATAAAACGGTAAACATTTCTTTCCTCTATCTCCTTCTTGCTCCAAGATGCAGTAGCATATTATAAAAACGCGCTCCCGTTGGGACACATTAATCTCTTCGTTCCTCTCAAGACTGAATTCACTTTCCCCTTTTCAAAACATGGCTTTGAGACGTATCTTCCCAAACCTCATGAAGTAAATCAACCTCTTTTTTGGTTGTTTCAACTCTGCGCAGTGCTGACTTGAGCTCGACCAATACCAAGCATCTTTATCATTATTTATCCTAACTTCTGGACCAGAAAGGAAACGGATATACCGATATACCCAAGAGACATTGAAAACTTGGTTTCACTACAGTTTATATAAAAAAAGAGAATAAATGCCCCTTAGTAAGAAATCTAGTTTTTATATGCTTTTTCTTTAATTGTTTACATGTGTAGACGCGCCTACTTGAAATACACCCAACACACAACCATTAACTTCTGTACTATCTCATTTATTTCTTTCTACGTTTGGTCACATCGAGATCTATCTGTCTATTTCAGCTTGTTATGATATCCCCCTCTCTCTATATATATATGTCTGTATGTTTGTCTATCTGCCTGTCTCTTTATGATTTTCTATTTTATGTGCGTACATATTTCGTTACACTAATGCAGCAAGAAATATGTCCCAGTTTAACCAATTAAATTTGGGTAAATGTAAAACGTTTAAAACAATAAAATAAATTAGAAAAAAATAATTCAGAAGAACGCCACTACCAGTGTGTGCTAGAATTTATATAAAAAAATCTATAGGCTGATGGAAAAATCTCTTCTTTCGACACAAAGTGTTCAAACGTAGTGTTGCAATAAAATACAGAAATGTTGCTGTTCTTAAATAAAGAGATAGAAGAAAGAGAAGTTGAAGAGAGAGTGAAAGCTTTTTATTATTCAAGTATTTGATTTTTATTCTCTTAACAGACAATCTTATTGGGAGAAAAGAGACGACCGCGTGCTCAGTTTTTTTTTTTATATTTCTATTGTCTGGCACATAAACGATGCATCCCTAATTGCACTAGAAAATAACTTAATTTGAGTGACACTTTTAAGATTTCTCTAAGATGCTGCATAAGATAACATTGCAGCAACCTAATACATTACTGTATAGAAGGCACAAGTATTGTCAAGTGGATTTAATTTTCTGTTGTTTAATCTCATTTTCGTAACAGTTAAACTACATTTTAATCTATGCCTAAAGAGTGCTAATAATTATGCTACAACAATAATTATTTATTTCCCACGGTGAATGATTGTAATTTCCGAATATGCGTAAATAAAAAAAATAATAATTAAAAAAGAATTACGTAGTGTAATACAATTACATAACCACAGATCAAAAATATTACAAATTCCTTTTGTATAAAAAGCATCAAAACCAAGAAACGGTTTTAAAATTTATATTACATAAGCAAGCCAGTTCTCTTCTCGTACAACACTGCCTTTGTACTTAGAAATGGCACAACACCGCAAGTATGAGGCACACAGTAAGGATTGAACTCATTATTCTATCGAAATTGATCTAGCGACACAAGCTTACTTACCATGTCGAAGTGCTCACGTACGCTTATACGCCGTATGCGTCTTATGCTAGTGGTATGCTTGTGTCATTTAATATATGCACACACAATTTGTTTGAAATGCGACACGGAAATGATAAATTCCCCACCTACGTTGTCTGGAAAAAAATCATACGCTAGGCGGTACACTCAAATAAACTTAATTTTTAAACGCTAAAACATCAGATTAATATAAGATTTTATCGAAATTTTTCAGGAATTATTCGCTAATAAACGTTTTCTAAAAAAAAGTTGTCAAAATATTTTAGGTTTATGATTGAACTAAAATAAAAAAGTTCCAACGCAAAAGTGCATACTTCCAATTTGAATAAAACTGTAATGGATATCTGTGACGAAAAGACTATACCATTTCTAGTCAATAAGTTAGGAATATAAGCCGAATAATCTTTCTTTAAACTCGTTTTTATGGCCCCTGAATCCAGTGGCCACATCCTACCGGTTCGGGCGAACCGATTCTTAAAATTATGACATCTTAGCGAACCGGTTTTTGGATTATCCGAAAATAATCTGATATATTAATAGCCGAGTGGTTAGAATGCTCAGCATGGTCGATTTGTCAGGAAAGTGACTTCTTGATGTTATTAGACTGGATTGAAGTCGATCCTAGCGTCCGGCACCTTTGGAAAGTGCCTGAAAACCATACCACGGGTTGACCCAAGCCTTGTGAGTAAAATTGGGATGACGGAACCCTTGAGTCCATCGATAGATGCGCTAGCACGGAGTCACAAGTCATCGTGGCCGAGTACATGAACGTACTGGCCTTGTTCAAATTGTTGATCACGCTAGATAGAAACTGTAATTAAGGTTTGCCCAGCATAGTTGCAGTATAAACCACAGGTGGGCTCTGTGGGTGTTGAATAAACAGAAATGCGCCCGAGCAAGCGTCTGCAACATGGATTGGCTAGCCGCTCTAGTAGACAGGTATCCTTGAATACGCTGGGCCAGCTAGACATACATACTAGGTAAAATGCTTGTGAAACTAATAGATACACCCACTATACCGTTTTAAAGTTAATAATGTGGCAAATCTATTAGTCCTAAATTTGATGTGTCATCTATGGGATCTTTCTGACTGCAGCGATTAGTTCAAATATGGCGAAGAAACCATAACACAGCTGATAGCACTAGAGTCAAAAGCATCACACTTCTGGACAGAAATATGATTAGAACAGAATTCAGCCTGAAAATATCTTAACAAATAAATGTTTTCTATTGAATTATCCAAATAGTTTAATTCTTTTTGATATTATAAAGGGATTTTTTTACATTGTCGGACTGAAAATATATTAATCAGAATAGCTTCCAAAATATTATTTACCTTTATAGACCCGGTTCCTGGAAATTTAGGATGGGACTACGGTCTGTATCAAAATTGAAACTATTCTCTAATAAATGGACAAAATAATTTGATTTGAGATTTGATCATCTCGTCGTCATCGAAGAAATACCTACCGAACAAGTTGTCTTTAGAAATAGGCCCAAGTATACATATTGCATTTTATAATAATATGAATATATAAATAGTTTATTATTCGAAGTCTAAAAAAAAAGATAAGCACAAAGCAGTGAGACTTGAGCCCAGCAAGAAATATTTACGGAACAGATATTTATTTTTTCACCCAATTTTCCTTGTTTCAATGTACATTGTACTTACTTTAATATTTATCAGAGATAAACATTACGAAGTGACTATTTCAGATTAACAATGAAATAATGTGTTCAAAATATTTCAGATCGAAATTCATTTTTTAACTACCTACCTACGCACTTCATTGCTCCACAGCTAAAACTTTCTAACGTATCTCTTGCTCTCAACTACATCATCCATAACATCATACATAAGCAAAATCAGGAAGAGAAACATTTGAAAGAAACAGACGAATAAATCTGTACATTTTGTATTTGTTTTAATCATTTTTATTTTCTTTTTTAAAGAGATTTCAGACGATATTTGGTTTTAAAGAAAAAATAAACACATGGTACATTGGATTAGGGCGTTAGTTAGATCCAGTGACAGGACTGTTGTGTACGATACACCTAATTTACATAAGTGGAGTACCGACCATATAAATATGGGTTGGTACCGGGAAGACAAAAAGAGGAAGTAAGAAGAGATCGAATGGAGAGACTCTGCCCGACTGCTATTTAGTCAACCCATTCTGCAGGAACAGTCTTCCCAAGAATATACCAAAACTAACTGTAAATATTGTGTACCTTTTCCTTGTTTCAATACATTTTGTTTACGTACATTTTGAGTTGTATTATTATTATTCCATGCTTATCCAAGCTTCAACAAGGACCAAAAGAGTGTGAGTTCAATACCTGGTTAAGATAGTGGAGAACTTGGAGAGGGGAATTAACAGAAGATAACTGATAACTGACATCTGTAGAAGTCAAATGACTTACCTGCTAACATGGCTACCTTCTTGGGGCTCTTTGGAAAGCCAAGTCAGCTAATTCTACCTCATTTATAGGAGAGTACCTAATGCGCAGGTGGGTTAGTCCACTTTGCTGGAATGGACCTGCCCAACACATTTGCATGAGTGGACTCTATTCACCCATATATCTCTTCATTAAATGACTCAGAGATAATGCAATTTCAAGTGACTACACTAGTCTACTTGTGTGTCAGGCCTCTTGCAAGCTAACCAATATTCTACAACATCCATTAAACAGGGCACATGGAACTAGGACAGTCTACCCCAGTGAGCGAAATAAAGGGTTCAGTTTGACATTCCTGAAGAAGGCCAGAGCGTACAACGGCCGAAACTTTGTAATAAATATGGCGACAAAGATGAGGACGATAGTGCGTATAATGTAAATAGTGGAAAAATAAATGAACTGTTCATTCTATAGAGGTTTTATGATTAGCCTATTTGGTAAAAACATTCAGATAACAGAATCAGTTTCCTGGGCAATGTTCTCAGTGACCTTTATCGAATGGATAAACCAAGAACATTTACGAAGGAATACCTACCCTTTGACTTTTTCTGACTGTCTTTCAAAGACATTCGTTGTCATTTTAAGCAAAAACATTAATGGCTAAAGTTAGAAGAGAAACAGAACTGACGTTCGGTAGCTAGCGAGATAAAATACTGGCTGTACGCATTATTGAATAAAAGATAAGCTGATTCATTGAAGCTGAATTGTTTGATTTCTTGGGATCGATTTTATAATCAGCGATTGTTAAGTCGATCAAAAAGTTATTTTAAACTAGGGAATATATATAGTGAATTACTCATAATGTCTTAGGTGTAGCACAAGGTCGAAAATAGGGAGTAACCAATGAGAATTGAACTGACTACGCAGTCGTAATATATCAATATCTAATAAAGGCCTTCAGGAGGTCAGTCCATCTGGGCCAAAATGAGCTAATAAATTTGTTTGGAAAAAACACACAAACTTCGAATTTAGTTAACGTTTGACATACACAATATATATATATATATATATATATATATATATATATATATATATATATAAACCTTAACAGATAGACTAAAATGAGCATACCATGATTAAAAATGCATCAAACTTAATAAAAGCAAAATTTTACCGTCAAAACCTTTATTATTAGCGACCCGGGTATGACGATAAACTAGATCCGCGTCCTGGGTAAGATGATAAACTACGTCCAACAGCAAGGCCTCTGATAATATGTTTTTGAACAAAATAATGTTGCTAGCTGTAGGTTTTTCAAAAAAAAAAATATTACTAGCTGTACGTTTTTGAAAAAAAAAATAATATTACTAGCTATACGTTTTTGAGGAAAAAATTTTAACAGAAATAGATTTTTGAGAAAACAAAAATATTACCAGAAAAAAAAGGTGTTGTCATTAAATGACCCATTGAGATTGATATACCGTAAAACCAAACAAACTAAACCTTTATTATTAAGAGAAAACAACACAAGACTTTTATGATTATTAAATTATACTTTTTGATCCTTTTTAGTAAGTTCGAATTTTTTTATTAAAAATCTTTTTTTTTCTTGCGTCAGCGTTTAGGCCAAAGATGAGTATTAGGAAATTTTTGCGGTGAAAAATACATTGATTTTGAAATTCTTGCAAAAATCCTGGGAGGTCTGTAAGAAAGTTTCCGTATATTTTGACTTGTTCATTTCCACGGTTTTATCCATATTCCATAGATGGGAGGAAATTGTTACCGTATGAAAACTTGCAAGATGGCGTAGTCCAAGGAAAACTTCATCACGAGGTGAATAATAATAAAAAAAAAGAAAAAAAAAACAATAAAAAAAACAAAAAAACGCACACACACACACTATCCAAGTTGTAGGCAATTTTAAATCGAGCGTAAATGATGTCTAGATATATATGAAGAAAGCCGGGACAGATGTATATGTCTAAAAAAATGATAGATCATTGAACTGACAAGGAGGTCCCGAACATGTTGCATGAAAAAAGCCATTACTATAGTTAGCACATCAAAAGAAAATCGTTCAATATTTACTAAAAGGCTTTTGCAACAGTTGAATAATTACAAGAAAAGAAAACAAAAAAATTAATTTCAGCAACGTTAAATTTGAAGAAAGAAAAGACATTTGAAAAGAAATGCTAACCCAGCTGTGATCTATGGTAGAGTAAAAGATCATTTTATGGGATTGCTTTAACGCGCAGTAAGAACCGGGAAACTCACCAGGATTGAATGGAAAATGGGCTCCGCTAAAATATCAATCCATTCTATTGAAAAAATATTTTACCCTTTGCTCTCCAGTTTAGATTTGTGAAACGATTCATCTTCCAAAAAGATGACGTTCAGAAACCTTCTTAGAAAACCGGCATTTTAAGAAGCATAAGGTTGATGTAATGGTATGGCATTCTCAGTTACATGACCTTAATCCTGTCGAAGATATGCAGCATGAATCGAAAATTGATGTCCATAAACAGTACTAACTGAATCTGAATGGTGTGTAAAATGCTTACATGAAAGACCAGTCGAGAGAATCAGCAGTTTTATCAAAGGCTAGACTAAATATCTATCCGTGACTTTTACAAAAAAATCAATGACTTCTAAGTAAATATTACGTTTGAGGAATAGATAATCATAAAACAGATATTAGAATAAAGAATTTATAATAATTTAAATATAATAATAACTGGTTCCCTCTGTTTTTTATCATTTCAAGTATTAAACTGTTTTACAAACTCCAATTCAGTTTGCATTGCACGGAAATTTAAAAACTGTACCAGTGGTCCATACTTTAGCATAGAAACATTCAGACCAACACATACCCCAATATACATCGGAGTGTGTGCATGTATGTGTGTGTGTGTGTATGTGTGTAAATGGCGTGGAATTAAATCATCATTCGGCTGTGGACATCTTTACTTACCTCCCTATATAGCTAGCTAGTTAGATAAATTTATAGTTACATAAAGTTGGTTCATGATGTCGTCCAAGATAATCTTTCTTGCCAGAATCTATCATACATATTTATAAGACTACCACTCAGCTTTGCTTTGAATATTGCTGCCACATCTGGTATGGTGCGCCTACTATATTTTTAGAGATTCTTGATAAAATCCAAAGAAGAATCTGCAATTTTATTGGTCCTGTCTTGATATCTCGGCTTCAGTCTTTTTTTTCCACAGCCGTAAAGTATCATCCCTGTGCATTTTCTATAAATACTTTTAAGGTAAATGGTAATTGTTCTGATGAATCTAGACTTTACGAATTTAAGCGCAGTACAAGATTGGCGGTAACAATTACTGCTGAAATGGCTAGAAATATCCGTAAATTGTATGCTAACAGTTTATTTTCTTGCACATCTCACTGAGGGAAATCTCCGATTTCTTGCTTTCCAAACAAATTCAAAAAATTAAATGCAATATCAATCGATATCTACTGTCTTCTTTTATTTTTCTCAATAGTTTTCTTTTCCTTATTTTTTCACACTCAGTAACCACTCGTTCGTTTAGAGCTTTATTATTGGTTAAAAAAAGATATATTTTCGCTATATACTTATATTTTATAGAAGATATGTATTGTGTAATTTTCATTCATTACAAATATTTCTAATGCCATATTTTATCTGTATTATTGTAAGAAGGTATACACAAAACTCGCTTGCAGGTTAAAGTTGTATTTACTAATAAATGCAAAAGATATATGTCATAGAAATACAGAAATACAATATAACACATATCTTAATAAATAATAAGTTTATATTTACGTGTTAAAATGGAATTAAAATTTTACCAACATTGGCCAGTTAATTAGACTATTATTCTGAATGCTTTGTAAAGTAAAATCTGACATAGATCAGATTAAGAAATTATTGCGGATAAAAAGAAAAAAAAATAGAAGCTACATCAAGTTCCCAAAATATTTTTCTTAGTTACTTTATTAGAAATTGAAGCGCTGATATTGAGAGAAAATTGTATTTGTGCATGTTGACAGGATATCATTTATGCAGGTGTCAAAATGATGATTGAAGTGATAGGGGAAAACGTGGAACCTTTACGAAGATTTTAATCAACAAACAAGATGGCTACACTTTACACAGGAAGAGAGTGGCAGGCAAGGGAGGCTATCAATAGAAAGTCAAGGGAGGTAAGTAAATGAAAATATGTGAAAGAGGAGATGGGCGAATGTTCAGAATACCACAAAGAAAATAAGCCAAAGAAAATAAGCCAAAGAAAAAAAGATATAAAAATGATTGATACACGCTAAAAGAATGACAAAAACATGAACGTTTTTAATTGAATTAAGAAAATATGAGATGTAAAAAATATAAAATATGTAAAAAATAAATGTAAAAAGATGACATGTCGAGACAACTTTCTGAAGCAGTCATATATAAGTAAATAAGGAAACTTCGAAGTGATATAAAGGTTTAGCAATCTGCTACCGAGTAGTAAGTTCGATTCGCGCTGTATGTTCCAGAACTGCGGCCGTGTACCGCATCTAAGCTAGGCTTAACTATATGACTAAAAATAAAAGATCACAGCCCCTTCTTACAATAGATTTCCGAATCTTTAAGAGATTAAAAAATTATGATGAGAAGAAAGAGCTATACACACACCAACGCAAAACATGCATATATATATATATATATATATATATGTGTGTGTGTGTGTGTGTGTGTGTGAAGAAATATAGTTTTAAGGTGCGCTGTATTTATGGGATAAAGTGCTCAATACCAGAGATAGAGCGTATGTAAATATAAATATAAAAGTGGATATTGAGTCATCTCTCAGATGCAACAGGGTGTTTCATGCTAAACGCCATCTTCAGGCGCCCTGACGATTGCGTCTAGCATGAAGCAGCTTGTCGCCACTGAGTGTTGACTTCAATGATCACTTTACATATATATATATATATATATATATATATATATATATACGTATTTGGGTGGGTGGATGTGTGTGTGGCCAGGTTTTTCAAAGTTTTCTCAAGCAACCAGAAATTTTGAACAGTAACTTGTACATGTATATATGTGCGAATTTATTACGCTTAGACTTTTTTAAACACTTGACGACGTTTATTATTACTTGTATTTTCGACAAGTATGTTGCGGTTCGAAAAATGGACGGAAATTAACCTGAGATGATTCCGTAAATAGTACACTTTCAAATCATTTTCGCCATAATAAATTAATTTCTTTTATTTAAAATGGTATTCTCGAAGTCGAAATTATTTTTGGCCCTAGTACGACAGTCGACTAATTCGTTGAGTGTCTTGTTTTTTTAAAAGATCCCAGTTGTGTTTTTACAATACGGGTGCTGTTTGATAGCCTGAAGCACTATGACTAGAAAGCACGATAACTAAGAAAAATGAAGATAATATGAGTCAAATGTATTTTTTATCGCTTCAGTAATATTGATGTTTGTTGACAGGAAGTGTCTTGTCTGAAAAATTCACCGAATAGAAAATTACCTGCCTTTTTTCTCCGTTCATGCATCTCAAAAAAAAAAAAAAAGAAAAAAAAAAAAAAAGAGTGGAATTTCAACCAGAACAAAGTGCTTTTAATTAGAAGAAGAGTCTCGTCACGATTTCCATTTCCAAGAATTTCCTTCGGACTTGAATTGTCGTGTCTTCAAAAAGGAATACATCACCCGATTTCAGGTGGCATTTATAGTTTTTTTTTCTTCAAACAATTCTTGTTTTGTTTTTCAATTTTTGGTATACGAAAGCATCGTGTGGCGAGATGTTGAGTTTTTTTTTTTCTTTCACACCAAATAATTTTTTTTCAGGGACGAATGATTGAACAACAATAGACTTGAAGAAGCTTAATTGGCACATACAAAAACTCCTTAAAAAATCAACCGTTATTTATTGTGTAATATATATGTATGTTCCAGATACATACACGCAATACACGCAAAAGTTTAATATATTTGTTGATGTCAGTATATATATATATATATATATATGCGTAGGTAGCTGCACTCATAATTTTACATTTCATTTAGAATTTCATATCAAAACAATTGAAATTACGGAATAGTAACCAGATCATCAACTAGTACAACTATGAATACAAATCCCTGATTTACCATGATTCAAAATATTTTGGGAAGAGTTTATTCCATCAAAGAATTTAGAAAATTTCAATAAAATAATATATATATATATATATATATATATACATATATATATATGTATGTATGTATGTATTACTAATTTTTACCTGAAAGGAGAGCAAAGAGCTACACAAGATAAAGAGTAAGTGAAGGAAATTGTTTTGTGTGGTAAGAATAAGTGTTAGGCGGTGATGGTTTATGTTGGACTGATAACGGCTAGACCTCAGCTTGAAGAAGTTGAGACTGTAGTGACCCGGAAAGCGTATTCTTTAGGGTTGGTTCAAAAAAAAAATCGGTTCGTGAGAAGAACCTATTAGTGTAGATCATACTTATCACTCATGCAATACAAAGAAACTGAGGGCGCATCACGTCAGCGTACAGGACACGGCGGGTTTTATCTATAAGGATTAGAGTCGTTGTAACAATAATTAGAATGGATTTCAAAAGTAATTCGAAAGAAAATAATAACATAATCAAGATGTTGACTTTCCGCACAGGTTCAAACAAAAGATTAGGAAGGAAATGCCCACCAGTACAAGAAAGAAAAATAAGAGTTAATGGGATTGAGAAAACCTATTTTTTTGAAAAGTATTTTTTTTAAGCCTTTCACCCCAAGCACAGCAGGAAGGCACTAGGACGCAAGAGGTTACAGAAGATTTGGAGCAAGATCAGATAGGAGTGATAGAGGAAAGGATGTGGAGAAGGATAGTGGATAGATCAAGGCAACTAGAGATGTCGATTGGCATTGCATTTGAATAGTTGGAGATTATAGCTCTCCGCGAAACTGGAATAGGGAAGGAAGGGAGTTCCACAGGCGAGAGGTGCGAGACATGAAGCTATTGGAGTAAAAGTGACGGCTACATTTAGTAGTTTCGACAGTGAAAGGGTGAGAGCGGGATTCCAGCCTCGTAGGGCGCTTGAATTGATGAAGTCTGGGAACCAGCGAATGCAGCTTCTCGAAGCAATTACCATGAAAGTATTTGTAAAAAAGACAGAGAGGCGACGGCGCGTCTTTGAGAGAGCGACTGTAGACGAGATGCCAGAACAAGGCCAATTATATTGCATATCCGCCTCTGGAGCTTATCAAGAACCGCGAGGCAAACAGAAGGGGCTCCAGACCATATATGGCAGCAATACTCCATGCAAGGGCGAATTGTTGATTTGTAGATCTGGAGGATCGATTCCAGGGAGAAAAATTTCCTGGCGCGGCACAGGGAGGCAACTTTCCTTGCGGTGGACGAAGCAATTGACTCAATGTATTTGTTCCATGTCAGGTCAGAAGTCAACGTGAGACCGAGCAGCCGCAGAGAGGAGCTCTCGAGAAGTTGAGCATCAGACATTTTAATGGAGGGCAGGGAAGGCTCTCTGTGGTGATTAATAGAGAGCAGTTTTGTTTTTGAGGCATTAAAGTTGACCAGCCAATTCCTGCCCCAGTTCACAACCGATTGGAGGTCCTTTTCGAGACGCACGGCCAGGTTAGTTTTGTCAGCGACACTAGATTTTTTTTTGAGGCAGGAGTAAATCGTGGTGTCATCCGCGTAGATGCCAACTTGGGAGTTTATGGCTTCAGGAAGATCATTTATGTACATAAGGATTAGAGTGGGGCCTAGGATGGTGCCTTGAGGAACACCTGCGTTCGTGGGATAGGAACGACCTTCAACTGACGGTTTGACAGGAATGATTGTATTAGGTCAAACAATCAATCCGTAAGGCCATGATTGATTGTTTGACCTAATACTTCAATCACAGCCCCACCACTAGCCTTGTTGGGGTCTAAATTGGAGATAATGCCCAATACCAAAGACGAGGTTATGTGTAACCCACTCAATAGGGCCTCAGTTCTAAGAGGGAAGTTGGGTATGGGTACACCGTAAGAGTCGAGGGTTGAGTTGAATTTCCGAGCAAAGCATTCAGCCTTGTCGGCAGAGGGGGTCAAGACTTCGAAATGGTTGAACAAAGGAGGTATAGAGGGTTTGCAATTGTTCAATACGCTCTTGCAGAGACGCCAATAATCTTTGGAGCCAAATTTGCGAGACGCAATACGCTCCTTTATCCGAGCAGCAAATAGTGACTTAGCATCGTTGAGGACGCGCTTACACTCGTTACGGGCGGAAGCAAAGAGACGTCTCTTGCAGTCCGATGAGCAAGCAGCGGAGAACCAATGGGAGAAGCGCGACTTGACCCTATATTTCCTTGAGGAGATGAAAGCGTCGATTCCAGCTTTAACCCAAGATAAGACCTCAGAAGCACATTCTTGGACGAAGAGCGTAAAGACAACATCCCAGGGAACATCGCAGAGGAAATCACGGAACGAGTCCCAGTCAGTTCCTTAATAGTAAAACGAAGTTTTAGTGGTAGGAGGTTCTTTGCAGGGGGTGGAGTTGAAGGAGATGTTAACAGATACTACAGCATGATCCGAGTTACCAAGAGTAATGGTTAGCAAGCTTGGCTCGCTAGAAGAATTACGACTGAGTAGTGAATTCGATCCTCACTGGGTTACCCCTAAATTCGGCCTTGTGCCACATCTAAGCTACGCTTGGAAAATCACTAAAAAAAAAAATATCACGGTTTTTCTCAAACTTTGCACCATAGTTTATATATACTTATGTATACGAGTTTCTACTGGTTAGGTTTGATCTGATTGATACGACTTAACAACCCTTTGAAGTTAATTTAGAGCCAGAAAATATTTATAGATTGTAAGAAAGTTTTATGAAGATAATAATAATTTACTGATAAAAAAACCTTGCTAATGAACCCATAGCTTGGGGGAAAAGAGGTGGGTTCATACCTTTCCGAAAGATGTTTGCGCGTAAGGGAATATAACGAAAGCGATTAACAAATCCGTGTTGTTATCCACTATATTATCAGATCAGCTAAGCTTGCAAGATCTGACATTCACAATCAGCCTCATCTCTAGTTATTGATCATTGCTTAAATTTGGTGATCGTACGGGACAAAGGTTCGAACAATCTGAGCAGAGTGCCCGAACATAGCCCTGAACTTTGCAATCAGCCTACTTCAGTAAGGGAATTATTCGCGCATGAGATATTTGAAATTAGATTTGAAGATGTATCATTTTTTTTCATGATCATCGTTTATCATGAAAAAGTCTGTCACCTCTGGGTAATGTCCACTTTAATAAGTATCATCAATAGCAATCATATTACTTATTATATTAGTAAGCCTTTTGAAGCACGAAGAAAAAAAGATTTTGAAGTCGCTTGTGTCCTTTTTCAACGAGACGAGAAATAAAAAAAGAAGTGGAATTCACTTGTCCTGGGAATAATGTTTTTTTCCTCTTGTGTTTTATTACTTTAGGAAATATGATTTTGGCCTGGTAGTTTTTTCAGTATAAGAGTTGTGGAGCGTTTGTAGGGGAAAAGGAGTCTCAGAGTAAACCAAAATCCCTGTTTAATCCTATTGTAATTCTATTTTGAAAATGTATTTTAACTCTGATTTACGTCTTTCTTGTTGGCTCTTAAATGGAAACTCTAAAAGCACGCATCTGATGTTATCAATTCTGTGGCCCAGTTGGTTGAAGTGTATTTCGTAAAATATGAGACGGTTGTGCATTTGTTTAACATATTATTTAAAAGGAGTCTTTGTTATTATGCCGCTCGATATCAATATTAACATGGTAATATTTATAATGTCTCTTGAATATATATATATATATATATATATATATATATATATATATATATATATATATAGTGTAACCTGGATATAAGAGAGTTGTCGGGACCGGAAAAGAAGTCTCTTATATCCGGATTTGGTCTATTTTATATACATTAACACAGGCTCTAATTTGGGACCAGAGAAAATCTCTCTTATATCCGGGTTACACTCTATATATATATATATATATAACTCTGAGATGAGGTATTATCATTATTTGTATTATTTACATTATTCGTACTGTTATCCTTATTTTCATTGCTATATTCACAGCATTTCGACCGTTGTACACACTGGCCTTCTTCAGGTAATTGGAATTTAGAACCAAACCATTTATTTTGTCCACCGAGGTAGATTGTTCTAGTTCCACGTCACATGCCTCTTCCGGATGTCCCAGCTATTTCCTGGCCTGGTATCTAACCAATGTCTTTATCCACTGGACCACGTGTCCTTAATCGACCCTGGTGGACAAAATAAAGGGTTCGGTTCAAAATTCCTATCAATTGAAGAAGGCCGAAGAGTACGTTGGCTGCAAATTTGTGAATATGGCAGCGAAAATGATGATAATAGTCCGAATAACGTAAAATATATATATATATATATATATATATAGTAGCGGTCATAATAGAAGGAACGGAAACAACAAAGACATAAATATGTGTATTACTTAAAATATATATATATATCATTCATTTGTTGCATAACCCATTACATGGACGCTTGCACACCATTTGTATACATGTAGGTTTTGTTTTCGGTGAAGCGAAATTTTTGTTTGAAACCTAACAGAAATATTCGTTAAGATATATTTATCAACTTTCCATTCAAAGTTGTCTTCTCCAAGACTGTATGCTAACCACGGCTAGAGAGCCAAACCTGCTCTGCTAATTAATCCGCAGCCGAGATCAAATACAGGGTTTCATGACATTCCCAATGGTATTTGCGCGTTAGTGGCTGTAATGAAATCGACTGGGATTCGAACTCGTTTCTCAAATTTCTCCTTCCGAGTCCCTATCCATTATAACACCTACACGTACATTATATATATATATATATATATATATATATATATATATATATATATATATATATATATATATATATATATATATATATATATATATTTGTGTGTGTGGATGGGGAGGGGGACAAAAGAGCCGATAGATATGTAGATCTTATAGAGTCAGCTCACCCGTATAAGATTCCTTTGTTAATGTGAAGCCTATCATTCGCGTACTTTTAGGAATTAACTCATGAGACATACTGAATTCAGTATTGATGATTAAAATGTCATCCTGTGTGAACTACATGAAGGTTTCCTCGTCCGTCTTATCTGTCATCTCAAACCCTTAACCTTAACTTTTCTGGTCTGTTTCTATTCAGTATTACATGAAATTTTATAATTATATGTTTATTTTTTGACTGGGTCTTTCATAGTTTTTCGTTGTTTACTTCTTCCCTTACTTTCGCTGTTTCTTTTTTTTTTTTTTAATACATCTTTCATCAATCTTCGTTTCTGTCTTTCTTCTTTTTCTTGTCTTATTTTCCTGAGATCTGTCGCTCTGATGTCAAATCCGACATCTTTGATTTTTTTGCTTTTAGGTTTTCGATATTATCTATTATATCATTTTTGTTTGTTTTTGTTTACCCCGATTCTCTTTTATCATTTCGTAAAATACATCTATTGGATGCTTTAGTACACATCATCAGTGATGTTTCTAGCCGAGGTTCATTAGGGGTTTCGGGTCTTTCAACATCATACTCACTCTCCAATGTGACCCAGCCGTACTGATCGCATATCGACTTATGTACTTTCCATCAGAAACAACTTTTTCTTATCTTCCGAAATGTACACCATACGACTCTTTTTGGCAATTTATTGTCCAATCGCGGATGACTTCCGTTTCACCTGCAGTGTACGCTCTTCCATAAAAAAAGGAAGGAAACATTTCTTGTAAGTCTCACTTTTTCTATGATGTCTTTCATTGTTGCTATTTCACAGTTCTGCGTTCTGTTTCTTAACGTTCTTTTATTAACCCTTTTCACGTCATTTTTAAACCTGTTTTTTTTTTTCAAAAGTTCTCAATGAATCTAATTTATTTCGTTTTTATTCTTCCTTTTTTTTTTTCGTAAGAATAAATTCAAATGTGAAATACAGCCTGAGTTGAGTGCGTTTGGTACGGATACTCTGTAACAGCCTCCTGGGGTTCTCAGGTTGTTTTCAAGTTCATTTAGTTGTGGTGTATTGAGCCGATGTGTTCTCTAAAACTACAGAATTTACATTTACCCTCCGAAGACGGTTGAGTTCTTGGGAATCAAAGACATTTTTTTTTTTTGACTTATTTTTAGGCCTGGAATAAAATAACTTAGGGTTATGAAAATTCTTCTTTAGTGTTTGCTGTTCATTGCTTTTTCCGTTGCCAATTTCGTCATGACTATCTTTTTTTTTGTTGCCTCTTTTTCGTTCAAATTAGCTTTCCCTTCTTATTTCATTATGCCATTCTTCTAGTTTCCGATTCCTTATTTAACCCATTCTTGCCTTTTCCGTTTTAAGCCTTTTTATTTATTTTAATTCTGACGGTAAAGGAATATTTTATATGTTTTTTTTTTATATTTCTTTGCGTGATTTCGACTGTAACATAACATTTTTTCTTTATCATTCTGTCTTTTATTATTGTATATCATCCTTTTTAATCAATGTTTCTTTAAAATATTATCTTTCGTTTTTCTTTCTTTTTTTTTATTTTTTCAGAATTGATAAATTATCTTATTTTGACACACATTCTTATCTTCCTTTTCATTCTTACAATCGAATTTCTAATACATCTATGACTGTTTTTCTTTATCATATTCTTTTATATTCTTTAATTCCTTTTTTTCTCATTGAAAAATATTCTAACTTTTCTTTTCTACGAGTACTTTCAGTTTTTTCTTTATTCTGTTTTCTTTATTTCTTTTTTCTTCCTTTTTTAATTCTTTCTTTCTTTTTCTCCCTTTCTTTTCCCGTTTTTCTTTCTTTCTTCCTTTCGCTCTTTCTTTATTCTCTTCATTTTTTTCTTCTGTCTCTCTTCAACAGCTCTCCAATCTTATTTTATTTTTTCCGTCTCTAAATTTACCTTTATTTTAGCTCTTTCTTTTTTTTTCCATTCATTTTATTATATATATTTTATTTGGCGCTTTACACGCTTTCTCACCTTTTTGCCATTTTTATTTATCTCTGTGCCTATTTCATTATTTTTTTTTTCGACTTCCTTTGAGTTCCTTCCTTTAAACACCTCTCCCTTTTCTTTCAACCTTCAAACCCACCCCTAAAAAAAGCGTTTTACTTTTCAGTTTTAAACGTACCTCTTTCTTGGAACTGAATTATTTTTTTTCTTTTCTTTCCTTGCCCCTATATTCTCTTTTACATATTTCTTCAATTTTATTTCCGTTAAATCGATGAATTCGTGTTACGAATTATGTTGATTCTGCGTCGCTATAAGAACGATTTCCTTGCTGTTTATTGCTGTCCACCCTCATCCCCTCACTTCTTATCTTCTTTTCCTTCTACCACTACCGTGTTTTCTTCGATCAAAAGTCAGCCTTTTTATGAAAGATTAGGAAGAAAGGCGATACTTTTTTTTCATTAACTCAGGTATCATGATATCCGAACAAGTCAAAGCAATCTTAAACATTAACATTAATTGTTGTAAACCCGAATAAATTCAATAACCTTGGTACGGGAGTTGAATGTATTGTGAAAAAAAAAGTTAGCTTGGAAGCCATAAAGTTTGTAGACATCACTGCGTTTATCATACCTCCCCAGAAGGCAAGATGCGGCACAAGGCAAGTTTTTTTTTTACGTGGGGCAATCCGAGACCGTAAGCTCGGACAAAAATTGTTCGTAGCCCTCGTAATAACGAGGTCGGGTTCGTCTACTTCCTCAGACGAGACTCTGCCCTTTGGCATAGCCTCGTCTGAGTTCCTCTCTGCCCGGAGGCAGAGAGGTCGGATAGCAGAGTGTCGGTAAAGCAAGTGACATAAGGTAGCCTCTAGTTTGTAGACATCTCTAACAAAATCAGAGGATAAAATAGATTTAGGCTTATATCAGAGGACAGCAGTTACCTATTTGTCAAAATTTCAACATTTATGCAAAAATAAAATAAACGCAAAAATATCAAGTGCGATTATTACAATGGTACATAGTTTACTTACATTCTAGAAGCATGTTACATTCTAGAAGCATGTAACACTACTGTTGGCTGATAAAAGAAAGAAAACAAAAATCCGAGTAACTTGTTGAAACTTTATAATGATGAAATAGTAAAAAAAAGAATCAATGAACTAAAACTACACTGAATGGCACTTAAAAACAGTTTAAGTATCAAATTATTAAAACTTATTATTATATATTATACTAGCCGAGGTACATGGCGTTGGCCGCGTGTACATGGCTGCGATTTGTATAACCGAACCCTCTGTATACCTGCACCCTCCTGTCTAAAAATACCTGCCTGCGTCTCCGTTTGCATGCATCATCCGATGGTATACTCAGTTACTAAACCTTACCTTATCTTTTTTTATGGTATGTCCTTTGCAAGTTTTTGATTCTTCTTAATAAAGGAATTACATCGATAAAACCTTCTTGTGTGGTCGTTGCTCGGGGTTAAATTGTTTCAATGCTTTATATATTCAATAACTTTCGTATGGCCTTAATAACTTTCAAATAGAATGATTATTTGATTTGTGATCAATGCCAAACAAAAACGGGAATGAAACTTCAGATCTTGATTCAAATGCAAGTGCAAATGCATGGCCCCCTCTTTATTCGCATGTTTACTGTAAAGCTGGGGTTAATACGAGGTTCTTCGGAAACTTTTGTCCCTTTCCACACTTCAATAATCTTTCTCAAACAATATTTGCATCAAAGGTTGTTCATATGCTAAGTTATAATGGAATCATATGAAGCATCAAATGATTAAATGGCAAAAGCCGATTTGGCACCTAATTTGTCGCATATTTCGTCTACTTAAATGAAATAATCTAAACCAAACATTCACGCAAGACAATGTGTCATATGTAATTTACAGAGCAAATTTGGAAAGCACCAAATGAAAATTCCTGGTGCTATGGTCGAAAGCACGGGTGTTTGGGACAGTTTTCCTGGCTTTTTGTCATACGCAAGGAACCAAGCAAAACTAAAGCACACTATCATATTGCTAGCCGGGCGTAAGTTTTTTGCGACATGTTTGAAGAAAACCGAATGAAAAATGAGGAAGTTTTTCATGTTTTTTTTTTTAAGTATGGTCTCGAAATGTGGCGTGCATAAATAGCATAGATACACACAGAGACACAAGGATCTTCTGTTTTATAGATATATAGCAGACATACCTAGCTTGTCGATCAGAAAAAGAGTTCAATTGGAATGGAGCAAAACACAGCATCATGTTAAGATGTTACAGAGTCTATCTTCTTTAATTACTTTAAAGTACTTGCATCAAAACATTTCGAATTAATGCAGTTACTGATATAACAGAAGTAGTTTGTATTTATTCAATCAAAGTTAGCCGAGGACATGAAGGGGTAAAACTGGCAACATGAAGACCCACGTCAGACCGCACTTACTTTGGAGTTTTTGAACTTCAAGTTGTCAGTGTGCTACCATGGATGTAAAAGGATGCATGAAAATTGGTTGAAAGATCAACGAAAAATAAGAAAGAAACCAGTGCAAATGGCCATTTTTTGCTATTTACGCGGGTTTCCACTATATGCGTGGACTCAGTTATTAAGTTAAATTATTATTAAACAATCAACTTATTGTTGGCTACAATTTGGTTAAGTTTTGTTACATCGTCGAGGTGAATGATAAACAGAGAAGAATGAGTGCTTAATATATTTATTCAGCACTAGTATCCGGTGCTAACGGATACATACAAAAACACGGGACAATAAGTTACAAAACAATTAACAAAACAAATTACAAGAAACAGAGGAGAGTCAAAGGCTGTGTAGCCAAACAAAGATCAATCCGAATATTAATCTGCTTAGTATTAACTTATTAATCAACTGTTGAAGTCCTTAACTGCAAACTATTTAAAGCTACGACTCAGTCCATCTGATAAAGTGCTGAAGGAGCGCTAGCTACTATAAAACAAATTTCTATTAAATTGCTTAAAAATTGAGTGAGTTTTTAGTTTAAAATTTGTATTGAAATCGATTTTTCGTCTATCGCGGTTTTCCGCTAAACTCGGTGGAGTAAAAAATACAAATGAGGTATCGTTAAGCTTTTCATGATTTACATAGAGAGTTTGAACGAAACTTTATCAATTTTTGATCAACTTTATCGATAATTGATTTTTTAAAAAAATTATTGATTTTTCCGCTAAGAACCTATGGCCCTACCTCTTATATTGTACTATGTATGTACCTAGTTTGGTCAAAATCGGTTGGATGGATCTCCAGTGAAAAAGTATCACACAGACTGACAGACACACAAAGATCCTCTGTATATATATATATATATATATATATATATATATATATATATATATGCATGTATATATATATATATATATATATATGCATGCATGTATGTATATATATATATATATATATATATATATATATGCATGTATATATATATATATATATATATATATGCATGTATATATATATATATATATAAATAAAAAGTAATCACAGTATGTATATAATCCGGTGTTCTTGTTATTTTTTACTTTTACAAAACAGTGCTCAATGTAAATTCGTTATAAATTAACTGATTTAAAATGTGTTTTTCTCTACACTGTAATAACTATGATTCAAAAATGGAAGCTAAAAAAATTTAAATTTAATTATATAATTAAATTAAAAGCATTAGTTTCGTTTCATCTTCAAGCGAATATTGGAATAACTTATTTTTTAAATTTACTGTGTTTTAAACACACATATAATGTTATAATTTACTGTTTCCAAGGATACAGAGGAATCCAATCATTTAGACAGGGGCTGTAGCGTGTTCATGTTTATTAACTATTGTTGTATCAATTATGAGTTACGTTCAAAAAAGAGGTTAAGTTTAGGGAGGGTAGGGGTTTATTTTTCAACGAATTCTGACATCCGTTAAATGCATGTCGTCTGTTTTTTTCCCTAAAAGATTTTTTATGTGTGTTTGTGTTAAAATACGTTTTTATTAAACTACCATTTTAATATACTTTTACTCTTCATTACTAATAGACTATATTTCTTTTTTTAAAAAAAATAAATGTAATTGAAGCTCCCATTTTTTAATTTTATATTTAAATTTATTTTTAAATATTATTTAGGGAAAATGTTTGACAATGACGGCAAAAATAGCTATTTCATTTCTCGGATTCAGTAAATTTTTATTTTTTATAAACTTAGCAATATACAGTTTCTCGTGTATGCAGAAAGGAAATGGGTCATCTAATGATCTACATATTCTAGCTTTTCTTATTAATTTCCATTTTACTGTAGGTGTTTTATTGGATTCCTTTAATTTCCAGAAATACCTTGAGAGTGATTTCTGTACTTATCTATCCTAAATGAAGTTTAGATGTTGATTGCACTGCTTTTTGAACTCATGGCTTGTGCAACCAATATAGATTTTTATGTTATCAGGATTCTCAATAGATGAGATATTGCACTGGTATACTAATGATTCCGTGCGATATTTATTTTGTAGAGGACAGTTATGAGGGTTTCTACAGTTACATAATTTTTGTTTATCTTTATCTGTTTTCGTATTTATTTTTAGATTATCTAAATTTCTTTAGTTTTGGTCTAAGTGTTTATTGAAGATATTGGCATTATGTTTCTTAATAATTTTCCCTAAGTTTTCAGTACAGCTGTAACTTAATTTTAGTGTATTTTTATTGAAAATAGTTAACATTCTCTATGAAAGTTTTTAACTATTAATGCAAGGAATTTTTGTCCAATTTGTTCTTTACCATTTGGCTGTATGGGGGGCGGGTGTATACCAAATTATTTTTCTACTTTTGTTTTTTCTACGCTTTCCCGTTTCCATTTTTATAGAAGTTAGTTTTGGGTTTTTCTAGCCGCTATCTTTTAGAGCTTTATTATAGAAATTAATATGTTCACAGAAAATCTTCTCATTTGCTGAATTCTGAAACTGATAACTGATATCTATTAGACATGGCACGTGGAACTAGAACAGTCAACCGCAGTGAGAGAAATAAAGGGTTCAGTTTGACATTCCAACCACCTGAAACGTTGTGATAAACATCGCGTCAAAGAAAAGGACAATAGTCCGAATAATGTATATAGTGTACATAATACCTCATCTCAGAAATATAAACAGCTATGTAATATATTTTGTCTGTATGGAACTGAGTGCTGCTAAAGATTTCCAAAGATAAGGAAGCAATTTGAAGGAATTAAAATGTGGTTCTTCAGGATGGTTGACAGAATATAGACGTTTGAAAATGTAAGAAATATAGAATTTTAAGGAAAATTGGAATTGAAAAGAGAGTCACTCGCTAAGACTTTTCAGTCTTATATTTTCAACTGACATGAAGTAGAACGACTATATTGAATCAATTGCCAGGTCCTCTTCTACGAAAGTTGGTTCAATATGTCATGTCAGACATTCCTTCTAGCCAGAATTCATCTCGCACGTTTATAAATCTAAAATTCGTCTGTGAATTGAACATTATTATCACACAATGTCTGGTTCTCCTGCTATATATGTCGAGATTCTTGACACCATCCAGAGAAAAAAATCTGTAAAGTTATCGGTCCTGACCTGATATCACGGATTCAGTCATTTTTCCCACCGCCGTAACCTGGCTTCCCTCTGTCATTTCTAAACATATTTTCATGGTTCTTGTTTCTAATGAGCAATTCTCTTTGGAACCTCGGCCTCATGAATTTAAGACGGGTACTAGATTAACAAGTAGGTCACATCATTTTACTGTTGCAATAGCTAGATGAAACTGTCGGTTTTATTCCAATAATTTTCTTTTTCCGATTATTGCTTCTCTGTCAACTAAGATCTTTATAAATTTAAATGCAACATCAGCCGTCATCAGCCGTCATCCTCTGTCTTTCTGAATCTTATTTTACTGTCAATTTTCCAATCTAACTGTTTCTTTGTTTTCACTCTCAATAATCCCTTGCATCTTAATGTCATTATCGCCTTGTCTTGCGTGAAATGATTAAAAAAAGGATCAACACACTACAGGAATACCCGCAGATTTCTGATCACCCACGTCGTAAAGGGATACGATGAAGGAGTAAAATTCAAAATAAAAATCCCCCCCATGGCCTGCTGCTAATATGCTGACTCTTTAAAGAGCATAAACAACTGTTATCGATATTGAACTACAATGTGTTTTATTTCTTAATCTAAGATTTTTTTGTCCAATTTTTTAAATCAGAAATTTGAATTGAAGTTAGAGTGGCAGATGAAATAATAGAAAATGTGTGCTCATATCGTACGCATGCGCATAGAATGTCATAAATTAGAGTTGTCAAAAGCCTAAATGACAGATTCTCTCGCCGAGGGACTTTAGCCTGGAAATGATTAACAACAACGGTCTTTGATTTCCTTTTTTTAATTTTCTCATAATCTATTAATTCACTTTTGGCTAATTGAAGGAGGGAGTGTATAAAAAATTATTCATATCCAGATATTTTTTTTTACTCGAGAATAATGACGTTGCAAAGAAGACTTAATTTCGAAGCAACTAGAGTTTAGTGACTTATCTGGAAATAATTGTTTTTCTTACAGAAAACAATTACCAAAAATCCATCATAATTTTGACAGATAAATTACGATGCAGTGATATTAATTTCGATGAATTTCACTCCAGACATTAGGTGTTGATATTTACTTAACGTGGTTGGGTAAGACCCATGAACAAAATCTAAAAGAAATTGAATTTCACGAAATACATGACTCGATAGCCACTCGAGGTAGAGGGCTACAATAAAAATGCTAATTCTAAATCAGGTGCGTATTATGAATAGAAAAGGCGGTAAGAAATGATGATTATACCGAAAAAAAGAATTGAAGATTTGACTCTTGACTTGAAAAGAACAAGACTGAAGTATTCTGAGAAGCTGGAACGTTCTCTGACATCTGGAATACTTGGGAAATGATGATGATTCTACTCCTTGGAAGTAGCATGGCGTATAATTACGATAAAGATCTGAACTAGAGAAAAATAAAATTGCATGTACGTTTTTGCTTGAACTAAATAACTCTACAAAGTTTTCCGTTACTGAGATATTATGATGAAGGAAAAGGACAGTGAGATAGCAGTTGGCCAAAGAATTCTTCCATAATTTATTGCTAGCAAGGAAGCTGTGGAAAAAAAAAAGATTTTCAAAAGGCCACATTCCCACCGCCGTAAAGTAGATTCCCTTGCCTTTTCCATAAATCCATTCATATTAATTGTTCTCATGAACTCTATTATATGGCACACTAGCAGGTTTCGCCGGCTCGCTATCGCTTCGCAGAGTAAGATATATTCACTGCTTTACATCTTTGAAACAAAAATTTTAAATGAACATTTCATTCATAAAATGGCTTACTATAAGTTAAGAAAGTTTTGTAAATATATGCCAACAATTTTCTGCAATATACAAGACGATATTTCTAAACAGAACAATTTTTGATATGAAAATCAAAAATCCTCAAATAAAAGAACATTAATGAAGCACAGTTAATTAATTAAATGAACTTTTTTTAATCAGCATGCAAATTAGTTAAACCTGAAGAATAATATTACTTAAAAGTAGATAATATATAATACAGATATTAATAAACAGATATTGAGCCTTTCGGGGCTTTCTTTGTCAAAGGACGTGAGGAAAAATTGCTATGGGGAACAGCTGCCTGAGGCATTGCCTCCCATTGCGTGCAGGGGAGGGATCGGTCATCTCGTGCAACCGACGGTTGCGGGCTGCTGAGGGCAATTTTGTCAAAACCTGGAGTCTCTGTCATCCTAGTGGGGGAACGGATATGTGTAAAGAGTGGACGCCTCAGGGGCTTCTTTGTCAAAGGACAGAGGGGCAACTGAGAAAATTATACTGAAGAGGTGCCCAGCCCTGGGGAACAGCTGCCTGAGGCCGCGCCTCCCATTGCACAAGAGGGAGGGATCGGTGCTCGCACTGAGGCCAGCGCAACCGACGGTTGCGGGGGCTGAGGGCAATTTTGTCCCTACCTGAGTGTACGCGCTCGGGTGCCCACATTAAACCGACCTTGTGTCACATCTTATTCTAGTGGGGAACGAGTAAATACCTGTGTAAATTGCTATTTATCATCTCTCAGTTATGTCTCTGTTGCGTCTTTGTCAAAGGACAGAGGGCTGAGGGAAAATTATACTGAAGAGGTGGCCCTGGGGAACTCTGTCCCGAAGGACAGGGATCGGTGGGGCAACCGACAGTTGCGGGGGCTGAGGGCAAATTATACTGAAGAGGTGCATTAAACCGACCTTGGGTCACATCTTATTCTAGTGGGGGAACGAGTAAATACCTGGAGGATCGGAGGCCGCGCCTCTCTGTCCTGTCCTTGGATTGCAGGGGCTTCTCTGTCGAAGGGAGGGGGATCGGTGCCTGGGGAACACAGGCCGCGCCCCTCCCGAGGCCAGCGCAACCGATGAGTAAACACCGTGTAAATTACTATAAAGTCGAGCTGGTCTTTTAAATCTCAGACATTAGTAAGAGAATTCAGCTAAAATTTCGCATTTATTTATATAGATTCCATTATATAGGTTTTAATTAACTATTATGATTTTCAAACTGTTCAAATTTTGAATGCATAACTAATTCTAATTTTTGTTTTTACATCTTTACACTATATTAATTTTATCTTATAAATTATCCCCAGTTCTGTCACCCATGAAATAAAAAATAATTGTACTGAAACTAAGGATCTACGTACAACAAATCGTCTTTAAATTAGGTGGCAGTCGAAAAATTATCGTCGAAATTTTAAAATGTAAGTTTAAACATTAATTCAATCCTTAAATGTAGAGATACATTCTTTGTTCTTGTGTAGCTTATTGATGCCTATCGCATCTGCTTTTCCCTAGTCATTTTTATGATGGCCAAACCAAATCTTCTACAGGGGCTAGATTAAATGCTGCCCGATAAGGGCGGCCTTTATGCTAGCTTAAAATTTTAGCTAGAATAAAATTTGACGCTAGCTGCAATGTTGGATACAAAAGGAAAATGAGAGTTACTGCCCTTGAATCAAGAAAAGCAACGATAATGGCTAGTGTAATATATTAATATACATTTTTAACATCGCATAATCTAGCAACTCTGAATCTGAACTCAATGAAAATCGTTTCCTGCGATTAACTTTTCTAGGGCTTTTGTATTAGCTGAGAATCATTGAAATCGGGCCAGGGGGGGGAGCGTACGAATTGACTGGACACAAACACACATACAGTGTACTTTATATATAAGATTGAATTATGAATTGAAGTGCAGTATTAGATTGGCGATAAGGTTTCATTATTTTACAGTTGAAATATCTAGATGTAACCGTAAGTTCTATGCTAGCAGTTTCTTCTATCACTCTTCTCACTTGTGGAACTCTCTTTCGTCTTCTTGATTTGAGAGTTAACTTTGATGTTCAAAAATTTAAATGGAATATCCATCGTTATCTTCTGTTGTTTTAAATCAATCTGTTATTGTTTTTTTCTTTCTCATATGCTTTCACATTCAGTAACCCCTTGCGTCTTAGGGACTCTAATGCCTTTTGTACGAGATAAAATGATAAAAACTTTTTAAGGAAACGAGATGTGCAATTGTTGTGGCTAAAGAATGAGGCCAATGAATTGCGTATTGGGGAAGGGTTATAAAAAAGACGTGTAAAAGAAGAATTAAGAGAAAAAAAAGAAAACGAACCAGAGAGAAGACAGATGAAGAAAAAAAAACAAGAACTCTTAAACTAGGTCAAAGTGGCAATAAATGATCGTAATTAAGAAGATGCGACCCACAAATTGGAGACGTCCGACTCAAGCAAGTATACTAAGAAATGTTATAAGATACGACTGGAAAAGGTGCGTTGAAAAGATGAAATATGCCTTCCAAAAGCTATATAACGTATTAAGAAACAAGAGAATTTTGTTGGACAAAAAAAAAAAAAGAGAACATAACTGCTATGCAGTATCAGTATTTCTGAATGCCATTGACATATATGAAGAGGAGACCTGAGGTCACAAACAAGTGTTTCTATAGAATTATGCTGAAAATACCATGGACGAACCATGAGAACAATATGGAAATTTAAAGGAAAATGGAAACAGAAAGATATACTTGAATCAGAAACTTGAAATTTATAGGAGATAACGAAGAAAGAATTTTTGGAGAATAATAGGTCATATTGAAGACAAGAGAAGCAAATAAGAAGTGTGGATTGCAGAACAAGGAATGATAGAGATAGAAAGTGTAGAAACATTGTTAAAAGATACAACTGAGAGAAAGTTGAGGAGAGCCATGATTTCCTACGTCCTGAAGTGTGGTACATAGAGAAAGAAGATAAAAAGAATAAAAGCGAAAAGAAAAAAGAGAAAAAGAAAAGCGAGAAAGAAAATGGCAGAAACGATAAAATAAAAGTGAAAATAGATGGCGGAAAAGAAGTAGAAAAGAAGAAGAGAAATTTAAAATAAGAGAAGAAACGTAGAAAAGAAAAGTAGAGAAGTTGAAGGGAAGAAAGAGAAAAAAGAAGGAAAGTCGAAAAGTAGACGAAGATAAGAAAAGACGAAGTGAAGAAGAAAAGACAAGTGAAATAAAGAGAGACAAAGAAGACGAAAAGAGGAAGAAAATTAAAAGAAAAGAAAAGAACAGATAAAGAAATGAAATAATAAAAGAAAACGATTAGAAAAACAGAAATGATGGAAAAAGAAGAAAACTAGAGAAAAGAACAAAAGTAGCAGCAAAAAAACGTAAAAAGAAAACGAAAAGAACTTAGAAAAAAAGAAAAACGTTGAAAAGAAGAGGAAAAAAGAAAGTAATTATAAAATATAAAAAAAGTAAAAAAAGAAGAAAAAGTAAGAAAGAAGAAAGTATAAGAGAGAGAGAGAGAGAGAGAGAGAGAAAGTAGAAAGGGTAGAATCGTAAGTCGAATTGTTGAAAAAAGACATAAAATAATAAAGAAAGAAACTGTATATAGATAAATAAGAGAAACGAAGGAAGCGATTATGTATGACATTGAGAAATGAAAAGAAATGATGCCGGGTACAGAAAAGGAAAAAGCATCTGTTTTCTATTGCCATCTGGCTACCCAGTTAATCTGGCAAACGTATATAAGACATGAAAAAAAAAAACTAAAAAAACTTAAAAAAAAAAAAACAACATAAACGTCATCATCTTCCTTTACACAACACCAAACACACCTTAACTTCTGACAAGTGCCACGCTTTTCAGTACCACCAAAATGTCGCTTTCTTTATCTATAGAGAACTGGTATTTTGACGTCAGCAATATTCCTCTCACCCTCTCTTAATTCTATCTCTGTTACCTACCCTTTTAATCAGGGTATGTTAGTTCGGTTGCTCTGGTGGGCAAGGTAGGACAGGGTCGAGGCAGAGGCGTGATGTATTTTTGCCAACGTCAAATACACATCGTAGCAAGCGGGATTTGGTAGGGAAAGCACGGAGATTTTCTTTCGAAAATTCTAAGAATAACCGGCTTTTCTGATTGGAACTAAATGTGGCTAATTGCTGACGTTTGAAACGAGGCTTGTTTTTCAGGTGACGAGTGAATTGCACCGTAGTAAGCTAAAACTTGCATGAATATGAGAGGAACTAGTAAATATGAGCGATATACGTGTATGTGATTTTAAGTACCAGCACAGCGAGAAAAGAGAGCTAAATAAAACTATTATATATATATATATATATATATATATATATATATATAATTTGAATAAAAAGAAAGAACAGTAAGATATGTAATCCGCTGTTCTTATTGGTATTTTTATTTTTTTACATAAAAGTGCTCAATGTAAATTTACAGAGCATTAATATTATAAATTAACTAATTTAAAATGTTTTTTCGCTACACAGTAATAACCATGTTTCAAAAGTGGAAGCTAAAACTTTTAAATTTAATTTTGTAATTAAATTAGAGAGAGAGAGATTAACGCATCATTGAAACTCGACTATAAATTATAATATATTTCGGTAGATAAGTTTTTAATACCTGTGTCATCTTAGCGAAATTACAAAATTATAATGTATAACCGAGTTTTCAATGATGCGTTAAGTTTTTCCATTGAGATATATATATATATATATATATATATATATATAAAATGGCGCAGCCACTCGTATCTGAGGATGTCAGTTTACAAGGACGGCTAGCTAGTCCCTATTACGGACGGCTGCTCACGCACATTTATATTTGTTCGACACCCACATACCCCCACTCTTGTAATTTATACTGCAACTAGGCTGACTGAAACTCAGTTACAGTTTCTGGGAGAGAGCACCTTATCTAGCATGTTAAACATTTTGAACAAGGCGAGCATGCCCAAACCCTCGGTCAAGATGAATTGTGACTTCGTGCTAGCCTAACCAGCGACGGCTCCTAAGGGTTCCATCTACCAAATGTCACTCACAAGGCTTGAGTCAACCCTGGTATGGATTCCAACGCTTTCTAAATGTGCTGCAAGCTGCGAACACCTACTTCAGACCGATAACACACACACAAACACATATTGATACATGTTTCATTAAATAATATAGACAACTTTTGTCTATTTATTTTAGATAAGTTCCTTTCATATTGTCTGATATGCTTAATAGCATTATCATTGAAGGACGAAAGGAAATCACCATATTGATACATGTTAAAATCCAATCTAAGCTTTCGGCTTACATAAGCCATTATCAAAGATGACAATTACTTTTCAATATATCAACCAATACACGGACGAAACAATAATGATAGTCTGTTTTTGTTGCATGAAAAATTTCAAAGCAACGACTAACTCGTGTATACGAGACGCGGAAGTTACAGATTAAGCTTATCAGACAATATGAAAGGAACCTACTTAAAATAGACAAAACTTGTCTATATCATTTAATGAAACATGCATAAATGAAAAATTGCTGACTAAATATACACAATTTATATATATATATATATATATATATATATATATATATATATATATATATTATATATCTAAGCTAGTCATGTTTTTTATCTGTCTAAGTATTTTAGCTTATTATTGAGATCACCGGAATTTTAATGGATACTTAGCTGATCTTAGGGCAACTCGAAGCAGCGTAGTGGTTAGCAAGCTTGTCTCGCTAGAACAATTACGACTGAGTAGTGAGTTCGTTCCTCATTAGCTACCCTGTACTTTCGGCCTTTTGCCACATCTAAGCTACGCTTAGAAAATCACTACTTAGATGATCTTTCCGAGTAGGGGAGTTAAGACATTTTTTTATGTCTTTTGCTATCTTTTGGGGTACGCTGTTTAATATTACTGAAACACACACACATACACACAAAATTCAAATTGTTAGTTACCAATGAAGAGAAATCATGAGTGAGACTGATAGAATACCACCCAACGATAGCCACAAACCTACACAAACCAGCTACCCCAATTCCACCTATATATAATTGTAGGACGCCTAGGGCTAAGATACAAAGGCAAGCTGAAGAGCAACTTCTCAGCTGTCATTATACCTCATAACACACTCGATCGCTTAGCCTTGGATCGGGTAGAATGAATATTAACGTGTTTTAGTGGACTCAGAAGTTTTTAATCAGTTTGTCTGAATCGTCTTCAATAGGCGAGAGCATGATCTAAAAGGCTAGCCAATCTAACAGTGATCTCATCCCACAATACTTACTCCTGCTCCATTAGCAGCCTCCTTTGTAAATCACTAATTATTCGGGTCTTTCTTTCCGTTTCCATCATTCTTTCATTTTGCTTTGCTTGCGTTTCTATCATTCCTTCTTTACTTTCGTTCCCACCACCGTTTTTTTTTCTTCTTTACGCTTTAATCATTCGTTTGTTTTTCTTTCGTTCCGTTTCCATCATTCCTTCTTTTTCCTTTCTTTGCATTTCCATCACTCTTTTATTTTTTTTCTTTCTTTCTATTTCCTTCCTTCCTTTTTATTTTATTTCTTTGTCTTTTCAACCATCCTCCGTCTTTCATTCTTTCCGTTTTAATTTCACCTTTTTTTCTTCCTTTCAATTTTACTTGCCTCTTTCGCATTTTAATTAGCAAAACCCTGTCCTTCTATATTTGATAGAGAACTTTCAGTTCACTTTCCTCGTTTTCTTAGTAAGCTTGAGTAATTTAAGAAACATGAGTGACAACTGAAAATTAGAAGCAGTATATTTTTTTTTAACAGACATCTTTCATTTGAATCTTCACCTACTTCATCAAACCAATCTCCGTTAAATCTGCGAGGGTAAATACATCAAAAGAATCACTTTGATGGTATGTTAATTACCTTCAGGGATCACAAGGTGTGAAGAGGGATAGGATTTATTGATATAAACAGGTAATGATGAAACCATCGTTGGAAGAAAAGATACGTTTGCATCTATATGACGTAAGTATTTATATGTGGTTATTGCAGATTTATCTTGAATTAGCAGCGACTAATAGGAAAGAAACATTGGCAACGAAAATGTTAATAATGGCATTGATATGAAGCGAAGAGACGTGATAATGATTGCAGCAGCAGTCATTATCACGGTGATTACAAAGATGACGTCGAGGCTGCAACGGTGTCTGCTGTAAGGGAGGTGCAGTTCATGATAATGAAAAAGATGGAAAAGGTAGAGAGAATCCTTATAAGGCATTTGATTGTAATGAAGACTGTGTGTGATTTTTTTCACTTGTGACAGTAGTTGAAATGCTAACCGTTGTTAAATAAGGATGACATTTTGATGATAAGAGATAATGAAGATGTGGGGAAGAATAGACAGTGGGCGTAACGTTCCTATGAGGAAAACACTAATTTGATGATTATGAGTGAACAAGTTTCAAATAGTTTTGCTATTAGAGTGAGTGACACAATTGGCAATACAATTTAGTATAATGTTATATAGAGAACGCCATATATTGGAGAACGGTCTCTCTCTCTCTCTCTCTCTCTATATATATATATATATATATATATATGCATATTTAGGCAGCATATATTCATTCAAACATGTTTTATAGAATAATATAAACATATTGTGTCTACTTATTTTATGTTGATTCTTTATATTTGTCTAATCAGTTTATTTATGTTACCATGAAATTCATCAAGGTATGCGCCGTAGATTTTTCTAAATCAAGTAATTTCCGTTGTTGATGGTATTTTTTAAAAACACGCAAGAACACGCTCCGTTATAGTTATTTTATATATATATATATATATATCAAATCGTCTCTGTTGAATGTTTCATTATATTTCTCCAACCTTCGAGTAAGGGGTTGAGTGTTGTTCTTAAAGTTTAGATAAACTATCCGAAGTTCATATTTTCTTATTGTTTTGTTCAAGTACTTTTGACAATCACAGTCATTATCAAGAACCAATGTCATATTTAAAGGTTAAACAGAAATATTGTTAATACGTGTTTTTAATTTGGTATTTCATATACATATTTGATAGTTTATATACACTTCAGTATGACTTTCTGGAGATTGTATCTACAATACTAATTAACAAAATATTGAAATTCCTACACTGGTCACGCATGCAGCACACTTTCTTATAGGTCAACTCTTCATTAGTCGTAATTTGTGCACCCACTGATCTACACATCTCCATCAAAGAAAATGATCTATTAGATCAAGCCAAATTGTTGGAATTAATATGAAAATAAAATACAGGACTTTCTGCATGAGAAATACTGAATATTCTAGAAACCACAGTAGAAAGAAACAACCTAAATACATTTCTTCTTCACAGGAGATGCTATGTTGATGTGTGGGTAAAATATTTAATATGCATATAAAATTAAAAACACCTATAAATATATTGGATACACGCTTTCCGTTTATTTATTACAGATAACGTCAGTTGGAACTGAATGCAATTCTAGCCATGTGAGTGTATATATATATATATATATATATATATATGTATGTATGTATGTGTGTGTATGGCTGTGTGTGTGTGCGTGCGTGTTTGTGTGTAAATATTGATGTAACATGAAAGAACAGTTACAATAATGACCCAATGTTCTTTTAAATATGAAGTTTAATATTGAAATTAAACTTGAGGACTTGAGTCAAGTTTCAATACATAGTAATTTCTGTGTCGCAATTGAATTATATATATATATATATATATATATATATATATATATATATATATATATAGAGAGAGAGAGAGAGAGAGAGAGAGAGAGAGAATTTTTATATACATATAATTTATACATTGGTTTTTATACATAATATAAGGTATATATTGAATATATTGAATTATATACGTATATAATCCAAAATGCTACGTATAACTGTTCATGTGATACACACACATGCACAAACTCAAATAACTACGTGCGTGTACTTATACAAGCACGACTAACACAGCTACTCACACGCTCATAGGAGTACAAGCACGCTCTCGCATACGCATATCCACATAATGGCATCGAGAGAAAAATTTAAAAAAATTGTCTGATATAAGCAGATAACTGATGCGATTTGTTCCTTAACCCTCATAATTAATTTTATTAATTTTGTTTTAACTTAGTTACAATTATTTATTATTCTGTTTTTTTCTGTTCTCACTGTCAAATTCTGTGACGAACGTCATTATCTACGTAAATATCTACACTATCTCAAGTTTTATTAATATCCTATGACTAGACATGCAGCATCACACTGGTCACTGTATTAATTTGAAGAAATATAAAATGACAGACATCAATCTGCTTAAAGTACGGACAAGTAATATCTGCATAGCATTTGGGGGTTATTTCTTCTAGCGCCGAATAAATTGTTTGATGTCAGGTGGAAAATTTTCAAATCACTTGCCGAAATCATGGAGGTTTCTACATCAAACGGAAACAACCCAGCACCAATAAAATTGATATTAATCTCACGCGTGTTAAAATGCCTTTAAGCTGTAAAGGTCATTTTAGTCATCTGATGCTATAATCTCCTCCATCAGTATAGCATATGAAGCGTTTATGAGTCCTTCAAAATTGAGACCATTAACAGCGTAAACGCTCCACTGGTCACCTCACAGATTCTGCCTTCATTCCTGTAACCTTTCAGCACACGGACAGTCTTAAAATATGTTCTAGTAGTGTAGTTGTTTTAAAAAAATTTTGTGGGGGCCGCATTTTTTAAATTAAAATTTGCTCGCGTCTCACAAAATTTTATGTTTTAAAAAGTACATTTAAAAATAAAAAAAAAACCCCAAAAACGAGTGAGTGTTCAAGGGAGATAACCGCTGATTTGTAGTCAGAATATTATCATTAATAACTCTCTCCTACAATTTGCGTATCCTAGTTACTATATTCTGAACACTTGATATAATGCAAACATATCGCAATGATAAAATCGATCAACAATTATTTATTACTATTTATAGCGGAATTCGTGCTTTCGATTACAATTAATTCATAATAAAATTTGAAATTTTGAAATCATATTTAGTTCGGCCATATGATTTTTTTGAAACTGCTTCTAAATCTTTGATTGTCTTTCGATCATTCGGTCTCACGTGCTCTACTCTTCCGCCGCACCCATAAGGCGAGGCTGCACTGTTTGGCGACCACTGCAGTAGTGGAAGTTATACTTCTTTAAGTGCCGTGTACCCTCAGGATGTAGGCGAACATAGTTTTCCACAAGTTCTTGTCCCATGTCGCTGTTAATAAATATTGTATTTCTCATATTTCTCCTAAACACTGTCTCAAGCTCACTAAATAATATCTCATGCATTGTTTTCCACTGAATCTCTTACCTTAAATCTGTCTCATGAGTATCAGATTTTCCAAGCCCTCTTTCCTCATTATGTACCCTACAAACCTCAACTGCGTCTTCCTGCTGTTAAGTGTTAGATTACACTTTGTCTCAATTCTTTCTAAAACTTCGTCGTTGTTCCCGTATTCGGTCCATGTTATTCTCAGCATCCTTCTGCAGAACCACATTTCTGTTGCTGCATGTCCCTTCTTTATCTTTGAGAAGATTATCCAGTAACTACTGCCATACACTGCGGGGGGGGGGCAGATATCATGTCTGTGTTTAGAACTATTTTCCTTGTTCCTAGCGAAGGTTTCTACTTCTTCTTACACTGCTTAGCTTTTGAAATGTAACTTTGGCTATCCCAATATGCATTCGGATTTCAGTGTCATATTTTCCGTCCTCTGATTGTGGAATTATTGTACTTCTTTTATTTTGCTATTTCCGATTTGCAATTCCAAATTTGGGCTCATCTTTTTGCTAATAACCATGTATTCTGATCTTCTTGTAGCTGACATTTAATCGATTCAAATTTAAAATGAATAATTATGGTCAAATGAAAGCAGAATATGCCATACAATTCCATCAAACTCATTTAAGTTTGCATCCGAGATCAAACGACTTTTTAGATTTTAACACACTAAAAGGCATAACAAGCATTCCGTTCTTTTCACTAAAAGATTTTAAATCTATGTATTTTCATTCTATAATCCATTCATGGCTCTCCGCTACTTCCTGTTCTTTGTAGCCCTGAGTTAGTGTTGTTTTTTTTTGTTCTCTTTCTTAATTCCTGTTCTGCCAGTCATTTACAAGGGCAAGGTTTCGTCCGGGGAGGTAGACAGGGCCTGAACCCGTCTAGGCGGGTTCAAAGGCTATATTTTTGGCCGAGCCTACGGGCTCGGAAATACCCACATTAAACCGGCCTTGTGCCACATTCAATCCTCGTGGGTGGGTCGATAAATACAGCCAGTCATTTACACAAGCTTGTTAGGTTCGATTTGATTTATTTGCTAATCCACTCGTTTAGATTTTCTCTAAAGCCACATCTGCCCAGTTTCGTATCAGAAACGTAAACAACGCAATTTCTAAAAAAAATAATGAACTTCATTTTTTAACCCGATATATTTTGATTACTTCAAATATTAATTTTAGTGTATTTGATTAGAGGATCTGTTTTTTTGTTTTTTTTGTTTTTTTGGTTTTGTTTTGTTTTTTTAAATTGAATCTTACTTTATTGTGAAACTCTCCGTAGCCATGGGATCAAAGCACACCAGAGCAGACAGTTATTCATCCTTCGGAGCAAGACAGAGGTTCGAATCATGCCGGAGAGCCAATTTTCTAATTTAGGTTTTCTTAAATACGCTTGCCGGTAGAGGAAATTGATTAAAAGTGACCACGTGTAGTTTCAGTAGTTTGTGGTGCGTTTGATCTGAAACACATTACATATCTCCTATGGAATTGACTTTTGTAAGCATGCTAGGATTTTTTTTTTTTATTTGACTGACTATACCTGTTGCAAAATTTATTATTTTAGTTTATATTTAAGTTTTAAGTGTTAAAATTCGAATTTTTGAAAATTTGCTCTTAGAAAATGTGTAAAAATTCTCATTTATACAACATGATCGTTTTTCTAGAACATCCGCAAATGTTTAAACATTTTAGATTTTCCAATATATTTGCCGGGTTTTCCAGATAGCGACTATTAATGCAGGCACTCATTACATGTGGTATTCTCTCATGTCTAGGGAACCTCTGTTATCTAGCTATTTTAATTATTGTATCTTCAATATTACGAAGTATGTTATTGACAGTAGATGAGAATCAATGGAGCATCTACGGAAAAAAGCGACTATGGAAAGCACTGAAACTGCGCATCTCTGTAAATATCTGACACGCATTTTTTTTTAGTTAAGTTTACTTTAAATCACCTCAAAAATACAAGTTAATATCGTTAATCTTTTAATTAACAAATTATGGCACTACATGTAAATTACAGTTGCACCTTCCTTGATTTCACTGATGTAATTGGCCTATGATGCGATGAAAGTCACTTTTATTTTTTTTCCGTTTCTTGTTTTTAGCAGTCAGTAAAGCAAGATCACAGTATTCCTTGAATCATGGAGGCTCTGAAATATGAAAGTATTAGTTTTGACTTGCTGAAATATTTATCACAGTTGGCTATTGAAATTTCGATGTTTAGAATTATCTGAATAGTAACGAGACGCATGTTTTAGCACTAAATTAAAGTCAATATATTTTTTAGATTTACAATTTAATAATAATAATAATAGTTTTTTTCCAGATATTCATGCTTGTGTTCATTGAAAGTTTTTTGCAAAAATACTGCTAGAAATCTGTTTTTAAAATTATTTTATGACGTTCTCATGAGAGAATATTAGACGCTGAAAGTTTAATAAAAAAAAACATCTCAGTATCTCTCTATCTCTGAGATGAAGTATTATTTACATTATTCGGATTATTGTCCTCATCTTTGTCGCCATATTTATTACAACGTTTCGGCCGTTGTACGCTCCGGCCTTCTTCAGGTGGTTGGAATGTCGAACTGAACCCTTTATTTCGCTCACTGGGATAGACTGTTCTAGTTCCACGTGCCATGTTTAATGAGTGTCAGTTACAATCTCCTGTTAATTTCCCTCTGAAAGTTCTCCGGGTATTGAACTCGCACTCTTTGGCTCCTGTCACTGGATCTAACCAACGCCTTTATCCACTGTGCCGTAACTGATAACTGACATCTATTTTATTCTTAAAAATTATCACCTACTGCAAAAAAGTGTATTCTGTAGAACCACATTTCTGTTGTTTCGAGCCTCGTCTTCATCTTTGAGGAGATTGTCCAACATTCGCTGCCATAGAGGAGGACGGATATCACGCAATTGTTCAGTTATATTTTCTTTGCTTCCGACAAAACATTCCTGTCTATTAATGTCTAGCTTAAATTTTGGAATGCGTCTTTTTCTATTCCAATACCTCTTCAGATCTCAGTGTCACGCTTTTTCCTCCTCTTTTAGAACGCTTCCCAGTTATTTAAATTTCTGTGCCTGCTTGATCTTAGAATCCCCGACAACACTGATGCGAATTACCAATTCACGATTATGGAATTGTTCAAAGAAGGCGCACACCAAATTACTTTGTCAGGTTAAAAGAATCAACAATTAAATTCAACGAGCGAACAGGAAAAAAAAGAAAACGATCGCTTCGACAACATTAGAACGGAGATTTAGGTAACACTAAGTTTCCATTCAAAAGACACGTTGTAAATGCTGGAGAAATTAGATGACTGTGTTAGTGTAATTTTTTTTTTAATCTACCTTGTGCAATTCATTACATAAATAATTACATCTAACACTATTTGTTCTGATTTAGCAAATGATTTTCTGTCTGTTGTTTTACTGAAGGAGTTGTAGAATTCTTTTTGGACGTTATTTAATTAGAGTAAATGTCTTCAATTAAATGTAAGCGTTCAAAGTTTATTATATTTAGAGGAGAGTCCTTGTTTATCTGTTTTAAGTTTTCGTATTAAATTGAATGAACGTTTAAAACAAGACCCACCTGTCTGTTTATCTAGAGCATCGACCCTGCGCTTTACAAACACGTTCAATATAATTTCATATACGGTTAACTTGATAACAGTTTTTCGTTTCACTATAAAAAAATATAGTGTACTAAGAAGATCAATTTAAACCCGGGTACAATTCAGTGAATGCATATGCACGTGGATACAAGTTACTAAATCATCGAAACTTGTTTATCTGAGGACAGAAAGTGCCACACGAAAATGTGAAGGCGCATTGGGAATAGCGAAAGAGGCCTTCCAAAAGCTAAGCAAAGTATTAAGAAACACGAAAATATCGTGATAAACAAAGAAGAACGTACTGAAATCTTACATAATATAAGTCCTCCAACATAGCAGTGAATGCTGAACAATCTTGTCACGGATGAAGAGGCATGAAGCAACAGAAATAAAGTTCTACTGGAAGATGCTTAGAATGCAACAACGAAGTTTTAGAGAAAATGATAACAAAAAGGATAATTATTCTTAACATAAGGAAGAGACAGTTGAAGCTGCTAGAGAATATAAAGAGGAAAGAGGATTTGGAAAATTTGATACTCACATGACAGACTGAAGTTAGGAGGAACGAAAGAAAGCAAGGAATCAGTTTACCCGGCGAGTGTGTGTAAAGGCATCGTAAAAGAGTTTTAGGAGAGACAGCAAAATACATTAAGAGCTACAAATAAATAGATTACAAAAATTGGGGTCAGCCATGATCGCCAACGTCCGGAAGAGACCCGACACATAGAAGAATTATTTTATTCTTAAAAATTATCACCTACTGCAAAAATTGCGTATACGAACCAAAAGCGACTGGTGATAAAATCAAACGTCTTTACATAGTAATGTATCTTATAATATTTATTTATACTTTGCCTCAATATATATATATATATATATATATATATATATATATATATATATATATATATATAAAATATATATAAGGTTGGTGCAAAAATAATGACGTAATAATGTCGTTTTTTGACGTTAAAAAATACGTCAAAAACGACATCATTACGTCATTATTTTTGCACCAACCTAATATATATATATATATATATATATATATATATATATATATATATATATATGTGTGTGTGTGTGTGTGTGTGTGTGTTTATATACACCAGTGCTAGTGCAGTCTTGTCGAAAACAGATTTGTTTCTGACTAATTTTCATTAGGCACTGGAGGTACATCATTGTTAAGGAAGAATTCCTCAAGATAGATATTACCAAAGATATGGAACTGTGCTGCAAAAGAGCCATCTCCGAAAAACTGGCCATTTGAGAAATTGGAATACAATAGTTTTCAAGAAAAGAAAAAAAAATATTCTCCTGTGCGGGGAACTGATTTCATATTAGTGAGAAACTGAGGCAACACGAAATAATAATAAAAAAATACTCAATTAAAATGATTTTCACTTCGTCTTCAATCAACTTTCCCTTGCTGGTCTACATTTATTGATGAGAATATTAGGCTTCGTATATTTGTAAACCTGTTTTCCACGTTCTACCTTTCAGTTCAGACGCTCTCTTTAGTAACTACGAGACAATCTCACTTTACTTGTTATCCATCATTAACCAAGTAGCGGTCCCAAATTAATCAAATAAGACAAATGCACTCCAATCAATAACCAACGACATCGGTCTTCCAGCAAAGGCTGTGCACAGCGTAAACAAATGATAGATGCAACATATTTACTAGAGAAATGTTTGGGTAAATAGGACTCAACAAGAAAATCACAAGCTATGATCAATACGTAAAATAGCAAATTTGCGTGTTGAAATTGTAAGTTTATAAGTCACAGGAAGATTAGCAAAATCAAAAACAAAGTAGAAAATAAATCATATGTCAATGAAAAATATTATATATTTCTCCGTTAGCAGGTGGTTTCGCTCTGGAAATAGCCCATAAATAATGAAATATTCTGTTTTGATCACGGAAAAGACATATTAAAAACGCTGTTTGTTTTCAGTGAATGCGTAAGAAAGACAGACATATGGTCAAATAGGAAACAATGTCAGTTTCAAATCTGTTCATTTGTACCCTCTTACTTCTTTAAATAACCAGCTGCATTCATATTTATGGTTTTTATTGCAATATTTTGTAAAAGTTGTTCAAAGATCCAATCGGAGAAATTCCACGGATATTTTTTCGACGTGGAATTTGGAAAGAATTTATTCAGTCATTTATTTAAGAATTAAGTCTCATCAAAAAATTCTCAAAGCTTAAAAACTATCATGGGTATTTCTAATTATTATGATTATTATTATTGAGTTAGAGTCTTTCCAAAGGAAACCGCAGATAAAGTTCCACAGACAAAAGTTGGTATCCTTCAGCATCTCATGATGTCTGAGTGCGGGAGACAGGTGTGAAAAATCCCCCAAAACCTTTATTCGAGAAACCAGTCCATAACCAACGGTTCTATATCTTTGATTATATAACTGCCTATTTACCATTTTATATGCAAATCCCACACAGCAAAATATCTATAGACAAACGAATATTGTTACCATTTTATTTTTAATTTTGCGCATGCGTGTTGTTTGCTTTTTCTTTTGTCAACAGCGCAGTATAGCAGGGTCAATTGGGCACCGTCTATCAGAAAAAGAGCATCATGACACAATTCACTCAACCAAAACTTTGGAAACGACATTCTATACTGCTTGGCATTCACCATGGAAGCTCTAGTACGAACATTTCATAGTGTTTGTTGTCAATCTGGGCACAAAGCAGAAGATTCGGAAAGAGTTCGATGATATATCCTGTCAACATTATCGAGTGATCACTAGTGACGGCAACGTTAGCTTCGCACAAATTCTCAGAGTCACTACGAAGGCCTACATCAAGTACCTTGAGGAGGTAGTGCTGTTCTGGTTCAAAAAGAAAGACCCTGTTTCTGGCAACAGGTCTCTGCACCATACCACACAAGCAGGAGAACTCAGTCATGGCTGTCAGATAATTTCTGTAAATATATCATCCTTCACATCTGGCCACCTAACACATCAGACTCCAACTGCCATGATTATTATGTGCGGGGAGCAGTTGAGCGAGAGATTAACAAAACTACTTGTAAAATCAAAGATGAACTGAAAGCATAGATTATGGCAGCATTCACCAACTTAAACAAGGAGAATATCCAGAAAACTTGCAAGAGATTCTGAAGTTTTCTCGAGGCCGTGGTTGAAGCCAATGGCGATTTTATTAAATAAACCTACTCTTTAGTATTTCAAAATATGCTTGTGTAATTATGTTTAAATATATCTGTCAAAATGAGATGTCAATTTTATTTTCATTTTTGCGTAATTTAGACGACAATTTTTTCCATCGCACATTATACAGTAAAACATTCGGCGTGTATACACTGTTGAAAAGATTGTGGTCAACAGGATTTGGTAAGAGTAGCAGTTACTGCATCGTAACAACTAAGTACACTAGTTTAATAGATATCAAAATCGATAGACCGAATTCCAGTATTTTATTTCCATGTTTTGAATCTACAGTTATGAGTAGGAAAATAAATTGAATGGCACTGATAAAGGTCAATTTGAAATGGCTAGAGGCTTCGTTTAGGAAAGTTCAGAAAGATCGTGATTTCTAAGTTTTCCTTGGTTATCTCAAACAGGGTTTAGTTATACTGTGCACTTTTGAGAAGAGCCTATACTCTTCTGAACCCTTACCAAGTTACCTACAGAATCATTAGTCGCGTAGTTCCCATGTCTGTTTACGAGCTCATGGTGGTCTAATTTCTCTTTAGGCAAGTGATTATAATGTAATGTTTTGCTCCACCAATAGACACACACACGCACATGATCTCTCTCTCTCTCTCTCTCTATATATATATATATATATATATATATATATGGAGAGAGAGATAGTGATACATAGATAGATTGAGATTGAACTGAAAAATCTGTTAAGCATTTTGGTGTGTTTCTCTTGGTGTTGAATAAATCGTTTGATGTCAGGTGTAAACGTGTAGAAGAACTCGTCGAAATTATGTATTACGTACTTTCGATCATCTTTCTAATTTCTTCTCCAGAAAACGACCAATGACGAACGAAAGTATTTCGAACATAACACATAATTTTGGCAATTTCGTTTGCAAGTTTCAAACTGACATCAAACGAATAATTCGACACCAGGAGAAACACATCAAAGACTTAGCAGATATCCCTTGTCCATTCTATGTAATAAAACATGTTTAAACGTAAACGTGTCCCATAACGATATATATATATGTAGAGAGAGAGAGAGAGAGAGAGATGTTTGCATATATGTGCTATTTTGTTTATATATAATACCTGCAAATACGAGATTAATATATGTTGATAGAAAGATATATGTCTATGTTCGTGCGTGTGTGCCTGTGTATTTTGGCAGCAAGAATTCCTTCAAGCATATTTGGTTCTGTCTATCCAGAAAAAGTGAATAAAACATTCTTGAAAAATATTCTAAAAACTGAATAAAATAGACAAAACTATATATATATATATATATATATATATATATATATATATATATATATATTGATTATATACTGTAACATTAGAATATGTAAATATCAATACAATTTTGTACATTTTTTTTCAACGTTAAAATCAAACTTTCTTCCAGGTGGCTAACATTGATTTTAACGTTGAAACAAAAGGTACAATTTTGTAGTGGATATTTACATGTTATAATGTAACAGTGCATAATAAATATTTATTTCTCTACCTTTATATTGAGTCCTGTTTTAAATTAATGCTTTGAACGATGCAATTTTTCGTTCATTTACATTTGGTTATATATATATATATATATGAACGTGTACGCTGAGGTCAACACCAAGGCGAGACAATCTGTTTCATGCTTGTAGGCAACGTTGAGTTCTGAATATTGCGCTTATTGCATGAAACAGTCTTTAGCTGTAAGGTTTTGATATCAGTGATCCCTTTTATATTTAAACAAGCACTATACTTCATACGGTTCACTTTCACCCATGAAGATAGCACACCTTAAAACTACATTTTTATAGCATATGTGTGTGTGTGTGTGCGCGCGCAAGTGTGTGTGGTAATTTATATGCATGGACGCACTCATAAAAACGCCCACATCATGTAGGATATACAAATGTACCCACATACGACATAGCATAAACACAGACACCCACTGATACATATGCACCTATATGGACACACACACATATATATATATATATATATATATATATATATGTGTGTGTGTGTGTGTGTGTGATATAGAAATACACCACGTACGACATATACCAAGCATAAATTCACACACGGATTCGCATACATACACGTCTATATATGTTCATTTTGTGATTGACTATCTTTGTTTATGAGGCTTCATCAAGTTCCTGCTTTCGAAATAATCATAATTGACCCTCTATTTTTAGCTTAGTAAAATTCCCGCGAAACGATATTTGACGAGATAATATTGAGACCACAAACACGAACAAATGGATGATTTATTAGTCGATCGTATCAAAGAGCTTCTTTTTTTTAGTGACTTCAGTTCTGTATTCCACGTTCCATTCTATTGTTTCATACCAGCACCTGCACTGCCTGGCCTGCTCTAATCAGGAATTCAATTGACATGAATTATCAACCCTGTTGCTACTGCTGGCGCCATAACGCGTGCAATCACTCGTTCGTTATCACGATCTCATTAATCCCCAGATTACAAACAGATTAATAAACAGTTTTTATATGTCTGAATATTGAGGAAAATATCTAAGATGTATCTATTCCGTGGATATCTCGGATTTTAGCAGAGGGTTTTTGTAAATTTTCGTAAATCAAAAATATAGACAGTTGTTATAATTTTGTTAGTTACTTCGTTCTCTAGTTAAAACGTATGTTATTGAGAGGAAATAGAGAAAGGACATACCAGAGACGCTATTTGGTTTCAGTGAAGAAAAGAAAGAAAGAAAAATCGGAAATGGAAAAAAGTCATTTTCGAATATAAATCAAACCTCGTCCTCCTTCATGCAGCCATTGCTATCATCTATTCCAGGCAAGAAACCGTCTATATGGTCATCAACAACATTATCATAAAGAAAGCGACCAGCAAAGGTGAAATTAAATTCTTGAATACGAGATAAGATAACGACGGTTGCGTTCATACTTATGGCTGTTATTGGAGTATCTGGTTAAATTTGTTAAGATGTGAATTTCCAGTGTTATTTTATCAGCGTCGGACTCGCAAGGAGCGAATTCAATTATTAAGTTAAGAATTATGCTTAATCGTTTTATATTCCACGCAATCTCAGAACGGAGGCGATCATGGTACTGCCCAGCTCCCTGTACCATGTAGATCTTAGTAAACTTTGCCTTTTTGTTTTTTTACTCATAAGGCTTGTTCCGCAAGCTCACAAGTATGTTATGCACTGTTTTTCTTTATGCCTCTTTCCCCCTATCTGTCCGGAGAGTGTAAGATTTTTCAACCCCCTCTTCCTCCTTATGCGCCACAGAAACCTCAACTCTCTTTAATTTTCCAATAAATTATGAGGAAGGACGGCTGGGAAAATTTGATTTCCCATTGGCTATATTCAGGGAATTAGAGAAACAGCGAGCAGTTTACCTGATGAATATGCCTGAATAGATGGCGGAGCAAAAACAAGAACAGACTGTTTAAATCGATGTTGCTTTGGGTAAGGAGGGACTTTGTGGAGAGCCGTAATCGCGAAAGTTGTGATAGGACATAACACATAAAAGAAAATGGCTGGTGATACTGCAGAATCTCTGTCGAGAAGTCGCTGTCTCGAAACGTTTTCATTTGATCTACTTGCTCGTTAAAACCGATCAGTAAATAAATTTGAAGGCTAACACGGAGGCGAGAAAAAGTAACCCAAGTTATGTAGGAACACAACATAAAAGGATGATGTTGATGATGATAAAAATATGTTTTGAAAATTGTTTCCTAAACGAGGGGCGAGTGATTTATAATGCTAAATGAGTCAATCAATAGAAAACTATTAAAATACGGATTGAATAGCTAAAGAAAATCTGATGTAATGATTGTCAGGTAATTGGATTTTGTGGTTGAATATGAGACAGGCCAAGTAGGCAATATCCGCTTTAGAAACATTACAGTAACCACTCGTAGCTTGTCGGGTTGAACAGGTTTTATTATTTGTAATGACGACAGAAGAATGGCATGACAAAAAGTAAATGCTTCATAAAGAGAAAAGAATTGCATTATTCTGTTTTTGTAGTTATGGGAAAATAAAATAAGATTTTACATTACCGTCTATAATGCGGAAAAAGTTGCAATAATTCCAGGAATTGTTTGGATTGTTAAACAATATGACAAAATCTTTTTGATACATTTAACCTAGTTATTTATTTTTACTTTTGTTGTATAGTCAGTTAAGTGTCATACGTGATATATGATTGGACGATCATGTCCCTTCGGATTCATATCTGACAAGGCAGAAGATATTCCCGCAGTAGGTTGTCGTTTCTTTCTGTGGCAGATTGGTTGCCACCAAAAGATATAGGATCCTGTCTGTCTTGCTATTCAGGAGGGTGAAAAGAAGTTAATGCAACCAATCCGACTAGAAGTCGAACTCTGCTCTCCAAGATCTAATATCGGGTCTTTAACTTTTAACCACAAATTGACATCCATTATTACGACTCCATTTTGGTTCATCGTTTTCACACCCTTTTTCAGTTAATTAATCTGTGAAGAGATAATCTCTGATTATTTTAGGCTTAAATCCCGATTTATATTTCCAGTTTTTGTTTCTGCAATCTTTGTCTAAAATTAATAAGGGTTTTGATATTTTTGTTTTTTTATTTATGCAACATTTTGGAATTTGTCCTGTATTCTAATTCTTTGTTTACCTAATCTTTATATATTTAAAAAAAAACCGTTAACTTAGTTGTAGCTTCTAAAAAACGTAATAATTTTTATACGTACATTATATATGTTCCAAAGGTTGTCAAAGCCGGTCGTGATAGTGGGGACAAGATCTCACTAACGAGAAAATGCTTCTGTGGTATGATTCTGACAACTAACTCCAGCTACAACCGGAGAACGGGCGAAGGCAGAAAAATGGCGTCTCATAGCGACCTACTTCGTGTAGTAGGAGCTCGACCACCCAGGAAGGTAGTGAATTTAGGGGAATGAAAAGATTGAATTTAACCCTTCCCTACCTTGCCTTGCGGTCATATCTAAACACGGTAAAGCTATGGAAGTAAATCCGGACAGAAAACCCGATGTAGAGCCACGAAGATTGTTGATTTTCAGCACTGAGGAATTTCCGGCAACTTCTGAAGCCAAACTGACCCTAAATGTAGTGCTCTGTATTCCTTTGTATAGTGTTGGTACTACTATATTTAACAGACCCCCCACCACCACCACCACGATGGATGTATGCGGCACAAAGCCGAGGTTATCGTCGGTTCTCAGAGTCCGTGGGCTCGGCCAAAATATTCCTTTACAACCCGTATAAACGGGTTCAGAGAATGTCTACTTCACCGGACGAAACGTTGCCCTTCGGCAAATCCTCGCCCGGGTTCCTCTCTGTCGGTACTCGTGTCGGTACTCCCATGTAGTCTGGGCAGCGGACGGACTCTATATATCATCGCCCAGACCTGTCATCTCGAAGACCTGATTAGTTGTATATTTTGATATTGCAAATTATTCAAAAATTCTTTAGACTTAGAGAGTGGGAATGAAAATATTAACAACACCATTAATTTCTGGAATTAGGCGTTATCTTTAATTTATATGAGTACTACTGTCTTCATTTTTACTGTTATTATCACAATTGTTAAATTCTAATAGATTTTTGCCATTGAAAATTCGTAAAAATAATAAGGCAATTAAGATTTTCCGGACGGTTTCCGTTGGATCCAGAATAGTTGAGACTAAGTGATATTTGAAAATGCGTCCAAAGATGTCTTAATCGATTATCGATCCGCCCCCACCAAAAAAAAAAGTGTAACCAACCCGATGCTTGATATATATTTAAAGAAGTAGATCATTTTTTAAAACATCCCCAAAATCAAGGCGATAAAGCCATGAAGACGCCAAGAGTTTCATGAAAGTGAAAGAGTCTGAGAAAAAAAATATCATGATTATAATGAGGGAGGGGGCATAAAAGAATAGGATTCAAATAGACAGAAAATAAAGATTGAAATTTTTGAAGATCAAATTTGACGGGAATGGAAGAATTCAGGAAAAGATTTCCACATGTAAGATGTTTTAGAGAAGAAACAGTTAGCATAGAGCATATGGTTATTTATAGCAATTTCAAATATAAAATGATAAACATAACTGATATTTGCTAAAAATATGTATTTATAAGCGTTTAAATGTTATTTTATTCCGAATTATCTAACAATATTATAGTATTATCTCGAATTGATTAACGCATTTCATATTTATAAGACTTGTAATACTTATTCTAAGAAATATACAAAAATGAATTAGTTCCTTTAAGGAAATTAATTATTTCTTTCCTCATATTATATTTAAGTAAATTTGGCACAAACCAAACAAAGTCAAAATACTAATAAGTGAATATTTTACATATGAGACGAACCTCGAAAACACGATCTTGTAAAAGTTAAAGAAACTGTCATACGGAAGCCTATAATTTGCTTAATATACGCTATGTTAGATTATATTATACAAGACAATGTGCCATAAAAATATGGTATTAGCCAACCAAATTTGGCAAAATTTCCTGGAATATATTTATGACAAATATCTTGTGAACTTCAAATTATGACATTTATTAATATTATTACAAAAGATCGTTTTGTTTTTGGCGGGTGTCAGGTTTTATAATGAAATGCACCGTCAAAATGTATTTATAAATACATTCGAAAGATACATGTTATAGAAATATATTTCTGATAACTTCAATGACCCTATTTTTCAAGTGAATTTTCTCGCTTATCACCATGTTAATTTTTCATTGATCTCTTTCTGTAAGATTCAAAGGAAGATATTTTTCTTGGTCTATCTTGCTAATATCCTGATTTTTGTGATGTGATTACTCTTCCACGCTTTTGCAAAAACTCAAGCCTGTCTTGCCAATAACTTGATATATATATATATATATATATATATATATATGAAAGATAATCCTAAGGAGCCAGGCAAACCTATCGAGGTTTCAAGTAAACGGATCGTCAAGGCTAAGCCGGCTAAAAAGGAAAATTATGGAACAGAATTTATAGCTAAATCCAAAACAGCCATGACCACGTGAAAAAAAAGACCTCAAGCAACGGAGAGTAAGGGTTATGTACTATATTCAGCAAAAAAAAAAACAAAAAACAAACTACTCTACTAACCGGCATTTCCTATGTCTACATCTACTAAGAATTTCCGATGTTAGGTTCAATAATTTATTTGGTTCTTCATTGCTAGCACTAGCAAGTTCATATATATATATATATATATATATATATATATATATATATATATATATACAGGTGTCTATAAAGTTTGTGTGCACTTTAAAAAAATTATAACTTTATTTGTATTTGCGATAGAAATAATCCTTGAAAAAATGTTATTATACATTGTTTGGACAAGATGGAGCTCCTTGTCACTTTGCTCTGAGTGTTAGAGACTTTCTAAATCAGGAATTTCCTAACAGATGGATCGGGAAGGGGTGGACTATTTTATTGGCCTCCACATTTGTCAGATTTGACTCCATTAGATGTGTGTTTTTTTTATGGAGACATGTGAAAACAATTGTGTATGCAACCAAACCTAGTTCATTAGAAGATTTGAAAGCTAAAATGTGATTTTAGGCATTAGTGTAACTCAGTTGGCAAATGATTTCCGTTAACTGCAAAATCGTATTACACTTTGAATTGCTAATGATGGAAAACATGTGGAAACTTAAATTAAATTTCAATAAAACCTTAAAAATAGAGATTTACTTCTTTCTCATCCTTTTTACAAATTATTTCTATCGCAAATACAAATAAAGTTATAATTTTTTAAAAGTGCACACGAACTTCATGGACACGCAGTATACATATATATATATATATATATATATAGTATTTCTAACGAAAAAAAGAGCTAATAGCTACTCAGGTGACAGGTTTACTGAATGACATTTTATGGATGTGAGAGGAGGAAGTAGGGAGTGCTGATTATGAGGAGATTTGGGATAGTTAACGGCTGACCCAGTGCTAGACGAGGTTAACCTGTAGTAATCGGGGGAAAGCATTCTCTCGAGAATCCGTTCCACAAAGCACCGGCGAGAGAGAGAGAGAGAGAGAGCACTGTCCCAATAGAATTTCTTTCTTACCAATGGAATACAAAGGGAATAGTGATGATTCGAATATATATTTGGCATGAGGAGGTGTCAGTTGTAATGGTATGAGCTGGTGGAAATTTGGGAAAATGGCTCCTTAAAATATTTACACCGGAAATGGCGACTGAGTAGCATCAGGCTCACGAAGTTTCCTTTATAGCAAAGAGGCTGTGGCGTTGAAAGTAACCCAATTTCTATAAGGTCTTGTAAAGGCTTATAAACTCTTTCCAAGTTGGAAAGAGAGAATTGGATATAATGGCCCCAGATATAACAGCAATGGACCAATTTTAGGCGGATCAGTTTCTTGTGGACGTAGAAGACGGCAAGTGGAGTCCGGTACTTTTTGGCGTGATAAAAGGGGCCAACTAAATTTCCATAATGTTTCCCCCTTCGAGGATATATATTCTTTACAACTCATGAAATATTTATAGTAAACAATTTATACATCACTAATAATATCCTAATAATATCACTAATAATAATCACTAATAATATAATAATATAATAATAAGTATAATAATCACTAATAATAATCCTAATAATAATCCTAATAATCTCACTAATAATATCCTTAAGAAAAAATCAGAGTGGTTGAAATTCTTGGTTCATGGATTTGGTGGCATCATAATTGTAAATTCAATGCCTAGGTCAGGTAGTAGAAATTCAAATTCAGTGGAAACAGAGGAAGCAATTCCTCGGTATTATTAGAAATAAAAGGAGGAAATACCCTTAGATTTAGACAATGGAAAGAAATCATTCTTTCCTTGCAGATTAAATAAAGAGTTTAGTTCGAAATTCACAGACATTAGAAGAATGCCGGAGATCACAGTGGCTGAAACGTTTTGATAATAACCAGGATGAGGATAGTAGGACGGCGCAATAATGCCAATAATAATAAATCCTCAACAAATGAATTCAGAGAAACGCTATTCATCATATACAGGTAACCCCAACGACTCACTAAAAAATAGGCGTACATGATGACAAATGCCCTAAAATTAATAAAAACAAAGTTTTGTCAAAGATTCATGTTATAATTAAGAGAAAGTATCAGATGTTTTTTTTTCTATATTAAATTACATTTCTTAATACTTTTTAGAATCTTTAAGGTTTTGGTTAAAGATTTTGTTTTTTCTTAAGTCAGTGTGGGACCATGAATTAGTATTGGAACTAAATGGCGAAAACATGGATTTGAAAATTATTACAAAATTCAAATATTTGTCGGATTTTATTGAAACTTTCAGAAATTATTCACAAACGAATGTACTTAATTTATACATTGTAGAAAAGCCTGCATGTTACATCTTAGGTAAGGCTTTTCTTTGGTGACAACTAATTTATATATAATCGATTTATTTCTGCTACGATGAAGACATTTTGATATACATCTAATATAAGTAAATATATTATTGTAAATAGTTCAAATGAAAACAAATATTATAAACTGAAATTCGATTTGGCATATTTTCAGATGGATTAATATAACTGAAAAGTTTTGCCCAAATCTGATTTGGAAAGCAGGCCGACTCCACATTCTTCGCCTGTGTCCTATTGTCGAACTCAAAACTTCTATATAAATAAATGCGAATGTCAGTGCGTCATTGTGTTACACTTTTCAATTTTAATATTAAAGGCCGTAGTCCAACATATACCATTTTGGAACCAGGCCGAATCCGTGAACAAAGTAAAACCATTTCGGATTGCATCTGAACTCCACATTCCGGAAATATTGGATTCTAAAATTTTCATTACTGTGATTGTTTACGGCGAAATGTTTTACGTAATTTTTTGCGGCGAATTTTGTTTTGTACGATAACAATTTTTATCACTTGGAAATAAATTTGAAAACAATTGAAATTAATTGCGAAATGCGATGTAAGTCACCCATGAAACAAAAATAATTGTTTGTACGGAAAGTAAGGAACTACGTACATCAAACTGTCTTTAAAGAAGAATTATCGCTGAACTTTTAAACGGTAAGATTAAATATTAATACAATACTTTAATGCAGTATGCGTAAAAATTAAAACCAAACCCCCCCAAAAAAAACCAAAAAAAAAACAAAAAAAACAACAAAAAAAAACAAAAAAAAAAAAACCTCCGCCAACAGAGGAACAGATTGCAATAAAAAAAACAAGGCTGTAGCGAAGAAAAGACATTCCCGTGCAAATGAAAACTGAAATGAAACTGCAGCCAGGAGAGTTTCCAATGCTGAGAATATGCAAAGATTTAGGAACTCTCAAACTTCTGAACAAGCCGAAGGCCCCATCAAGAGTCCTCCGCAGAAACTAGCTTAAATGCTTTTAAGCTTGTAGTAAACACTGAACCAGTTTGTTTGTCTAACTGTTGGATGCTGCAACAAGTAATAGCTGAGCTCATGATATTGCTTGTAATTGTAATAGAAGCCTTCTTCAGAATGACATCATCAGCATCTTGAACAGAAAACGTTATTTTAATGAAGGACGCCTTTGATGAAATAAATTGAATAACCAACTCCCATCAGACTATAGCGGTGTTTGAAGTACTTCGAATACCACAACACATACATAACAGTACATTGTTAGCACCGAACCAAACTCGACTGAACGTTTGTATCGATAATAATATTCAGATTAGTCTCGCTGTAGATCAATGATGATTAAGAGTCTGAATAGAATCCAAGCAGCAACAAAGGCGTGTGACATTGACGTTCTATTTGTGTAGTTAACGCGATTTTGCTTGAGAATTACTGATTTTAGGTTCATTATTTGGTTCCTGGGAGCTCTTATATTGAAACGTTCGTTTGGGATTGTTTACCGATGACC
>CAHIKZ030004482.1:447500-505000 GCA_903632075.3 Acanthosepion pharaonis
ATAAATTTATTGGTTTTTTCTTTTTCCTGATTGACTCAGTGTGAGCTTCTGGTGGTTGTCACCGAGTAAAGTGTCCTCATTAATTCTTCGATTGGTCATTATTTGATCTGCTTTTAATAATTCTGTTCGGTTTCTTTCATGGGAAATCTTGAAAAACCTTCATTTTTACCAGGTTTTAATTATACTTACAAGCGCTGAGTGCATTCCTACACGCAAGCCGCCAACGGCCCGCCGATGTCAACGTCAGCGGTCTTCTGGTAGCTGACACTGGCGGGCCACCGGTGGGCCTCTAGCGGTCCGCCAGTGGTAATATTGCCGAGACGAACATGCTGGCGGGCGGGGCTAAACTGCCGCCCGATGGCAGATTAGTGGTTTGCGTGCGGAGATCCGGCAACTTTAATGCAATTTCTAAAATTATATTGGTATGTAACGAATTTTTTTAAAGTTGATTCTGCACGTAACGTCATTATTGAATGTAACCGTTACCATCCAGGAAACATTCAGCAATCATTGACCAAAGAGTTACCATTATTGCAGGTTGAAATTTATAATTGTTTTCTTTTTTGTTTTGTTTTAAAAGAATATGTCTGGAAAATGGCCTACTCAAGTTCACAAACTATTAATTATCGGTCTTTTTCTTACTGATTTGATTTTCTCTCGTCGATTTTTGTTAAAAATTGTCCTATTGATCCGCTTCAGTTTGCTGCGATTGACTGTCTTCATGCGATGTGTCTTTCGTATTATTTTGAACTATTTTTCTCATCTTAGTTGCCGTCCTGGGTATGTCGATAAACTACATCCGCGTCCTAAGTAAGACGATAAACTACGTCCAACAGCAAGAGCACTGATCAGGAGGTTTTGCGCAGCGTGGAACCAACTTTTAATTGCTGTTGTTCCCCGGTTCATACTGACCGGGGTGGTAGCACCTGTTAGGGTCCCAACTATGGGTAAATCGTTAACCTCGAAACTGATGCAAAAAGTATTATAAAATTTAATATCAAAAATACTTTGTAAAAATTATTCCCAGAAATACATTTTCAGCTATACGTTTTCGAAAAAAATATTACCAGCTATACGTTTTTGAAAAAATAATATTACCAGCTATACGTTTTTGAAAAAAAAAATAATATTACCAGCTATACGTTTTTGAAAAAAAAAATATTACCAGCTATACGTTTTTGAAAAAAAAATAATATTACCAGCTATACGTTTTTGAAAAAAAAAAATAATATTACCAGCTATACGTTTTTGAAAAAAATATTACCAGCTATACGTTTTCGAAAAAAATAATATTACCTGCTATACGTTTTTGAAAAAAATAATATTACCAGCTATACGTTTTTGAAAAAATAATATCACCAGCTATACGTTTTTGAAAAAAATATTACCAGCTATACATTTTTGAAAAAATAATATTACCTGCTATACGTTTTTGAAAAAAATAATATTACCAGCGATACGTTTTTGAAAAAAATAATATTACCAGCTATACGTTTTTGAAAAAATAATATCACCAGCTATACGTTTTTGAAAAATTATTGCCAGTTATACGTTTTTGAAAAATAATATTACCAGCTATAAGTTTTTGAAACAATAATATTACCAGCTATAAGTTTTTGAAAAAATATTAACAGCTATACGTTTTTTCAGGAAAATATATTAACAGAAATAGATCTTATACAAAACAAAAATATTACCAGAAAAAAAAAAGTTGTCGGCATTAAATGACTGATTGAGGTTGATATACCGTAAAACCAAACAAACCCAATCATCTTAGTTGATATAAATGTTATTATATATACGACGTTTTGATCAAGTACCCTCTGGTCATTATCACGTGTCCATCGATTGATTGATATGAGATATCTATATTACCCACGATGAGAAGAAAAGTTACAAATAATACAAAAAATGACAATAACTCATTTCAGAACTCAAATACATAAAGCAAATGATGAGGTTGGTTTATTTGATACATCTTTTTGCGATTATATAGCGCCAGTCTCTAAGCTCTCACGAAGTTATGTCTTCAATCTGGCAAAGGATTCATTCATCGCCATTTTTAATAAAAACTGATTGCATACAGATGATAATTTAGACATTTCTAAACGAATTGGATGGCATACATGACATCCATATTAAGGTTGATATCTGTGATGGTATTCATGAAGCAAATGCAACAATTCATGAGTGTATTCCGTTTTTCTTTTGTATATATGTGCCTTTAAATATGGAAACAAAATAGTGTCTATTAAAAAAGATTTGAGAATGATACGAACAAACAAAAATGGATAGAAATATAGTTTTGTTTTTTTAATAACTTATTGATTATTTCAAAAATGAGTTACCGTAAATGTGTTTTATTATTAATTCCTCATCATAAAATCATTTTTCTTTTGGTTCATTGTTTATTTATTCAACGGAATAAGAAATGAAAACCGAATTCTACCAGAGAGAGCAATACAAGTGCAAAAGGATTATGAAGAAGCGTTTGAGAAAGGACAACACAAAGAATTGTTTGATATATTCGAGATAGATACCAAAATAACCCAGAATGTATACACATAGTAAATTAGCTACATGCAGATAGAAAAATGAATTCAGTAAAGACACTAAAACAAAACAAAAAAAAAACGCGTACGTCAAACATGTGTCTTTTCACCGGACATATTCCACCTTTACAGAAAGCGATCCGCGGAGAATTTGGATTAGTAGCAGGATCCATTATTATCATCGGCAAAATCAATTTAAAAAAAAATATTAGATTTTTCAGATGACACAGTGTAGATGCCAACGACAAAAAAAAATAGATAAATAAAAAGAAATAAAAAAATCATGAATTCTTACTGAAGGTCTTAAATAAAACCGAGACGAAAGGATTCAATATCAATAGTAAGAAGACAGAGTGCATGGTTGTAAAGCTGAGAGACATCCCAAGATGGAAACTACGAATTGAGAACACAAAAGTCGGGCAAGTACCAATATTTAAATATCTAGGTAGTGTCTTAACTGAGGACGAAATATTTGACACCAGCATCCTAAGGCACTGAAATAGCAAATTATACACCCCTTAAGTTAAGCAAACTATTAAGAAACAGGAGAATTTCATTCAAACAAACGCACTGAACTGAATGCTTTACCTATACCTCTAAATTGGGAGTAAATCTCTTCAAGAGACTTGAGGCAACATTAATGTAGATCTACAGAAGGATGATGAGGATACCATGAACTTGAGTAACGAGGACAAAAATATATTTAAAGAAAAATGGAAATAATAAGCAAGCTTATGCTTAGAACCAGAAAGAAACTGTTGAAATTTCTATGATGTAATGAGAAAATAGAGCTGGGATATTTTGATACTCACAGGGCATATTGAAAAGCAAGAGGGACAGAGGCAAGCAGAAAATAATTTATCTAGTGCCCTTGTGTAAATGAATTGCAGAAATGATTCACTAGAGAGGGATAATAAATAGTAAAACCTTACTAAGAGCAAAAAATATAAAAGATAAGAAATTGGGTAGAGCCCTGATCGTCCACGTCCCGAACGGACGCGGCACTTATTAGATGCAGTCTGTATCTCATTTTTAGTATCAATATCATTATTCTATTCAATTAAAAACTTCGAATTTTCTAATTTTAATTCCAAATCCTCTGCCAGTTTGAGAATCTGACCCACAGCCAGATGAGTTACACTTTGAATTTTCACAGTGTACACGTATTATAGATTATTTTATTCATATAATGCGTTTCAGACGGTACTAATTAAAAGCAGAAAGGGTTTCCTATGCATGCAAATTGATGCAATGTATTACATATTAATCATGTTTTCCGGGGAAATAATAATATAGTGATATTTAAATATTTAAGGATTTGCGTTTCAGATACTGCGAAATTGTAACATTGTAAAGTGTTGCCTTATGACAAATGAAACACCGTCCTGAGTATGACGATAAACTACATCCGCGTCCGGGGTAAGACAATAAACTATGCCCAACAGAAAGGCCTCTTATCAGGTTTTGAGGAGCGTGAAACCACCTCTTATTTGCTGGTGTTCCTGAGTCCACCCTGACCAGGAGTGGTAGCACCCGCTAGGGTCCCAGATATGGGAAAATAGTTAACCCCAAAACTGGGCTCAAAATACTATGAAAGAAAAAAAAAGAGGTTTTAAGACCAGAAATATGTTGTAAAAAATTATTACTAGCAATACATTTTGAAAAAAAAAATTATAGCCAGCAATACATTTTTGAAAATAAAACATTAGAAGCAATAAATTTTTAAAAAAACAAAAAAAAAAATCATTAACAGCAATACATTTTTGAAAAAAAAAGAATTATCAGCATACTAATTTAATATATATATATATATATATATATATATATATATATATATATATATATATATATATATATATATATATATATATATATATATTACTAACAATACATTAAAAAGAAAAATGCCCAGCAATATATTTTTGAAAAAAAACAAACTTAGTAGCAATACATTTAAAAAAAATTACCAGCAATACATTTTTGAAGAAAATTATTACCAGAAATAAAAAAAAAAAGTTGTCGATATTAAAGAACCCATTGAGGTTGATATGCCGAAAAACAAACCAAACTAAACCAAACAAATGAAGCTTATTATTAAGTGCATTACCAGTGGTAAAGAAACAGATGTTTAGTTTCATTTTAGTTATCAGCTCAGAAAACAGAATAGGCACCATCAAAAATCCTATGCCCTTTTAAGGGGGGGTATGAATTCGACTCCTTAATCCCTGCTCTATCGTGAGCTAATTAGACATAAATGCCGCGGCAATTGACAGACACGTTGAGTTAAGCATGTAGTCAAACTATTTTCTTAAAGATCCTTAAATGCCCATAAAGTAACAGGCAAAGGTTTATGTAGCAATTTTCATGCATTCCGTTTATATGCTCTATATACATGTTTTTAATCAATTTGCTCCAAGCAAGGCGATAACATCACTAAGGCGCAAGAGGCAACTGGGAGTGAAAGGGAATGAAAAATACTTTAGAATGAACCGGAAACCGGAAATAATAGTATAAATTTTAGAGTTTAAGCAGAGTCGTTAGATGTATAGAGTTGAAATAGAATTTAGAAGAAACCAGAAACGCAATACTAAACTAGAAACAAAGGATATATACCTCTACGTCTAATCAAAAGACAGGGAATGAAACATGCGGTAGGTGAAACTATATACTCCTATTGTGGAAGAAAATTAAATAATAACTAATAAAAATGTCAGAGTTTCGGCGGAGACTCAAGAAGTGTTGAGATGAAGTAGAAATTAGAAGGAAAAGGAAAATAATCAAAAACAAAGAGGTAAAACTCTATCCTTGTTCATGAGGAGGAACGTGGGAAATAAGACGAAAATAAAAAAAAAAATAAATTGAAATAGATGTCAGTGTTTAGGAGGATACGGTTGAAGTATAGAGTTGAAATAGAATTTAGAAGGAACAGGAAACACTATATATATATTATTCGGACTATTGTCCTTATCTTTGTCGCCATATTTATCACAACGTTTCGGCCATTGTACACTCCAGCCTTCTTCAGGTGGTTGGAATATCGAAATGAACCCTTTATTTCGCTGTGTAGACTGTTCTAGTTCCACTCGCCATGTTTAATGGATGTCAGTTATCAGTTATCTCCTGTTAATTTCCCTCTGAAAGTTCTCCACTACCTTAACCAAGTATTGAACTCACACTCTCTGGGTCTTGTCGCTGGATCTAACCAACGGCTTTATCCACTGTGCCATGTGTCCTTCATCTCAGAAATTTAGACAGACACTGATCAGGTGACTCATTCTTAAACAGGAAACAAAGACATTATTTGCATTATTAGGACTATTGTTCTTGTCTTTGTCACCATATTTATTACAACGTTTCGGCCGTTGTACGCTCCGGCCTTCTTCAGGTGGTTGCAATGTCGAACTAAACCCTTTATTTCGCTCAATGGCGACAAAGATGAGGACAATAGTCCGAATAATGTAAATAATGTACATAATACCTCATCTCATAAATATAGACAGGAAACAAGTAATAAACCTCTACTCCTGTTCAAAAGAACCAAGAAGCGTATGAACCGAACGACAGGTGAACATATCTATTCCTATCGTGGCGAAAAACATAGATTTTTGGGGGAGAGACTAATCGAATGTCGAATGTAAATTTGTTGTAGAAAACAATTTATCTTTCCAGAATCAAAAATACATAATTCTACCATGCTTAGAATATTGCTGTCACGTATGGTCGGGTACTTAGCAATATTATTGGGCCTGATCTGGTGGATCGGCTTCAGTTACTTTCCCACTGCCGAAACGTTGCCCCTCTGTGTCTTTTCTATAAATACTTTCATCGTAATTGTTCCTATGAGCTCTTATTATTGTACCTAGACTTTTGGAATTTACGGTTGAAATGCTCTAGATGTAACCGTAACTTCTATGCGAACAGTTTTTTTTTCCCGCACTTCCCGTTTGTGAAACTCCCTTCCCGTTCCATGTTTTCTAGCCAACTTTAAACGGCAAAAATTAAATACAATATCAATCGCTATCTACTGGCCTCCTGATTATTCTTTCTTTCCGCTCATTATTAATGCTTATTTTTCTAATTCTTTCATACCCCCTTGTGTCTTAGTGGCTTTACTGCCTTGCATAGGGTGATACCAATTTAAAAAAAAAAGATTATATTGATTCGACAAAAGTGAATATACACTTAAATGATGTACGGTATTAAGGTGTTCTTTAAATGAGATGGGCATTGGAGACTCTTTATCAATGATTCGTCGTATCATTGAGTAAATAAACAACTTATTTTCAAAGTGAACACTGGTTATTGAATTTTTGAATGCAAATATCAAAGGAAACGCTGAAATGAACTTTATTTGGCTTGAGTATATACATCTGGTTTTACGTGTTTTCTCCTTATGTAATGTGATGTCTACGTCGCATAGATTTCACCGAATCTCTTCTGGCAGCATGGCAGCCTTTGAACAGAAAAAGATATATTCGAATTCTTTATATAATTATGTTTCAGTGTATAAGTATTTTGCGAATTAAAAACGGCTGGGTTAATTCCGTGGTTCATATTTTACTAAAAGGCTTCGATTCTTTTGATTAAAATTGAAATTTAATCGTTCTCTGTGAAATGCAAACTTTAAAGAAAACTTGTAGATATCACATTTACACGAACACACGTAAAACAGTCGATGTTTTGTTAAAAGAAAGTCTCAGATACACGACATAAGAAACGCCTTCGAGCGTGCAGGCATTGATGCTGAACAATTCGCAAAAGTCATTCCTTTGAAATAGTTTATTCTGTTTTGTTTTGTTTTTTTCATTCAATAATTACATGGCTCGCCTCCTGCTCGCGCTGACAATACTCAAACTTTTCTCTCAGTCGTTCTACCTGGAACAATATGAATATACGTCAGTAAAAATCACTCTCTCTACTTGTCTCCCTATATATATATATATATATATATATATATATATATATATATATATAATATAAATATATATATAGCAAATGGATTAAATCCGATATATATATATATATATATATATATATAGCAAATGAGTTAAATCCGATACACACACACACGTGTGTATATATATATATATAGCAAATAGGTTAAATCTGAGATATTGCTATTTTTTTTATTCATTTTGTTAAATAGAAACTCTGTTTTTTAAAACAGTGATTTTATTCGAATATATACATCCATAAAATTAATGTTTGATCAAAATAAATAGAAAATAACGAAAGACACACACACATATATATATATGTATGATAAAAATATACTTTTAAGGTGGCATAGATATCAGTATTAGGGATAGTAAGTATGCATATATATAATACAAAAAAAAAATATATATATATATATATATAGGAAACTCCTACACTTTTGAAAACCCCAAAAACATTCACAATAAACAAAAACTTTCAATGCACAAAATGTAGATATAGGCATCAGCCAACAACTGAACAACAGGGTCACCCTGCAATATAAAATTAACAACAGAAAACTTTTTGATTTTCAAATTAACCAGGGAAGTTTAATATCATCCGATATATCAAACAGACAATTAATCTACAAATACAGGTTTGACAAATTCAAAATGAAAATAACCCCCCCCCAAAAAAAAAAAATAACAGGGTGACCAAATACAATGATCACTACACATACATGGACGCACATATATACAGGAGTATGAGGAGATATATAATGTATGTACACATACATACATTTATGTATTTGCGGATGTTGACAACTTAAGAAGTACGTGTGTGTGTGTGTGTGTGTGTGTGTATGTATGTGTGTATCTGGTTCCATGTAGCTTGGGAAATATGTGTGTATATGTAGGGATGGGATAGTGTGTATGTGCGTATGTGTGTGTATGCGTGTATAAGTACAAATAAGTTTATATAAGGAAATATACGCACGCATATAATAACAGGAACACATAAAATAGAAACAGATCCAGAGCATATATATAAATATACTCGCTGGACAAACCTTAATTGTTTTATGACCCTTCACGCAGAACTCTTCATTGACAATTCTAGAAAGAAAATTCGGATTGACAACAAAACAGAATGTATCGAGAATATTCCACATTGAACATGAAGAAAAATTAATTATTTTAATAATATGTAAAAAATCTCCACTTTCACCTGAAGACGGTTGCAGAGACCAGACCAGAAACACGTGTCGTGAAATTATGTAAAACAAAGTATGTATTTTTTCTCAATAAAAATACAACCAAAAACGTTTGCGGCACCCTCTTCTTTTTAATATATATATATATATATATATATATATATATATATATCAAACGGTGACAAGTATATTCCCTGGTTGAACACAATCTTCAAGTCTGTAGATATAAAATAAGTAATATATATATATATATATATATATATAGCTTCTGGGTGTTGACCTCAGTGTCCATTCTTATATTTATATATGCCTATCCATGACATTGACCACTTTAATTCATGAATAATACATACCATACGATTTTTATCATTATATATATATATATATATATATATATATATATATATATATATATAGTGTGTGTGTGAGTGTGTATGTGAAGGACAAACTAAAAGGACATAATTTTTTTATTTAGAATTTCTGTTTAGAAATACTTGTAAAACTGTCTGCTTAGATCGAGAACACAGAAAAATAGTCTAAAATCGAACCCCTGCAAAATGGATAATGAATTAGCTGAATTCGCTTCGAACGATAATCACTGTGGCAAGATTCTGGATTTATTTAGTCATCATAGACAAAAATCTGTAAAAAGCAATAAAAAAAATAAATAAAGTACTAAAAAATTTTCCTTGACCGTCACACATTCAATGAAACATTTATAAATTAAATATGGCGGACTAAATATAGAATATATAGTCTGCACTTATATATATATATATATATATATATGTGTGTGTGTGTGTGTGTGTGTGTGTATCTGTTTGTAAAATGTATATATTTTTAAGGAACTTTCTTACTATAAACGTATCCACCTAATCTCTTACATCTGTTTCAACTATTTTTTATTATTTTCTTCTTATTTGCCACGTTCGTCCTCATGGACAAAGGTAGACTTTTACCTCTTTGGTCCTGATTCGTTTCCTTTCCTTCTAATTTCTACTTCATCTCTACACTACACCTCTAGAGTCTCCGCCGAAACTCTGACATTTTTATTATTTTAGTTATTATTTAATTTTCTTCTACAACAGGAGTACATAGTTTTACCTACCGCACGGTTCATACTCCTCCTATGTCTTTTGATTACGACTATAATTATTTCCTTTACTTTAAGTGCTTAAATAAACTTCAAAAAACAGAAATCTTCCTCATGAAATTCGTATGTTTTCTGTCTTTTTTTCATTCAAGATATTATTTATCATTCATTATTCCATGAAATATTCACATTAATACCAAATTATTAAGTAACGAGTAGAGGAGTTATAGTTTTGATAAAGCTTTTTAGCACGAATATCATTTGTCGGTCGCTGGTAAGCAACTGACAAGTTGCATATTTCAACGTCAAGAATCCAACAAACTTCTTAATATTCATGCTAATTTCAATTAAAATATTCGTTAGTATCACTTTCCAATCCAATCTTTTGACACTATTTGAATCCTGCTTAGATACGGTGCTCATCTGTTCTACAAGGTGTTCCTAAATTCTGGACCCATAGGAAATCTCATTAACTGTATTTTTTATCCCCACAGATTAAACATGAGTTTTGTCGAAAGAAGAAAAAATACTACTTTTTCTAGGGTATGCTAAAGGAAAAGTTGTACTCAATGAACATCACAAATGCAACACATTTGATTGGACGTATAAAAATTGAATATGTTAAAAATGACAGCAATATGAATTTATTGCCTCGAGTTCCCGTGAATCTTAAAAAAGCGCATCAACCTTTGCATCACAAATGATGGAAATTATATTGAAGAGGTGAATTTTTTAATAGTTATTTGTTGTATTCCTCATAAAAGAATTATACTTTTAGATGGATTTAATAAACTCTTTCTTCTTTTCCAATCTCAACATTGAAAAAAAATCATTCTAATGATACTTGAAGATTTATGCGCAAATAATGAATGGGTTCTCTCGAGAAATACGGAAATCGTCCAGGACTGAGAATCAAATAAACAAATAAGAATTGATTGCGCCAGGATCAGTATGGGTAAACCAATGTTTTGCTTTAGACGAAAAGCAATGAAGACGAAATATGACAAACCGATTTTCCTTTTTAGTCTTTCATGAGGCCTCGATTACAAGACCATTTCGGAATGATGTACAAATCCAGGTGAACTTACCTGCAAAATACAAAAAAAAAAAAGATATATTTTAAATTAGAAAAGTGCATTTTGATAAAGAACAAGAACAGACATGCAAAACTATATAAATATTTACACAGACATGCATCTATGTCGATATATCTGTATTCTTGCGTATGTCAGTAAGCTATATTTGACAGAAAGGCCACTCACCGGGAGATTGAACGTTTTGAGAAACGTGAAACAACATCTTAATTGCTGTTGTTCCTAGATCCATTCTAACCTGGGATGATAGCACCTCTTAGGATCCTAGCTATGGACAAAAAAGTGACGACCTCCAAAAAAAAAAAAAAAAACAAAAAAAAAAAAATAAAACTATGAAAATGCATTTTTAAAACTCCCACCATCCATACAGCGTAAAGAAAAGGATCGTCCGCTGCTTACAACACCGAGCAAAAGTCATAAATGGCGACAAAGAGACATTAGATAAAGAATTGTTCAGTATAAGCAATACCCTACTACGTAACAAGTACCCTGGGTACATGGCAGCAGCCCCCCCCCCCCAAAAAAAAACCGGGATAGGCGGGTACAAGAGGAGGACAACAACACTCAGAAAACAGTCTGCCTGCCTCATGTGAAGGGGTTATCAGAGAAAATACAAACATATAACATCAGGACAACCTTCAAAAGCTGGACGGCACTTTTCAGATATCTCACCCGAGTAAGACCCGCCCCACAGAGGAGAATATGACTAAAGACTGTGTGTACGTTATCCTGTGCAGCTGCGTAATATAAAGTGGTGGCAGTCCGCCCCCTTAAGGTTAAGCTTCAAGAACACCAGAAAGCTGTAACACGGGGTGGGGGTTGGAAAAATCAGGCGTGCCTTACCACATATGGAGAGAAAAAGAACACCGTCCTCCGTGGAATCAGGTTGAGATAATAGACAAAGATCACCATTGCAAGATTCGTAAACTTAAGGAATAAGCACATATGCCTAGGCCAAAAAATCTCTTGAGCCGACCAAGCATAGAAATTAATATAATATGAGAACCGGTAATAAAGAGTACCAGAGAAAAGCGATAATAAGATCAAAAATTGAAAAATGAGCTCTGATAAAAAAAAAAACGTGCAATGATAACAGCAAAAATTGCAATATGAACCCTAGTAAAAATGATTGCTGAAGACATTAGATTTATAATACGCAGAAATTTATACACAGATGTCCTCAGGGACACATGGCACAGTGGATAAAGGCGTTATTTAGATCCAGTGACAGGACCCAAAGAGTGTGAGTTCAATACCTGGTGAAGGCAGTGGAGAACTTAGAAGGGAGAATTAACAATTATCCATCCGTGGAAATAGAACAGTCTACCCCAGTGAGCGAAATAAATGGTTCACAGTCTACCCCAGTGAGCGAAATAAATGGTTCAGTTCGACATTCCAACCAGAGCGTTGTAATAAATATGACGACAAAGATGAGGACAATAATGCGAATAATGTAAATAGTGTACAATACTTTATTATATAAAGAAATTATTCGTAATATATTTATCTGAACTCATGCAATTTTGTTTCATTATATATTTATGCGAAGTCATAAAATCCTGCACAAACTATAATTAGGTGAAGTTCTATAATTGCCTTCCAAATATTTAAATTTCGGCATCAATATCCTATAGAGGTAGATATGCCGTTAAATGTAGCCAAACAACAACATGAAAGAACTCTTCATCATAAACATATCATAAAAATATTATATCCATATAGTATCCTACAATATATTAAAAAAAGCAAAGTGTCTTCCAAAGTATAACATTAACACAACTACAACACGAAACACACCTATCACCTCTCTAGTAGTTATCCCTACAATCAAGCCACCAATCTGCCAATGGGTGGCATGCCACTAGCTTTTACCGCTAGAGGCCAACAGGTGGTCCGCTGGTAGATGCCACCAGATGATCACTGGCATTGCCATCGGCGGCCAGCCAGCGGGCCACTAGTGGCTTGCGTGTAGGGATGTCCTATATTTCGACATTAAATGACCCATAAGGTGTTAATATGCCGTTAAACAAATCAATCAATATATCTGTATATGAGGGGTATCGATATGATCATAGCCTGGTAAATCGATAGAAGTTGAATTTTGACTTGAAATTATCACAGTATATCGATGTTGGGTGTAACTAGTCGGAATATCTATAACTACTTTCACTCAGTGAGTGTCTAAAATGTGTACGCAAGCGTTTGATCAGGCTCTTTTTCTTATGAAGAAAACAAAGCTTAGTCGTCTGATGACTCATGTTTTAGTCACATTAGTATGTCATTAGCATCTACTGGAAAGTATCAAATTAGTAAAAGAATATTTCTGTCTTGTTAAGGTTATCTTATTGTTCTTTCTTTTGGATAGCCTGTATAACACAAGATACCTTATATTTCTTCCTTTTAAGTGACGAACCATGGCAGTCGCATCCTTCATACTGTCGTACCACTGCACAAGCTTAACGGGAATGCGTTCAGAAATACGACTGATTGATGTATTGTAATTTTGCCGTTTTATTTACTCTTTGTGGGTATATTAAATCCGAACAAGATTTCGGATTGTAAGAATGTTTTTTTTTTGGTAGGGGGAAAAGGGAAAATTGTGTTAACATTTTTAAAAATAACTTGAGTTTTTCAGAAACAAGTTCAATTTTTTTCAAGAGTTTTGTGTGTATGTGATTATATCGAAGATGACTGTAATTCGAACTTGGCCTTAAGTCAGACGATTCCACTTTATACGCTGAACACAAAAACACGCCGGATTTGATTTTCATTTAGGTCTTAAATTAGGTTTAGCTTGTTCTGCAGAAACTTTGAAGAGTACCTAACACAAACACACATACAAAGAGAGAGAGAGAGAGAGTAAGAGAGAGAGAGTAAGAGAGGGAGTCATTTACAAGGGTATACATAAATATAACTGAATATTTATAAGTATATTAATTACCACGAACACAGATAAACACACACACACACACACACATATATATATATATATATATATAGTGCGTACTTTGGTATCAAATATTCTTTAAGACAAATATTATTAAACACAACAGATATTTTTTGATGATTAATTTTACTGATCAATTTTTTACGATTACGGATAAACCTTCTCAAACAAGAACAGTTCGTCAGAAATCGTCCGAAGTTCTTTAAATCATCATATATATATATATATATATATATATATATATATATACATGCATGCCAGGTCAGCTTGGCATTTTGTTTACCTTCATATATATATATATATATATATATAATGAAATTCTCAAAATGGAGAAACATATCTTAAAACGCAGCATATCATTAATTTCACGAGGCTGTCTTTATTAAGCTGTGTAGGCAATCACATTTATATATCTATATTTATATGAGAGGATTGTGTGTGTCTCCTGTATGATTACCTAATATAGCCTTGTGAAATTAATGATATGCCGCGTTGTAAGATATTTTGTACCATTCTGAGTATTCCATTATTTTAGAACACGTGCCAGGTGATGTCCTACAAATCGATCATTAGCTTGTCTGGTCTATGGCCTTCAGCCGTGCTTTGTTCGTTGTATATATAGATCTTCAAATTGTTTAATGTCTATCTTTTCTTCATTTAAGCGTGTTTACTGGCCTTTGGTGACTCACAGCCTGCGGCACACGAAGCAATGCGGCTGGACCTTTGATAGACAATGTTCTAAGTAGAAAGGCAAGATAGATTTAATTTTAACGCCATCTTTATTCTGGTAACATAGTCAACTAATATCTGATGTGCCTATCAGTAAGTGTTTTGGAAATTGGCACCATAACCTATTGTTACCATCGGATTTCAATCAGTGTTGCCTTAGAGCTCATTCGGAGCTTAGAATTTAGTTTCCTATCTCAATTCAAGGATGCAGGCTTCTTTTCCAAATGAGGTGAATATATATCGTGCAGAACTGACAAATCTTCGCTTATATATTTTTGGTGCGCTAGAGTCCCAGCTATGGGCAAATAGCGAAACCCTCCCGACAAAAAAGAAAACAGTATAAATACATTTTTGTATAAAACAATTAACAACTCTATTTGTAGTAAGAATTACCAACAATAGATATTTATCTGTATCTAGAGGCATACAATTGCGCTTGAATTATATTTAGTTGAAGCCATAAAATTATGTTCAAAATATTTAGACTTCGGCATTAAACAACACATAGAATTTGATATGCGCTTAAACAAAATCATCAAAGCAATCAGAGCTACACGCCTGCTTACTTTAAAATTGTCAGACTCATACATTCAATATTCTATATTTATTTGTGAATCGCTAGTAGTCATCCGTTATTCTGCCAAGATAAATGCAGCTACCTGTTTGGTCAAAACTTCAGTCCTTAGCTGGTAAAACAGGAGTGATCTCTCCAGGGCGCAGGCCCAACTCACGGCCAAACCGACAAGACACAAATGAATACAGGGCTGCAGAATTGCTAGAATGTTGTCAGTGTTAAACGCTAACCGCCTTAGAAACTCCACTCCAGATATTCTATTTAGATTTATTTAACCCTATTTGGATATGACCAAAAGTAAGCGGAGAATATCCTTCCACTAGATGGGCTGTCTTTGTAGGCTGTTGAGATCCAGCTGCCGGAACCAGCTGATTATGAGGCGCTAGTTTTGCGCTTTCGTCCATTTTCCGGTTTGGAGTTGTCTTAGTTGTCAGAGGCTATTGTAGAGGCATACCTTCGGGTGCAGGTTATAATCAGTGGGTGATTGTCCTCAATATCACCAACACCTATGGCAGCCTTTGGAACATTTTTTCCTCCACATTTTTTTATAGAGAAAATGTTCAAGATATTTTTAGTTCTGATCAGTTTCGACTAAAATATTAGTCATTTTCAAGGATTTGACTTTGCTATTTCAAATCGTGTTGGTCGGTAGGCAAGCCTTTAAGACCCGAAACCGTCGAATATATGACACCCATGGTGTTAGTTGATGCAAAATGTTAACAGAGGTAACTTGTCAGTCATTTTCAATGAGACACAAACACACATTATATATATACATACACACACACACATTATATACATGCACACACACACATATTATACACACACACACACACACATTATACACACACACACACACACACACACATATATATATATATATATATATATATATATATATATATATATATATATAAAATTAGCATTAATATAAAAATTTTCACTTAGTTGATTGATGTTATTTTCAGCGCCCCGTTTTTCCGGAGTTTCAAAAGAATTTTTTTGTTATCGTTCGTCCAATACCTGTTAAATTACAACATTTAGTAAAGTGCTCTGAGAGCAACCCTTACATAATGTCCGCCAGTTTCTGAAAATCTTAGATCGAATATTTATATGTTACAGTTTACATGTTATTTATATAAAGCGTGGAATATCTATTAAAGCAATCCAAACGATTTTGCTGTTATCTCTTTCAATGATATTATCTTTATTAGAAAAAATATATAGCCTACTAGTGAATTTGTTTAAGGTAGACTTCAAATTACCAGGAAATAACCCACACTCTTGATTTCAGAAGCTCCCTTTGTTGTACATATGGAATTAGACATGCAGAATCCAGTTACGAAACTGCAACGTACTGACGCTGAGTCTATTATAAATTCGAGTGACACCTTCTATAGTATGTCCATTATGCGTACCCACCTCCATCTGCTGGTTCAGCCGTTGTGGGTCAACCTTAAACAAATTTACGCCACCGACACTTTCGTCTACTCTGACTTTTTCACATTCAGCGAAAATCTGCAAACCTAAGCGGCGATAGATAATGGGTGACAAGAGCAGATTTTGATGAAACTGGAAGCTTCTGGTGCTGAACTTGCACGTTGTCGGGAAATTTAGTCTTCAACGCCATCATCATAAAGGAAGCGATCAGCAAAGAAGAAATTAATTTTTCTGATACGTGATAAAGCCAACGACGATAACCAGAGACGACCCTATGGTTGCTGGTACCCCGGGCAAGCTAAACTACGGCGCCCAGAAAATGTAGAAAAATGAGTTTATTACAATATACAATTTAATACGAACTAAAGAAAACCTTCATTATCCGACCAAAAACATTTTTTCTAGCCTTTAAATCTGCAAATCTTTTCATGGTACTTTCTCCACCTTTCTTCTTTACAAGATCATTTTCTGTTGATAAAATAGCCAAAGAATTTAATCTGTCTTGAGTCATGAACGACTGTAAGTATGCTTTTATAAACTTTAGTTTTGGAAGATCCCAAACACATGACATGGTGGCATGATTGCACACTTGGTGTTGATGGCACCCCCAGGTGACTACCTGAGTTGCTATACCTTTGAGCTGACCTTGCATGGAGGCATGGTAGAGTAATGGATAGCAGCTCAGATGGAGGAATTGGAGAGCTGTGTTCAAATTCCAGTCGAGTTCATTGTATTCACTTTTGTGCTAATACCCTTAGGAAAGGTATCTCTTCCCCGTCCCCCACTATGGATAAATAGCACGACAGTCTGTGCTCTATATCCTTGGTTCGTAACTAGTCTAGGAGAAGGAAACCTCTGAATTCAAACCATCCGTTGCCTTGTAAGTCCTGCCTCTTTAACTTCTGAGTAGAGGGACTAGGTAACCTCAACATCCCCGGTTCAAAAGAAACAAGGCAAGCTATTGCATTATTTTATCACCATGAACCACAATTGTGAGATGGAAAGAGGTGGTGACCACTGTAGTGTAACAAGCACTAAATGAATAAAATCATTTTTTATTGATAATATAGCCAAACAATTTAATCTATCTCGAGTCATGGACGACAGCAAGTATGTTTTTATAAACTTTAGTTTAAGAAAATTCAAAATATATGACATGGTCGCATGATGGCGCCCTCAACGTTGATAGCGACCCCGTGCGGCTGCCCAAGTTGCCAGTATGTTTAGCCGGACCTAACGATAACCCATGTAGCGATCAGTCAAATATTTGTAATTAAATTACGAAGTAAAAAAAATAAAATATATAGATGTTGTGTCTTAGTTAATGTAATGCGTATATGTTATATGTTTACAGATATATACATTATTTCCGTGCACAGAGACTGTTTTTGTGTTGAATAAAGTGGAAATTATGATTTGGACATTAAAAAAAATGAATGCTAATTGGAATGGCAGACATTTTGAACAATATTTTTGGGAAAACACCGAAAAAAAGGACGATGGATAGAAAGAAAAAATAAAATGCTTGAACGGTACAAAAATGTCAAGCTGACCTGACATGCGTTTTTAGAGAAATAATTACCAGACAAAAATATATTTTTTTAAAATAGTTAAAACGCCAAATCTTATGTCACATCGCTTTTAATGAAGCGCTTCTTTCTCCTGTCACACATTGGCTGGCATTAAGTTTTCACACAAATCTATATATGTACACATACATATATATCATAATTGTGATGGTTGTGTATATTTATCAATCTGGCGAACATTTCTTAATTGGGATGTCGTAAGAATTGTTCCAAACATTTAATGTAAATATTTCTGCATTTGAGATATTAAGATAATTTTGTGGAAAGGATGATCTTTATTGATAATATTTTGGACATCATTAAGAATGATGTTTTTCATTGGCGGTATATCTCATCAAGGCCATGTTTTTACAGAGTATATAATTCCTTCATGTCATACGGATTGATAAGCAATAAAAAAAAAATGAAATTCGTTTACAGCTGCTGGGGAGTGATAATACGAAGCGTCCAAAAAATCAGCCATCGAAACTTCATCTCTAGTCGGGTGGAACATGACATTCTGGCACTTGAAGCAAACTTCAAACAGGTGGATTTTAGAGCACTCAACTTCAAAAGAAGTCACAGTAAAAGCTGTGTGATCTAAAGGACACCTGGCCTGAAGGATGTTTTTCCCCATTTCAAGGGAATACTTGGTCCGACCCAATAGAAATTCTTATTATTTACTAGCTCAAAAGCGCCCTATCGGGTGGGATTTAAGCTAACGCCTGCGGAGGGCTTTTGATTGGGCCTTCGTCACAATAGGTAGGAAGGAATAGATGCGATAGGCCCAATAATCTACAGAATAACCCAAAATTGACCGCTGATTTTAAGTATTGCATTAATATTTATGCTTACCTATTAAAAGTTCAACGATGATTTTTCTGTCGCCACTTAAAGTCAATTTGATGTAAATATGTTCTTACTTTCCGTACAAACAATTATTTTTAGTTCATGGCTGACTTTCACAATTAAATTTTAATTTTATTCGCAAATTTATTTCCAATTTATAAAAAGTGTTAACGTACAAAAAAATTCGTCGCAAAAATATCGTAAAAAAAAATCGCCGAAAACAATCGCAGTAATGAAAACTTGGGAATTCAAAATTTTAGGATTGCGGGTCTGGATCCGACCAGGAATGATTTTAATTTATTTACGGAGTTGGACTAATTCCAAAATGGTATGATATATTGTGCTACGGTCTCTAGAAGTAAAGTTTAAAAAGTGTGACTAGTCACATTAACATTCGCATTTATTATATGGATTAAAACTACCGATTGCCAAGGCTGATCGACATCAGTTAAACTTTAAATACACGGGCGTCTTCACAAACACGTTGACGTGATAAATATACCGTCCTATGTATGACGATAAACTACATCTCCGTCCTGGGTAAGACGATAAACTACCTCCAACAGCAAGGCCTGTGATAGGAGGTTTTGAGGAGCGTGGAAACACCTCTTAATTTTGGGTGTTCCCAGGTCCACCCTGACCCGGGGTGGTAGCACCTGTTACGGTCCCAGCTATGGGAAAATAGTTAACACCCAAAGTTGTGTAAAATTAGGCCTATAATAATTTTGTTAAAATTATCATCAGCAATACTTACAAAATACAAACTTTGGATTGTACTCAAAAATAATAAAAAAATGGTTCAAAAAATTACTATACAGACAAATTTTAGGTAGGTAAAATTATCTTTATAACGTCGAATTATGTCGTCAAACTAATATCCAGTAATACACTACACCCTCATTAATGATCATTTTTTATAAACTCGTCTTTTTGAATCTATCATCATAAACTAGAAATTTATTGAACGCCTCCACGAAAGCAAACGACTAAGCGACAAACAGTATGGTGTTCTCTCTTCAACATCCACTGCTGATGTCTTAATTATTATCTCTAATGTTTTCAAAGACTTCAAAGTAAAATCTAACCGTAGCTGATTGATCAAAGCTTGAAGGTTGTTTACACCATTGTTAAAGAGTTCCAGCCGCGTAGAAAAGTAAAGTTTGCTTATTAAAACTCTCGAATGCCTCGGCTGGTCGACGTGAATTAAACTATAGTAAAAACAAGGATGTCTTCTCAGAAATATGGAACGACAAAATATAACGTCTGATTGATCACCATCATTTATTCAGCGGATTTTAAGCCGCTGTGGTAATAACTCCTCTTCATTTCTCTCTGAAGCTGCCCTTATAGCCTAAACGTCGGATTAAATAAATGATGTCGGTTTATAAAGAAAATTCGGTGGGTAAAACAGTAGATTACTAGCAAGTTCATGTTTTGCTCACCATCAGTGCAGATATCAATAACAACATTATCAAAAACATTTACGTTAGTCGCAATTCACCCCATCAGCCTCTTTAGTGCAATTAATAAACATTTTGGTGCTATCATAAAAGCGAAAATCGTCGAAAACCCCAACAAAAACAAACGGCTGTGCAACGAACAGTATGGTTTTCTCTCTCCTAGATCCACTACTGATGTCTTAATTATCCCCTCGAAAGACTTCAGTAATAAAACGATACGACTTGATAATAAAACCTCTCATGAGTGATCGCCCTAGACATCTCGAAGGTATAGATTGCTAGACGAACTGACCAGCTGTAGAATGACTGGGAGACTTCAGTTATCATCTCCTGTCAGGTAAGTCTACGAAGATCGTTTTTCATGGCCATTCCTCTGAGGCACCTAGTATCAATGCTAGCGTCCCACAAGACTTTCTCTTCGGTCCTCTTTCTGATTTATATCAACAATCAGCCCAAGAAAGCATACATATCCATAGTAAATATATATACAGACGATCCCGACAGTGAATGTGTGAGCTTCTAAACATCTGGATGATCATTGCCTGTCGGCTGTTCTCTCTCCTGACCTAACGCACACAGTCCAATGCGTAAAATACTGGCTGATATTCAATGACACCAACACTATACCCGTATCATTTCATCATCAGTGAGCAGGCACTAATCCTGCTTCCGTCCTGATGATTGTCGAAAGCCTCAAAGAGGCTCTTTGCCTCGAACGGTTGCAAGAGCTAAAATTCATTTCCGACCTCAAATGGGACGCGTATATTCGCGAAATCGCAAAATATACTGGAAGAATGTTCGGTCAATTGTAACATTCCAGAAAATTCCTAACTCCTTATTCCATGCTCTATCTTTACAAGAGTCAGACCAGACCAAGAATAGAGGACTACTTCCATAACTAGGCTGGTGCTACCCAATCTTAACTGTTCAGTCTCGACAGATTTCAAAAGTGCTGAGGCGGGCCTGTGGTTGATGAATTACTTTCTACTTATTTCGAGTCAGTTACATTCCTTAGTGGTACCAGTTTAGAACTTCACAGTGATAAACCACCCCCACTCCCTTTCTGTTCCTTTAATAAGAAACAATAACCACTCAGACGGCTTCTTCTGCAAAACTTAATTTTGGAACAAACACCTGTTATAGAGTAGTTTCACAGTGGAGGCTTGTATTTCACTAAGTCGGTCCTAAAGTAGGTTCGACGTACAAAACGTTAGGAACTTGATATAATAGTTAATGACGCAGCAATCTAGTTGTGGTGGCTGATACTTTTAGTATCCGACTAACGGTCGTCCGACATCGACTGACTGACCAACTTCCTGATCTACTTAGCGACTGCTACTACTCCTACTTATTATAGGTGGGAGAGTCTATTAACAATAGAATAGGTGTGTTCCAGTATAACAACACCTGAGAGGGTTCTCCCTTGACAACTACAATTATGGTCTTTTTAATTTCGAGATCAATCGATAACTATCCTACGCATCCCCATAATACTCTTTTACTTAAATATATTAAATATAATATTACATGTCGATAAACAGAGAATGCAGTTCGTTTCGTGACTGTCTGCGGATTATTCACAAGCTTAAACTATTGTTATTAATATGGAAAAGCGAAACTATCATAGAGAGAACCCTTTATCACGAAGAAGTTATCAAGTATTGTGCAACAAAGCAATTTAAAGAATATACCAGTAAGAATATTGGAGACACTATTTTTAAATTCAAATGCTAAGCAAAGAAATTGGAATTGCTAAGCAATCTTATGGTATTTGTACGAAGTTTTCATTTTGTAAATCATCAAGTTTTACTCGAACGAGGATCATTACTTCCCTTTGTGAAATTATAAAAAATAGAATTAGATCACAACTTGGAGATAAGATGGTTCTAAATCTGAGTATATTTATTATCAGTCCAATTATTCATTTGAACAATTGAGCTCTATAATGTTGTCTCTGGTGTCAGAACGGTTACGCGAATCGATTCTAACAGCCTTAATGAGAACATCGATTTTTTTTTCTTTGCTTGACGTATCTACAGGAATCGTCTGCTGAAATGCCAGATGGTCTTAAGAGCGTTTCAAGTTTGATAATGACAATCGCCATGCATTGTCGAATCCAGTGACATTTATTTCTCCTTCCATATATATATATATATATATATATATATATATATATATATATATATATATGTGTGTGTGTGTGTGTGTGTGTGAAGGGAGAGAGAAAGGGAAGAAGAGAGAACCTTATATTCAACCTTTATCTGTGAATTCTTTTCTTGATGATATTAAATACAGATAATTTGCTTATCCATCAGTTTTTCTAGCATGCAAATGTCTTTCAAAGTTTGTCCGTCACCTCTTATATGACCTCATTTAAATTAATGTCTTTAATTCCCAGTGTAATATAAAGAATTTAAAATCGCTAAGAATGTTTGTTATATATAACTCACCTAATATAAGACTCAAGAGCCACTCAAACTAGAGGATTACTAAACGAGCTGGTATGGAAATTTACGAGAATATGGTGGATAGATAAGGGTTGACCCAAAATGTAAAGAGGTTGAAATAGTGTTCGAGTCTTATACACGTGGAATCTTTTCCTTCATTTAGCAGTTCTTGGAAGAAGCTTCCAGAGTGGGACTTCCTTTTTACTTGTGTATTGACACAAGGAATTAGGGTTGTTAAAACTTTGTGCATATAGCAAAGCATGTTCTGGTCGTACAGGTCTGAGCTTTTGGCGCTAAATAAGAGTTCCTCCAATCAAATGGTCAATAATACCTCTATCTATTAATATCTCTACAAGTATGAGGCAATTTAAAGGCTTTTGGGTGTGCATGCATTTTTATCTTTTCATACTTAGTAGATAGTCTTAGACACGATCTTTTAGAAACTTGAATGACTAAACGTAGAATTTTGATCAGATATATTGATATATAAGTAATAAATGGAAACCTTCCGTTTGTTTTGTCCATTTTTTAATCGATTAAATTTTATTAATTCATTTTTCGTCAACGTCTCATTAATATAAAACAAAACCGTATATTCAGTTTCTATAATAATCCCATCAATGCAAAGGAATAAGAGATATTCTCATTTCCTTACCAAGTTCTTTACAACATGAATTGTCATAAATCTTTATCCAAAAAAAAAACACAAGCAGCTTCCCACTTACGAAGTAATGTGATACACATGTTTTCAAAGAGAATAGTATTTACATCGTATTTCAGTTCCGAAAAGAGTATGGCTGATCAATCAAAGGATTCTTTTAATTCATCGTATCGATATGTTTTGGTTCATTCATTTCTAAAAACACTAGATTTAATGACGGGGAAAGCAATTAGTTTAAAAGATGATACGATAGAAAAATTGAGAATGTATTTGATAAGGAGGAAACTATGTAATTTGTTAAGTGATTAATTAAAATGATTGAAGTCGTCGAATTTCTTTGAAGAATAACGTTATCTTTTTTTTTATCTGTGATAATTAGATTGAGTGGACGGCAATGCAGCAACAACGAAAATATTTATGTAAAATGTTTTTAAAATGTTCTTGTTAAAGGAAAACGGTCTTAAATGAATTATAATAATAAAGATAGGTATAGATCTATATTTAAGACAATTGGTGGTAACGTGAATGACAAAATAGAAAAAAAAACCTCTCTAGTGAGAATTTCGTTCCGAGAAAAAAAGTTGGTAGATGTTCGTTAATATTGCTGCTACAGATGTTCCGGTTCTCCTGCTATATATTTAGAGTTTCTGGATAAAATCCAAAGAATAATCCGCAATATTATTGGTTCTGACCTGGCAGTTGGCTTCAGTCACTTTCCCACCACCATAAAATTGCTTCCCTATGACTTTTCCATAGATTCTTCGATGGTAATTGTTCGAATTAGCTTTTCGCTATGGTACCTATAATTTATGAATTCAAGTGCAGTACTAGATTAGCAACTATGTCTCATCAATTTACATTTGACTTGTCTAGGTGTAACCGTGCGTTCTATGCTAACAGTTCTTTCCCTTGAACCTTTCGCTTGTAGAACACTCTTCCGGCTCCATGCCTTCCAGTCCGTTTTGTCTTCAAAATTGTATCTACAATGTCAATCACCCTTTTTTTATGATTACTCTTCTATTGTCTTTTCATGATTAGTCTCCTATTATTTTGTCGATTATTACGCTCAGATGATACAAATATGTCGGATTAATGAATATATATATATATATATATATATATATATATATATATATATATATTAGCGGCCATAATATAAGGAACGGAAACAACAAAGACATAAATATGTGTATTACTTAAAAAGTAATGATTAGCACTGAAATCTTTACCGAATAAAGATTAGGGTGTAATGCATAAATATTATACAAAGTTACAAACATTTACATAATGTTTTTTTTTTTTTAAATAAAGATTAAATGGAACAAAGGAAATAAGCTACTGGACAAAAGTTAAGGAATGATGTTAATAATTTGCATTAATTTTTAATTTACATTGTTAAAAACTCGATGGAGCTTTTCAACAATAAGCTAAAATTCATTTATCATTAGGACTTTATTTTTAAGCAATATGGCAAATTCTACACGCAAAACGCTCTCTTTTGAAGAAAAAAAAATCATTGTCGTTAACTATCAAGAAAAAAAAGTCAATTTCAGAAATTTCTGATATTGTTCATGAGTCTAAATGTGTCGTTCATCGTGTAATTAGCAGGTATAAAACCGATAAAACGTTAGATGCAAAACCAAAACCGGCAGACCTCCAAAAACATCGCAAAGAGAAGATCGAAGAATTTTGAGAATATTTAAAATCAAAAACAACGTTTTGAAACTGCTAGATCAATTGTCCATAAATTTAATGAAGAAACAGATAAGATCTCAAGGAAAACGGTTGCTCACAGGTTAAAAAATGCAGGATTGCATGCCCGTATTCCAGCTTCGAAGCCTCTCATTTCAAAGCGAAACCAAAGGGCACGCCTGGAGTATGCGAGAGAACATGTTCTTTGGATTGACGCACAATGGGATACAGTTCATTCCAGTGACGATTCCACGTTTATTATATTTGGTTCTGAGGGCAAAACTTGCATACGCCGTAGAACAGGTGAAAGACTGTCTTCTCAATGTGTCAAGAAAAGCGTTAGGTTTGGTGGCGGCCGTGTGGGGAATGATTTTATCTGCAGGAGTTGGCCCTATCATCCTCGTACATGGCAATATCAATGCTGAGATTTCCAACAGGCTTCTTCAGCAGCATATATTACACCATAATCTTTATGAATCTCCTATTTTCATGCAGGACAATGCACCTTGCTACAAGGCTCAGAAGGTTATGGCTTTATTTGAAGAAGAAGGAATCGCACTAATGAAGTGGCCAGCCCAGAGCCCCGACCTGAATCCAATAGAAAATGTTTGGAAGATAATTGGAGAAAGTGCTCAGAAAAGAAACCCGAAAAACCAGGATCACCTATGGGAGTTATTGAAAGACGAATGGGAGGGAATTATTGCTGATTTTTTCAAGAAATTAATTAGATCATGTGGTCGATGATGCAGAGAAGTCGTTGAAAATAAGGGGATGTTTACCAAATATTAAATTTTGTTGATATTTTGTTCACAATCTAGTATTAATAAGATCGTTCCTTAACTTTTGTCCAGTAGCTTATTTCCTTTGTTCCATTTAATCTTTATTTTAAAAAAAAATACTATTATGTAAATTAATGTAACCTTGGATAATATTTATGCATCGCACCCTAATCTTTGTTCGGTAAAAATTTCATTGCTAATCATGCATTACTTTTTAATTATGTCTTTGTTGTTTCCGTTCCTTATATTATGGCCGCTACGGTGTATATCATTTATTCGAAAATTATAACATAAATATGTTATAAAATCACTACAAATATAGCCATTTTGTTTCAACACCATTACTTTAAAAGACGCCAGAATTTTGTAGTGATTTTATAGCATATTCGTATTATAATTTTATTTATTCCGTATACACCAATCCTATCAATCCTATACTTGTGTGAGTATATATATATATATATATATATATATATATATATATCGAGAGAGAGAAAGAAGTAGACACTGAAGTCACCAACCACAGGCAACAGTTTGTTTCATGCTAAACAAAATCTTCGGGCCGTATGCGTTTTGTTTAACTTTATATATATATATATATATATATATATATATATATATATATATATATATATATATATATATATATATCTCAGTCAGTGAAGCATTGTGGGTAGTCGGTTGTATTATTCTGACGTTTATTTGGTGGGCGGTAACAGTCTTGGTTCAAATTATTCTAACGTCTCTTAAGTGGGAATAATTGTGGGTCCCGTTGCAATTTTGGATCTATTTGTAATGTTACTTAGTATCTTTTATTTACTATTTATTACTTTATTTATGGTTCTTATTAATACGATTACTTGTGTGTTTGTGTGCGTTCGTTGTTTGTTAATTTGTTTATTATTTACTTAATTTATTTAATTGTTTGTTCGGGTTAATTCATTAAACTTTCTTTTTTTAATTTCATTTATTTTATTACTCAGTTATCTCTGTTTATTATTGTTCATTTTCAGTTTTCGTTTTTTAAATAACGAAGTAAAAATTCATTCGTGTCTGAATTTTAAGCTTTAAGCGTTTATGTAGCAATTTGTTTTGGTCTGGGATGGTCTTTTAGATTGATTGTTTAAGGCTGATGAAGTTTTCCCTATTTTCCATGATATTTTAGTAGAAATTGTTTTTTTTTTTGTTTTTAATCTCCCAGATATATTTAGATATTATTGTGCTGTTCACGCATTTACTACTTGTAAATGATGTTTTGTGTGCGTAGTTACTTTGTTTCCAGTGTCCTTTAGTTACTCCTATGTATATATTTCTTCGTTATCTGTGGATTGCTGTATTATATTGTTCTGTAAGCAATTGCCGTTTAAAGAAATATTCGTTCTATTTTCTGCAGTTATAAGTGGGTTTAATTTGTTCGGTGGTTTATGTGTTGTCTTTCTCTAATGCTTTTTACAATTTGTGTCATGTTTTCTTGCAATTGTAACAGTGTTTTTTGTTGAATATCTTGTAGAGATTGTTTCATACGGGAAGTTTTTATGTATGAATTTAATGAAGATTTTTGCTACGTTTTTGTTTTACTTTTTTTTTACGGTTGCTTGAACGAAATTATGTTTCTTTTCCTATTTCTTTTCCTGTCTGATTTCCGGCAGTTATTATTCAGCTAAGCTTTCTCTAGTTAATTTCTATCCGATTTACTCATTTCGGCAATGATGTTATTATTTAAAGTGCACTGTTAGCAGTTGACATAGAAGCAGAATTGAAAATTGAGAATACTTTAAAAGGTGAGATCTCTTACGGGTTGGGAAAGATATTGCAAGAAAAAATATTTTGCAAAGGGCACTGTCGGTAATCTGAAACACGTAGACGTAATGTAATCCTAAAACGCTTATCCATTAGCAAATACATCAACAGGCTACAGAGAAAGTTTTACAAACGCACACAGAAACATTCACACACACACACACACACACACATATATATATATATATTAGTAATACTCGGTTGGAAAAAAATCTCGGATTCAAATTATAGATATGTCAAAACAAATCGGTACCCGAGGAAAAAAAAATGGGAAAAAAAAAGAAAGAACTAAAAAAAAAATCATTTGAATAGGGTGAAACAAATCGTCCAGTTCCTTAAATCTTTATTTTAAAGAAAAAAAAATTCAAGCGAGTAGTAAAGCTAAAATGTTGAGTGCTCAATACGGTAAGTTGAGCGGGGATAAGGAGCCAGCTTACACTGAAGAGCCGTTTAGTTGAAACCTAGGTAGTTTTTCCTGACGCTTTAAGATTTATTTCATTTATCCCCGCTATAGTTAGCTTATTGAGCACTCTACGTTATATATATATAATTTCAAATTAATTTCTTCGTAGATTGTTTTATCATTTAGATATTTATCAAACCTTAACCTCCCAAATATGCACGTTAAAGTAACGCGAATTAACAGCGTCCAAGAATTTGAATGAAACCTGTCGTGTAATTGATTGGGGTTGTTGTAACTTCTTCCTTTAATGTCGTTCTTATCATTCACCACTTAGCCACCTATATCTAAAGACGAGACGCGTTAAATTTGAGCAACATCTAGCCGACACACTGGGGTTAAAAATAGGAAACTGAAATGATACATATGAAACACTCATATCCTCTCTCCCACCTCACTTCGTTAATTTTACGTATACTTGATGAGGTCCGTCAAAACGTGTGAATTTCTTTTCATTTTAGCTTTTGGAAGTAAAGTTTGATGATCCAGAACACTGTTAAAGGGGTTATAGTGAAATAGCTTATTACATGGAATCTTAACGTGGTCTGTCTTTTATTCAATATATAAATATATATATATATATATATATATATATATATGAGTGGACATTAATGTAAACACCCAGATATTAAGAATTTTAGCCTCATAAATATAGTGCACCATAAAACTATGTTTAATATAGAATACCTTAAAACTATATATATATATATATATATATATATATATATATATATATATATATAAATAACAAAATATACAATATCACATAAACTGTAAAAAACGATCACAAGTACACACAGTATTTAACATAAAAATCAAATAACACACTATCAATAAAATATTGTCAAATTTAAGAGTCAATATACTTAAAATGTTTCGTTAATGATAATAACCCGAATAATATCCCGAACTCTTACGGAGAAGTGATATTTGAAAATAATGAATCTAATGTAGCACAAACTAAAACTTTGTTAATGGCCTATAAAAACGATAAGTACTCAGATATTGATCAATTGATAGTTAAATATGTACCAGAAAACAGTAAAATGAGACATGGAAAACAGAAAAATGGATTAAAATCCATACCAAAACAATCTTTTGTCCTTAAATAAGATTAAATGACCCCAAAAAGGTTGATATTCCGCTAAACAAAATCAACCAACATATACTCCTAAAATATAATTGTGTTCATTTTGGTCAATTAGAATAGTTTGTGGGAAGTTGCTTTTGGGGCAAACAAGGAATTCTCAATTAAAAATATTTAAACAGTGTGCAGATTCTATGATGAATAACTAGAAACAACTGAACAAATATTTCCGAAAAGAAAATTATTTGTATTTAAAATTGTCTTAAAGATTATTTTGTATTCCTTATTCCTTAGTTGATTTTTATCACTAGATTTTTTTTTTTGTAACACGCTGACGATTGTTGAAATCATCACTATATTATTGAAATTAGCGATAACAGCTTTTCTCCAGAATTTCAAACTATATATTCCATTTTGCAAACCAATTAATAAAATTTGAATAATCTGATTTCTCTGGGAAATATTTTGACAAAAGCATACTTCTCAGTTTAATAATTTATTTAATTTCATTTTATAGGACGTCATGGTAAACAATATTTTTTACGGAAATCTATTTTTCTCTTTCTAACAGCGAAAAATAAATTCTTAGTATTTCTTACTCTTGAGTATGCAACATTTATTTGTAAAATCTTCTTACTGGAGTCAAATTCTAACTTTTTGAAGTTTTTGGCCTTGTGATTTGTTTTGGTTTGTAACGCTCGCAAACTCAAGGCAAACTGGAAACTGGAATCTAGTGTATATATATATATAGTGTGTGTGTGTATTTAGGCAGCACTTTTTCATTCATACATGTTTCATCAAATAATATACACAAGTGTTGTCTATTTATTTTATGTAAATTCTTTTCATCTATTTATTTTATGTAGATTCTTTTCAGATTGGATTAAAAAATATGGATCAATATTGTGATTTTCTTTCTTCGTTTAATGATAATGTTATTAAGCTTATCAGACGTTATGAAAAGAATTTACATAAAATAGACAACACTTGTCTATATTATTTAATGAAATATGTATGATTATTATATATATATATATATATATATATATATATATATATATATATATATATATATATATGTATGTATAAACTTAAAGAAAAAGATGTGTAAAAAAAATATTGTATTAAATAAATATTAGTTACTTTAATCATTAAATTTTTAATGTAGTGGGGATATTTAGTATACTAAATAACGAAATTTAATTCACCAAACCAAATTAACGGAAATTTAATTTACCAATCTCTGCACCCTAGTAAAACCAAGTGTACTGTTTACCCTCTGTTTGCCTTTATCGTTAAAGTATGGTTTCGATCGGTCTATGTATGGCTATTTTAGAGGGTGTTACTGGCGGACTAACGAAAGTCACCTAATTTTATATATAGATTTCTCCCAAGCAATTCAATTCTACTAAGACACAAAGGGTTAGAATGCAAAATTATATGAGAAAAGTTTACAAAATTATTAAGGAGAGAGAAGAATGAAAAGAGTAGGAATTAAGAAGAAAAAAGATTACGATTGCCATTGCATTTAAAAGGCATGAGGAACTTACATTATGTTGGTGAAAAGTGACTGGCGCTTATATGCCAGATCAGGACTGATAATATGTATATTTCTATGGATTTTATCAAGGATCTCTTCATGCATAGCAGAAATAGCCGACCAGATGTGACAGCTATATTCAATGCATGGTCGAATACTATATTCATAAATGTTTAAGATCGATTCTAGTGAGAAACATTTTCTCGCAAGACACAATTAAGCAAATGTCCTAGCAGCAGTTCTAGCAATTGATTCAATATAATATTTCAACTTCAATGTCAGTGGAAAATGTTAGTCGGGGAAAGCGTAGTGAGTCATTTTTGAAATATTGGCAGTTTTTGGTAAAATGTGATATCTGTCCTCCTGCACGGCAGTGAATGTTGAAAAATCTCCTCAAATATGAAGAGAAGACATGAAGCAACAGAAGGATGTAACGCTACAAGAGGATGCTGAGGACTCCGGGGACCGAACATGAGAACAACGACAAAATTCTGGAGATGAATGAAATAAAGACGAAACTAATGCTTAACATCAGAAAGAGACAGTTAATGTTTCTGGGGAATATAGTGTGGAAGAATGGCTTGGAAAATCTGATACTTACAGGACAGAGAACAAGAGGAACATCGCAAAACAAAGCATGATATAGCGAGTATCAATAAGTAGATGGCGGAACAAAACGTTATAAAGTTTATTAGTGCTACAAAGGACAGAAAGTTGTGGAGAGACATGTTCGTCTACGGTTAGATTCTTTATATGCTATTTCTTTTCATAAAAGCCTAAACATTATTTAGATGATTCTATGCTTCAAATACTTTAGTTTCTTATCTTATTTTAGTGTCCCAGCTATGGAAAAATAGTGAACATCCAAACACCATGAAAGTATAAAAATAGATGTTTATAGTAAAAATATCCAATACCTTTTATATATATATATATATATATATATAAAGAAATATAGTCTTAAGGTGTGCTATATTTATGGGATAAAGTGCTCAATATCAGAGATAGAGCGTGTGTTTATAGTGAATATAGAAGTCAACACTTCTGTGGCCTGGACGATTTATATATGAAACAGACTGTCGCCTCTAGTGTACTTATATATATATATATATATATATATATATATATATATATATATATATAATAAAATTAAGGTTACATATTTATAGTTGAATTTCCAACAATACATTTTTAAGGTAGAATTACTAACAATAAATTTTATAACAAAATTACCAATATCACATTTTATGTTTATTTGAAGACATAAAACTATGTTTAAAATATTTAGAAGTCGGCATTAAATAACTTATGGAGGTGCCACTAAACAGAATCAACAAAACTATATAAAATGCTTAACTTTGCCCATATCATTTGGCTTATATATATATATATATATATATATATATATATATATATATATATATGTGTGTATGTGTGTTCTAATTGGATTTTTTATTTGACATTATTTCTTATTACATACATACATACATATATATATATATATATATATATATATATATATATATATGTGTGTGTGTGTGTATCCTTTTCTTGTGTCTTTCCTACCCCTATCTTTTTTATAGCTTTTTGTTGCAACGTCCTTGGTTCAATCTTCTCCGATAAGAAGCGTAGAGGCTGAATAAAGAAATAACTCAGTATCAAAATTGAGCTATTATCACATATCCCGAGAGCTGGGCTTTATTCTTCGGACAGGCCGGACAGAAATCTAGTCATATTTCCACTTCTCTGTCTAAACTCTTTAAACCGTAAATCGGAATATATGAAATCGAGAATGAGATTTCGCTATTACGATTTCACGCTAGTGTCGAAGAATATTCGAGTAAGAATGTTACAATGGATCAAATGTATCTGAGCCTGTAAAGAAATCAATTATAAATTAATTCACAACATCAAACATTATAACCAGACATATTTAAACTAGATATATACTTACACTATTAATATTTGTATTTAAATAAAAAAAATATATTAAATGCTTCTCTTAGATGAAATCTTGTTAACATCTTTTAATTTAAAAAAAAAAAAATAATTTAAATATTTTCGACTATGACAGAAAGAGAAACATTTAACGTTTCGTTTCATATTTCCTACTCCGATGTATCTAAAATGTTTATTCCTGGGTAGGACGATAAACTAAATCCGGCAGCGCGGGCTCTAATCGGCAAATTCGATGTTTTGAGGGGCATAGAATCACATTTGAGTTGCTGTTGTTTCCCGGACGAAACTGACCCGGGGTGTTATCTTAATTTAGGGTCCCAGCTATGGGAAAATAGTGAACCGCCAAACATTATGAAAGTATAAAAATAGATTTTTATAATAAAATTACCAATAACTTTATATATATATATATATATATATATATATATATATATATATATATATATATATATAAATTAGTAAGGTTACATATTTATAGTTGAATTTCCAACAATACATTTTTAAGGAGAATTACTAACAATACATTTTAGAAGAAAATTACCAATATCACATTTTATGTTTATTTGACGACATATAAACTATGTTTAAAATATTTAGATGTCGGTATTGAATAACTTATGGAGTTGCCACTAAACAGAATCAAGAAAACTATATAAAATGCTTAACTTTGCCCATATTATTTGGCTTTATATATATATATATATATATTTAAATAAAGGTGCAATTAATTTACAAATTCATGAATTATTCATAAAAAAGACAAATACAAAGGTTAATGATTTAATTGGCGAGAAATCCATCGTCGCAAACAATTCAAATAATATACAAAAACCCCAAACCTGTTCATGAATGAAAAGATCCTTGTTTCTATAAATTTCTGTTGCATGAGTTCTTATTATTTTTAAAAGCTTTCGTCTGTTCCTACAGACATCATCAGGTATGGAATAGATTTTGTTCTTGTTTTTTCTCTCAGAACTCAAGTTTAGTTTCAATTGCTTAGAAAAATAGTAAAAGATTTAAGGGAAACAAAACAGAACAACAAAAAACTTGAAGCAGCACTTTATAAAATAGACTGTAAAGAATCCCAGAAGATTCTATGAGATTTTATGCTTAATGGGTGATTAAGAAAACAATACGTTGAATCATTAGTCATTCAGAATAATAGGCCTGATTGTAATTTCGCCTTAAAGACTGCATTTTGACTGTAAGAGATTGTAAATAAAACGAAGTATACTGGAAGTGCTTTATTGACAGAATCTTCAACGGTAAATTTATATCCAGGGTCATTTTTTTCCAACAAAACTTCTGGTGGATATATAAAAAAAATTATAACTTTACTATTTGTGTTTGGTAGTAAAAAGCTGAATAAAGGCATTGAGGTTACGAATCTAGATAATTCGGACGACAGAATTTCACAAAAATAGTTATAGTTAACCATCCCTTTATCTTCAGTGTTTCTCGATGTAAAATTTTAAATGGTGCTTACTGTATTTTATTCCCACAGTTCCTATATAAAATTCCAGCGATAAAAAAAACAAAAAAAACATCGTTTATTCTGAAGAAGCCCTTTGGAAGAACAAAATGCGTATGGTACAACCTCCACCGATTTTATTATTTCAAGTACCCTCTGTTATGAGATTTCTATATCAGACCTTTCATGGACTGGTCGTCGAGCATAGTCAATATCTAGATGAATGACTGCTTGAGAATACCAACTTCTATAAGAAGTAACGGTTTGGATTTAGTAATCGGAGAGCCGATTTCTAATTCCAGAGTACCGTTGGGAAATGCGTGAATACGCCTCTTGTCTCCAGCGGCTATGGATTAAATAGTAAAACATCTATCAGCAAAAATCTTTGTTATCTATATACAAATTGTTACAATCTAAAAATATTTCTGGCTTTAAATAACTTGCAAAAGGTTGATAAGCCGCAAAAAACACAGCCAATCAATCAATAAATCCATGGACTAATATATAATAGATTTTGATAAATATAAATCATTGAATGTGAAAGGTCCAAAATTGAAGCGACAACTTGGGTATAATCCAAGTTTTTCACATTTAAAGTTTAGAATGTGTGTTTAATATTTGCCACTGAATGATTTGACAGTTGAGGAGGGACATCGGAAATACTTCAGCATAAGAATATTAGACATTTCGGCACTGGGATGATGCCGGTCCAAATGTTCAGGTTTGTGTTCATGATGCTGAGTGACGTAGGAACAACGCGCATGCGCACAGCCCCATCCCACAAATTTTTGCTTGCACACACAAAATGGCAGCGCTTCTATACACGCAAATACAGACGTACATAGATATACTAACACACAGGTAAACACATGTAAGGAAACTCACATAATCCCACGTACACACTCACACCAGGTATGTACGCACAAATACATAGATAAAAAGCTTATAATAAATTATGTAATATCCGTATTTACTTAATCAAGTAGATTACTCGTAATTTTGAATGTTTATTTTGTTTACTTTTCTAATGGTGAACCAGTTTTGACACGCTCACATACACACACACATATATATGTGTGTGTGTGTGTGTCAAAACACACATATGTGTGTGTTTATGTTTGTCTGATAAAAATATAGTTTTAAGGAATGCTATATAACAAGTCGGTAGGTTTTGTACTCAATGTTCACTTTTATATATAAATACACTCGATCTCTGATATTGAACATGTTTATACATAAATATAGCCTATATATATATAGTAGAGGATAATCGATCCATTGGTATATAATCCGGGTGGAGCCTTGTAATATTAATTATTAAACCAGACAATTCGAAATATTTATTATAACAGAGCATTTTGTTGCTTGTTTGTGGCGTTTCTTATATGAGCCTCAAGTGTGTTTCTTTCTGGGATTCACAGTAAATAGCTTTGTACTACAGTTGTCCAATACTATTTTGATTCTCTTTTTAAATTCTCTTCCGATGTAAATATTATGGTTTGTCGTATTTTTTTAATGGTAATGGTTGCCCGGTATACTACCCAATGGATCTGTACTCGCCTTTTTTATTGGGCAGTTTTCCTTAATTTTAGAATTACAGGGGGTTTCAATGTTAGATTTAGTTTTTATCCATGCAATTTGCTTAAAATGTAATTATGGGAATTAATAATTTGGTACATATTATCAATGCAGGGTAGCTAATTTTGGTGGATTTCCTGTTGAATATCTTATTTAGAGGATTTATTTGTTGAAGTGTTTAGTAATTAAGTTTAAGAAGTACTGTCCTATGTTGATACTTGAGAGTTCGCAGAAGGGTGGGAATGCACCAAATGATTTTTCATTTCCTATTTTTACACCTACATTCCACTTTTTGTGTATCAGTGTTACTACTGGTGTTCCCGTAAGATTTTTAAAGCACTTTTTGAAGGGCCTTTTCATACAGTTATTTATTCTTATTAAATATTTTTTTCATTGGAGAATAGTTTGCTAATCCTGGTGTAAACGGTAGTGGGTATTTATATTTTAAAGATTGCATTGGGGTGGTTAGAACCGATATCAATATAGTGGGGGGGTCGTTCATTTATTAAAAGGCCGTTATATCTAAATCGGAAATGGCTTATTTACAACAGAGGATAAAATATATAAGTAAATCGATAAATTACGATATAAACTCAACAGTCTATATACCCAACCATCCCTCTGAATTTTTATCCCTTTGATATAAATTAAATTTAATTTTGAACGGAAATTACTCATATGGTACTTGACTAAGTATTATTTCATTTTGATCAAGGGCTGTCCGCAGGCTTGTGCAAAGCCCCCCACTGATTTTTTTTTCTTTTGATTAAATTAAATTTTAATTTGAACAAGGGAATGACTCCTAACCAAAATATAGGAGAAAGCCAGAAGATGAAGGTCCCATCGGCAAGCAAAATGAGACAATATGGACGTCAGGTTAAGCAAGAAATCAACAAACGGTGGATAGTGATTTACAATCAACGTTGAAATCTGATCATAACTTCATTCAATCTGGTATTGCATCAAATACGTATCAAAGGAAACAGAGCAAGCAGTTTTTACACAATACCACATAGAAATTGCTTTCCCTTTGATTTACATTAAATATAAATTTCAACAAGAGAATAATTCCTATCCACAATATAGAAAGAATTTGCCAAAGATGGAGGTCACATCATTCAATATTACTCAGACCACTGAGTAATATTGAAATGCCTTATTTTTCTCCCAAAATCACAACAATGATTTAAAATCAATCATTATTTTCTTACAAATAAATGTGTAACACACAGTAAGTCGTAGTTTATTCGGATAGTGCATATATATATATATATATATATATATATATATATATATAAGTTATAAAAAATTGGTAATCCGTATGGGTAGTCCCGAGGAGGATGAAATACTGAGAGCTCAATGTAAATCCAGAGCTAATATTTTAAAGAAAAACAGACCACATTAAGGTTTCCATTATATAATTTATTTCACCAGAGCCCTTTTTCAAAGGACTCTGGATCATCAGATAGAACTTCCAAAAGATGAAACGAAACGTTTTCGTTTCATCTTTTGCAAGTGATATTTGATGACCCAGAGTCCTTTAAAAGGGCTCTGGTGAAATAAATTATTATAATGGAACCTTAAAGTGGCCTGTTTTCCATATATATATATATATATATATATATATATATATATATATATATATATATATATATATAAGTGGACATTAAAGTAAACAACCAAAGTATTGTGTTTAGCATGAAATATGCAGTGCCTAATATTGATCATTTTAATGCCTAAATATAGCATGCCTGAAATTTTAATTTAGAAAATTTTAGTTTTGACGATTTTAATTTTGAAAAATTTGTTGATATGTACGGTGGATTGGAATCACCATCGTAAGATACAGGCTAGACACCGGCATCAGTTTGCGATTAATGTGTGGGCTGGAATTGTAGTTGACTAACTGGTACGTCTATCTTTTCTCAGCAAATCTTTCACAGAAGCTGTCTACAGGGAATTTATTTCGAACTTACTTGCAGACCTGCTAGAGAAGATACCCCTGATAATACGAAAACTCATGTGGTTCATGCATGTTAGGGCTCCAGCACATTTCAGTCACACTGTTCGCGATGCACTGTCTGACATCTACCATGAAAGATGAAGAGGTAGGGAAAAACTGGTTCCGTGGCCTGCGTCGCATGACCGATATCGTTTGAATAAAACAATTCGTTTACGCAGCTGACATTAATAATGCAGAGTCGTTTCATCAACGTGTCATGGGGATCCTGCGAAGCCATTCGACACCGTGGTGGAGTTTTTTTGAAAGGATCCACTAGTCAATGATCCGACGAGTGCAGTGTGTTTAGAAGCACGCGGACGACATTTTGGACATTTGATATGTGTTGGGCTTTTTACCTTGTCTGGATGTTATAAACGTCCCCCAAATTTGTAAAAGTAGTTTTGAATTGTATCGTTTTATGTATAGCGTCTTCCGTAAACTTTAAACTTAATATCTCAAAAACGAACGATTTGCGGACATATGTTTTTATAGATGTTTGTCCTTGTTTTGGTGTGAGGAGCTCACCCCTAAAGTTTATAAAAGTATTTTTAATACGCCCACTATAATACACATTTATAAAATTAAGTATATATTTTCTGTAATAAATAATGAAATTATCCTTTTTTTCTCACGCCATTTTTTCTGACCGTTAATCATAAGAGATGGAATAGACAGAAAGAATCGAATTCAGAAAATATATGTGATCCGTACAGTCCGAATTAGCCAAAGTCGCCCGTGTAACGCTCTACAACTGGTATCACACAGTATAAACCCACTAAGACGATTATCATAGACAGTCCGGGATACAATGAACAACCTGATGCGTGTCGTAGGAACAACATGTGTGCCTCTTCCTGTTCCAATGTAAAGTCATATTTGTAAGGGATAATCGACTTCTTTCCACTAACAAGTTTAATCAAAACTAACGTCAATTAAAACTGTTTGCTTCTGCCCACCATAGCATCGTAAATCTTAACTGTCCAGAAATTCCAATAATGGATAACTGATTATGTCAGTTGAATTTATAGCCAAGTATATAAAATCAAAAGCTGGTTATCTCCCCTATCTTTAAATCGATATTCTGTTTCCTGCACTTCAGTGCAGTAATCTTCGTCGATGTCATTCTATGGTGACAGAGCAGAAAGTCAATCGGACAAGCGACTGGTTCCGAAATGTTTATATCCCACTGCAGTTTTCCACAGACAAATACGTGCTTATTTGCCTGGTTTAGTTTTGTCTAAGAATGAATAAAGTCTTTAAATCAACGATTTGGTTTTTAGCTATTCAGTCTCTTGTTAGTAATAACTATTAAATTTCAGATTAATATTTCCAATCTTTGATTCTTTCTAACCAGAATAATGTTAGCGTTAAAGCCATTAAATTATTTCAATATGTAGTGTTTCATTGATTTGTGGTTGCCCAAATGGTAATATCGCTTTCATCCTTTTACATCATGACCATTTCAGTGGGCTTTCAGACGGTACCCGTCTCCTCTTGACTGACAGAACATGGAATATGGTGTGAGTTGTCCTCAGTCTGTAAATAGGCTGTTGAGTCTATTTGAAGTCCTTCCGCTTTTTCCGTTCGACGCCACTTCAGCTCTTCCGCTCCGTAGCGTTGTAAAATAACCACTCTCTCACGTGTTTTTTTCTTAGAGTAAGATTAACGCTTTTTAAGGCCCGGCATCCACTTGAGGTAGAGTGTTACTTTGGGAGGCAGTTTGAATGGATAGGACAGGAAGATAACGTTTAAACCTAGACATGAAAAGTAAGATTAACGATCGGGGAAACATCCTTTTGGAAGTCGTTTACATAGAGCCGTGGTTCGCGGGAAGAAGCTGTTTGACTAGAATTTGCTTCTCACCTATGAAATACGGAGAGAAAGCGGGGTGGGGGAGTGCTACAATGTAAGTGGCATGGTGGGTCCTAGTCGTTAAGGTTATACCTAGCAGAACCAAGGAATATAATTCTTCCAAGCACATTCCGTGAATGTAGCGAGAGGCTTGCCACATCCCGCCTGTGAGAGAGAGGTCGGACGGTGAAATATAATTCGTCACCCACAAGGACTCGGAGACGTCTTTGGACTCTAACAGAAGCTGTAAAGTGAGGTCAAGGCAGCTCCCGACCAAATATGTCAGCAGTATTCCATTTTTTGTCTGATGTGAAAGACGGGTGTGAGACAACAAGCTGAAAGAGAAAAATGGATCCAAACGTTCGAGAAGAAATGCTTGAAAAAGCTCCTCCGCAACTCCTATTAGGAGCACACAGCTAGCAACTATATACAGGGAGAATGTCAAGTCTTGTGGACTGACAGAAATATCTTTTAACCACTATCAAGCATCGGAAGATGGCATGGTTTGGCCACATCACACGGTATAACGACCTTTGAAAGACCATCATACAAGACAATGGTGAAATCAGAAGCAGGCGAGGACGATAAAAAGTGCTGGACAGACAACTTCAAACAGTAGATGGATACGACAATACCGGAACTCCAGAGAGATGCTGCCAACAGATCAGCCTGGAGGAGATTGTCTGTTACTTCTGCCCTCAGGTCGACCGACGATTGAAACAGACTTATGATGATGAAAGGATAGTAATTAGTGGAATTCTTTAGAAATTAATTGGAAGTATTGAATGTTGATGTGCCTGTAGCATAGCGGTTATTAGCTCAGAGTCTTTGGTTGGGTTGTCCGAAATCAAATACTAGCCGTAAGGTATTAGGTCTGGTATTAATTGTTATGGTCCACGTCCTTGTACCACGGTGATAGTCCAAGGTAAAACCAATAAAGAAGAACTCGAACACGGATATGGAATAACACAGATATATTACAAACAGGAATATATACAGAGAAGTAGAGAGTGTTTGTACGAACAATCAGGTTTAGTAGTAATTGTCTGAACGCGACTCTGTTTCGAACTGCCTCTGACTCGACTGACTGACTCGCTAGCTCTGACTGACTGATGGACTTCTGACGGACCTCACTCCAGACTTCAGACTGAACAGTATTTAGTCACCCCCCCACCCACGAGGGCATCATGTGGCACAAGGCCGGTTTAACGTGGGATCTCAGAGCCCGTGGGCTGGGCCAAAAATATGCCCATTGAACCCGTATAAACGGGTTCAGGGTCGGTTTACCTCCCCGAAAGAGACTCCGCCCTTCAGCGTAGCCTCGTTCGGGTTCCTTCTCGCACGAAGGCAGAGAGTTCAACCGATCAGCCGGTCGCCCGACTTCAGGCTGAACTCTCTGCTTCCTCTTGAGGCGCAGTATTTATTACATATGGAATAGTCCATTATGTTATTATGGGTAAGGTCCCATAACAGTAATAAATACATTTGTGAAGGGTAGAATGCATATTTTCTCTCAATGAGCTACGAGTTAAAGGGACGACTGACAGGTATCTCATGCTTCATTTCGCAGCCAGTCTAGGACAACATTTCTGAATATCAGCATCTGTCTATATTCCGAGATGAGGTATTATGTAGAGTATTTACATTATTCAGACTAGTATCCTCATCTTTATTGCCATATTTATCAGAACGTTTCGGCCGTTGTACACTCCGACCTTATTCAGGTGGTTGGAATGTCGAACTGAACCCTTTATTTCGCTCGCTGGGGTAAACTGTTCTATTTTCATGTGCCATGTCTAATGGATGTCAGTTATCTCATGTTAATTCACCTTTCCAAGTTCTCCACTGCCTTAAACAGGTATTGAACTCACAACACTTTGGGTTCTGTCACTGGATCTAACCAACGCCTTTATCCACTGTACCATGTGTCCTTAAGAACACATGGCACAGTAGATAAAGGCTCTGAATATAGAGTATATGTGCTGTGAGCCTACATTCCACTGGATGCCAGCAGGTTTTGCCAGTAGTCAATAGAATAGCACCACACTCTTGACAGTAATTTAGCTGACTTTTGTAATGCTATAAGTTTTATTTTATAGAAAGGTTTCACTCGACTTGTAACAGGTGCAATGGTGAAAGCGAAAGTGAAAGCGACAAGCAATGACTAACTTTTAATGAAAAGATGACAAATATATATGATTGTCAACAGGCGGGACAGAGCAATACGCGTTTGGAATTGGAGATGTCAAGATCAACCAAGCAGATAAATTCATCTTGATTGTGGGAAAAAATACGACAGAAAATGTAACTAAGGAATCTGAAGGCGTATTTAAATAACGCATGAGTCCCATTCAGATTATCAGTGGCTAGGAAAGTTGGTTTATTGTGTTGTGCTAGACAAGTTTTCTCGTCAGAATCTATCTTAACATTTATTAATCTACCATTCGTTCATGCATTGAATATTGCTGTTGCACCTGGTCAAATGCATCTGATATGTATTTAGAGATTCTTGATAAATTAAAAAGAAGTTCCTTCAAAGTTGTCTGTCTGACGTCTGTCTTTACCTGACATCTCGGCGACATTCGCATTTCGACTACCGTAACATAGTTTCCCCTGTGTCTTTTCTATCGATATTTTTACGGTAATTGTTCAAATGAGCTTTCCTATTTGGTACTTATAATTTAAGACTTTAAACGCAGTGCTAGATTAGCGGTAAGGTCTCACCATTTTGCAGTTCAAATGGCAAGATTTCGCCATAAGTTCAATGCTAAGTGTTTCTTCTCTCGCACTTCTTGCTTATGAAATACTCTGCCGGCATTTTGATCTTCAAAAATTAAAATGCATTGCCAGTCGTTATCTTCTGTCTTCTTAATTTTTATTGTTCTCCTTCCTTAATAATATTTCTCTCATATACACTCACAATCAGTAACATATTTCTATCTTAGTAGCTTTATTACCTTCGGGGGAAATGATTAACAAAATGTATTAACAGAGAGGACAATTCCGTTCGAAAGAAAAGAAAAGAATACTAGGCCGCTATGTAAGATTTATCCTCGTATATAACAGTGAATGCTGGGAAATTTTCTTACAGTTGAAGATGAGACATGACGTAACATAGATGTGGTTCTAAAGAGGGATTTTGAGAAAATAGAACTACACTTAGCATTTAGCACTCACCGGTCACACGGCTTAGGGTCTTATCATGCTGGAACAACGTCGTTAAGCAAAGTTGAACCTGGTCAGTACCTATACAGATGCTCGCTTCGTAATAAGTTCTGTAAGATTGAGTGTATATTGGAATCCGGAGAGACGAATTTCAATTCCACTTGGATTCGTTATAGTTACTTATTCGAATTGGGAAAAATATGGATCCGTGTCCCCCTATCTATGGGTTGATTAGTAAGACTTGTATTAGTAAATCTTTATGGTTTCCAAAATATTCTTACAATATAAAAATATTCTCTGGATTTAAATAACCAGCAAAGGGTCAATAAGCCATAAAAATTGTAATCAACGCAGGACGTACTATAGGTTAGAGGCACAGAAGGAATGAATAAGTAATCTAGTTAACGTCTTTGTGTAAATGGAAGACAAACTAGAGTTTGGGAATGATCGGAAAATCATAGGAAAATTTAGCTTCGACCTACAATGAAGAGGAAAATTTGGAGAGCCATGATACCCATCCCATGAAGAGATATAATTAAAAAAGGAAGACATTACAAATGGCGCTCATCAGAAATTAAAGAGCAGACCTATTCTGTAGGAGAGCATTCTCCCCAATTTTCTCACTGATTTTTTTTGTTATTAACGGTGGGGTTTATTATTGTTATTTGATCTTTTTTATAACAAAAAATTACTGTTTTCTCAGCTGTGTCCCACTGTCTTCTCAAGTGAGCGACACTGCGAGTAAAAATATCATTCAGATTTTCAGTAATGTTACCAATATTCATTATCTGGATTCCGTCTTTAAAATCCTTCGAGGAACTAGCAAAAGAACGGTGAATAAGTTTTAAAAAAGAAGGAACAGTAGAAAAGAAACTGGATCAGGATGTCACAACAGGAATAGGGATCATCATTTCAACTTAGAACTAAAGAGATCCAGGAGAACAGATCCAACTCAATCCATAAGATATTTGGCACGCGAGAGAGGAGTTTCGCCTATGACAGTCCAAAGAGCAGTGAAAAAAGAAAGACTTGGAAATGAAATCGTACGTGAAACGTAAATATTTATTGAGTCTAGTTTGCGTCTTCTTTGTCACCGAAGCCCGTGGTACAGTTGATATGTCGCTTGCGTTGTATCGAAACGGTCCGAGTTCGATTGATGGTAGTGCTGATGAGTCCCCAAAATAGGACGATACGACCGTCCAGTGCTTTCTGCATTCTGTTGAGGCATCTTCTAGACTCGACGAATTAATATATGATTAACCTAAATCCTCAAAATAATAACCTGTGTATATATGTATGTATAATTTATTTCAATCTGTCACAACTTACCGATCGTTAGCTATTAGTTAACGAAGAACATTACATATCTGTTTATGATCGATTTCATAACCATTCTTCTGTTGAGCTTGTAAAGTAATTATACATTCTTATTGCACAATGTAGAGTCCAGTAGTGTTATAAAAACCTCAGAGAATACCAGTAAGGTATATGTAATCATTTCTAAGATAGAACAGTTCAAATTTTAAACTAATAAATGGGAAATTTTGCTTTAATGCGATTTGGTATATATATATATATATATATATATATATATATATTAGATGAAATGGATTAATTCGAAAAATAGTTTCTGATGTTACGTTATTTTTATGGATGCAATTTATTTGATTAAAAGCATTGTTTTAATTAAGCAATATTGATTACATTTATAAGCCTGAATGTTAGAGAAATTTCGCATAATATATGCGTTCTCCGACAGGAATCGAACCTGTATCCCATACAGAAACCGTCATATACCCTGAAGTGCTGTTTATAAGCAGTAATTTCATCGTTGAACTAAGCTAAGTCTGAATGGCTAAACAGCCGCTCAGGCTATGTGACTGCGTATGGGATACAGGTCCGATTCTTGTCGGAGAAAGCATATTTCCAACGAAATTTCTTGAACATTCAAGCCAGTAAATGTAATTAATACTGTTTAATTAAAACAGACGTAAATAAGTTATATAAAAAAGACGTATTAAAAAGATATTTATGTATGTATGAAATTTTCTAATTTTCAACCATATTTGTTATAGTAGGGATATATATATATATATATAATTATTCATCATATATTTATATTCTTGCCTCAAATTTTGTATCTCTTGAGACTCAAGATTATATTTTGTGTTTAATCTTTTTTTTTTTTTTTAGTTCTGAATGGTTTACCTTCTGATCCGAGTCTAATATTTACGTCTTTCATTCATAATCAACATCTTTTCCTATTCCCTTGAGTTTTCGATTCGGTTGGAGACAATTTTCTTTTTCGCAAGTCACCTTGCATATTTTCTTTCATTTTTATTGAATCTGTTTTCTAATTTCTTAGTTTTATCGAAAGACTAAACCATTGTTCATCTATGCGCCGTGTCTCTTCAAAACTTTGTCGATCATGTCTCTCGACAAATTCATATCTCCCTCGTAAACCTCATTCCGTCTGTATTGTACTCTGTGCAACTGACACTCAAGAGGATATTTACCTGATGAACTATAATCTTAACCTGTTCAAGTCAACCGTTATCTTCCTCATCTATCCACATAAATTGTGCCTCGTATTGAGAAAGCTCTTACTCGAGTGGCCCTCGGGGCTCGTGCAGGATAATAAGTAATATTTGCAGTTTTACTATCCCTATTAGACAATCATCTGCCATCAATTTACACAAACTCGCAGGTTTCTCACATTGTCTTTATTCAATTAATAACATCCTGTGCGTGTGAAATTTACCAAGCTATCTTTTCTCTTATGACCGAAAAATTTAAACTTCACTATTATTTATTTTCCAATTCTTTTCCTGACGCTTTCGAATCATTTTTTTTAATCTATACTTTTATTCATTCATACGTCGTTATCAACTTATTCTCAACCACTTTACTTCCAATTCGAGGAAGAGTCAATTGCCATTTTTGCAAGTGATGCGTTGGAAACGCTTAGCTTGCGAGAAATTAAACTGCAAACTACCACAAAGGAAAAAAAATGAAGTAAACGGAGCAAATAGTTTACATCTGGCTACAGTTGGTCAGTTTCTGTATGCCTAAGGGAGAAAAATGTTGGCAGTGGCTAGCAAAAGAATCAAGGAAAAATGTCGTCTGTATCTTTGAGTTTTTTTTGTTTGTTATGTTTTTGTTTTTTTCGCTAGCAATTTTTTTTTTCTTTTTTGTTTTCTTTCACGCTGGGCACAGTTATTAGAAAATCCGACGGTTGGCGGAAAATTACAAATTCGCAATAATCTGCCGGCTACATTTCCTAGTCATTTTTTTTTTTTTTGTAATATTCTTCCCTTTTCGTATTTATTTTTCATGGTTATGAAACCTTCACTTTTTTATCGTGTTCAGCACTCAGCATATTTTCTTGTTTCTTTATTTCGTTTTCCACAAAATTCTGTTCTTCGAAATAACTACGTTATTTCGTGCTTTTCTTCGGCGTCATACCTTGTGTTTGCATCATTAACCTTCGTTTATCTTCCTCTTCCCCTTCTCTTTTTTATAGACACACCCACGGCCACATACACCAACAAATATATATATATATATATATATATATATATATATATATATATATATATATATATATAAAATTGTGTATTTGGGAAGCAATTCATCTTTTATACAAGTTTCATTATTAAGATTTTTATTTTTGTCTTATAATTTTTAATTTCTTCATATGAATTTACGTTCCGAAAAGTAGAAAATAAATATATATATATATATATATATATATATATATATATGTGTGTGTGTGTGTGTGTTTCATTAAAAGCGATCGACAACGTACTGCGGTTAAGTTTTTATTTAATTATTTTAACTTAAATATATATATATATATATATAATATATATATATATATATTATATGAGTTTCATTTAAGACGATTGATTACGTAATGCAGTTAACTGTATACATATATTTGTGTGTGTGTGTGTATTCATTGTATGTGTGAACGTGTTTCTATATCTATGTGCACCGTTGCGGTTGAAAAGTTTACATTAGTTTTAATAAATGAACAAATATCAGCTTTCCGTCGTGGTGGACTGAGAACCTATAATCACAATCTCTCTTATCCATCTATAGATACATATATTTATACACACTCACACACTTATATATATATATATATATATAAAATGTGTGAGTGTATGTATATTTGTATTTATTACTATCATTCTCTATAAGCTCTATATTTATTTTTCCCGCCTCCTTTTTTAATTCATTTCTTACATCATTTTTCACCCGATTTAAACCTTTTGGCACCTCGAAATTGTTAATTTTATTTTCTCCTTTTTTCCTGCTGGGAGGTTTAATTCTTTTCTGTTTTATTACTTTTTTTTGTTCATTCCAGCTGTCAAATATTTTTCTTCTTTCTTTTATTCACAGAATTTATTTATGACGACTTTACTTTCTCTTGTATTTGCTTACATCATTCTTTTTTGTTTTTCTTTTCTTGGGCGAATTTTATGAATTCAAATCCATTTGCTTATTCAAATTTCCCTATTCTCTCTCGTTCAATTTTTCGTTTTTGTTCCGTTTTGTTTCCCTCCTGCACTGGCAAAAAGATCGTCACCAAAGCATTTACGATGCTGTGCAAATAATGAAGCACGCGTGTAAACACACTTGATGTCCTCACCGAGGATAACGGAATCCTGCACAAACAGACAACATTAAACAGCAACTTCGAATCTTCCTTATGCTCACATGTTCGTCTTATATCAATATTGAAGCGAGTAGAAATAGTTTACAGGTCCTAGAATTGGAGTATCTCTCACGCTTTCCTTCAGTATCTCTCTCTCTCTCTCTATATATATATATATATATATATATATATATATATTTAAAAGAAAAACAGACCACTTTAAGGTACCATTATAATAATTTATTTCACCAGAGCCCTTTTAAAAAACGCCGGATCATCAGATAGCACTTCCAAAAATGAAATGAAACGAAAAATGAAATTAAAATTGATGGGTCTTGTAAGTTTTTGTAATTTAAACAAAATTTTGTAATTTAATTCTCCCTCTTCTTTCTTTTTCCCTTTTCTTTTCTCCCTACTCCCCTTCCATTTCAATATATCACTTCCGTTAAGTTAACCATCTAAATAGGTCAAGGTCTGGTCACTCCTCCTCACCCAATACAAAGTATACTTGAGAGAGATATGAAATTAATCCCTCCCTATACTCTACCATGCCTCTTTAACTATCCCTCTTACAATCTGTTAAATACTCATATATATGTATTGGACATATGGCACAGTGGCGGTGGAGAACTTGGAGAGTGGAATTAACAGGAGATAACTGACATCCATTAAAACATGGCACGTAGAACTAGTACAGTCTACACCAGCGAGCGAAATAAAGAGTTCAGTTAGAACATTCCAACCACATGAAGGCTGGAGCGTACAAGGGCCGAAACCTTGTAATAAATATGGCGACAAAGATGGGGACAATAGTATATATATATATATATATATATATATATATATATATTACGATAGAACGCAACATGTAGGTACATTCACATACGCATGTGAATGTGCCTACATGTTGTGTTCTATCGTAATGTATTTCGCATCTCGATTATCGATGAATATTTAATGAATTAGTTTCCATTAGGGATTACACTGATATTTCCATGATTCCGACTAAATCATCTTTCATATATATATATATATATATATATATATATAAGAGAGAGACAGAGAAAGAGAGAATTATATGTAGATATCGTTACAGATAAGTTGATATGTAGATAAAGACCCAGCAACGCTTTGATTTCCCCAGGAAGAGAATTGAATGATGCATCGCTTCAGATTGTCTTTGGGTTTATCTTTGTAATTCAAGTGTTGCCTTCCAACTGACCTGCAAGTTAGGAGCTGTCAAATGAGGAGTTGTTCTGGAAGTCTGCTATCGCTCATGCGAGAAAAAATGTCCTGCCCACCTGAGTTGGATTCTTATTAGGATGACTTCAATATATGACATGTTGCATTTAGTCAGAAACTCACTGTTTCTAATGCATTTACTCAGTTTTCTGTTATAGATGGTTCGTAGGCAACAAATCTGGAAAGCATTGAGTTGATTAATGTGTCGTCGGTAGAGAGACCAAAATTATAATGCTTTGTGCGAAGCCGATTTGAACATTGGGATCAACTTCGTGAAGTATTAAAGCAAGTTAGAAGCATGCTGCGCCCATTAATAATAGGCTTCCTGCCACTGTAGCTTACTTACACGCTACCAAGCAGGACTTACTGTCCACTAGCGGAGACATGTTGCAATTGATCTTCAACTCCTCAAGCGAAACGGGCTTACCACATGTCTAAACATCTGCAAAAGACGTGCAGGACCCGCGAGACACATGCGAGTCCATAAAAGTTGAGTACCTCTATCTTTTACGGAGCCTTCATTTGTCGTCTGCGACAAGAGAGTCCACCACACACACACACACACACACATATATATATATATATTAAAATAATAAGAACAGTGAGGTTTACAATCCAGTGTTTTTTAATAAGATTGTGCTTATAAATGAAGTAAATTTATTAATAGGTTATTTAATTAGCAATATTAATGCTATTATTGGCGACATCAATCGCTAGTAGTGTATAATATATGCATTAAAATACTGTTAATCCATAGAGTGACGTGATCTCATTTATAAATTATTGTCTGTTGTTTCAAGTTTATATTTTTTTTTAAATGCAAGTACTTTCGAATAATACTTCATCGGCAGGCATATATTTTCCTTATAAAATCAAAAACATATGCCTGACGATGAATAAAGGATTATTCGAACATTGGGATCAACTTATGCATATATTATACACTACTAGCGATGGATGTCGCCAATAATAGCATTAATATTGCTGATTGATTCTATGTGTGATTATTTCTTTGTATATAAATTATATGCTGCCTAATGTTGTATATATCTATAGTGAGAGAGAGAGATAGAAAGATAGATATATATTTCAAAATCTATTACATCTCTCACTATAGATATCATAACTTAATTTACTTATTAGAAAGCACACACTGACAGAAATATGTAGTATAATCTGTATATCTCTTTCACTTCATAATTAATAATTATCGGAATCGGATTAAGCCGGCTCCCTACGAAAGATTATTACCTGTTGAACAATATGTCCGTCTAAAAAACATGATTTTAATAGCGAAATTAACTATTATTCAAAGAATTGAGACAAAAGCTAAACTTAGGAAAATATTAGACAAAATGAAAACCTTTGCGCCTCAAAACACTTTATTTGGGAGGGCTTAATAAAAGATTATGTAACACTGTAGAATTAATATATAATCCAATAGATCAATCACCCACACATATTTCTCAACGACCCTAGACTAACATGTTTACAGACATGTTGGGGTTTAACACATATACACATCACACGCCCCCACAAAAAAATAAAAGATAAAATACTCATAACAAACAACGGCTTCCAGGGAAACAATATAGCTGTCAGAATGACTGAGGTTGTAAATATGAAACTCATGAATCGCTCAGCCTCTCCTTAAAAAGGATTTGAAAGAGGCCTTTTGACTAATACAAGGACTGACCAAAAATTAACATAAAAAACAAATGAACATTAGGGGCAAAGTTCCCTTTCTTCAGAGACAGTCATTCATTCCTATGGTTCACTTCTACTAACAAACAGGTATTTTTTTTTTTTTTACTTAATGATGTCCCATGCTGGCCGAAATAAGTTGAGGAAACAACTTTAATTTTTGAACATTTTTTATTGTTTAAAACGCATACACGTACGCACTCACACACATGTATATATGGGTTTATATATATATATATATATATATATATATATTATATTATATTATATTATATTATATATATATATATATATATATATATCACAAGGCAATAAGCTGGGTCAATACATTTGATAAACGACGCACACTTATCTTCAGGAATTCTGAGACATTTTTCCTCACAATATTTTTGTCTTGCTTTCATTATCAAACTGAAGAAGCTCAAGAGAACACACATTTTCTCCGCTGATGAAAAGTGTTTGCAAAAAAAATTCGCTTTGTCTCATATATATACATATATATATATATATATGAAGAAATATAGTTTTATGCGATGCTATATATATATATATATATATATGGCTTCGTCAGGTATCAAGTCATATTCTATGACTTGCTGCCAGACGAAACCATCTTGGTGGAAACCGTGGTTGAATATATATATATATATATATATATATATATATATGAAGAAATATATATATTTATATATATATATATATATATATATATATATATATATATATAGCTTCGTCAGGTATCAAGTCATATTCTATGACTTGCTGCCAGATGAAAACCATCTTAGTGGAAACCGTGGTTTAGTAATATATATATATATATATATATATATGAAGAAATATAGTTTTATGCGATGCTATATATATATATATATATATATATATATATATATATATATATATATACTCGTCATTATCAAGTCATATTCTATGACTTGCTGCCAGAACAAAACCATCTTGGTGAAACCGTGGTTAGTAATATATATATATATATATATATATATGCGTGTGTGCGCGCTAACTTTTCTAATTGTCAGATATGTTTATATTACAGGATCTATTTATACAAATATTTATTCATCGTTTTTTTTCTTGTGTCTCAAAGTTTTATTTTGTGCACTTGATAATTTATTTATATTTTTTTCACACTTTTTACTCTAGAATTGTTCTTGTTATATGATGTCCAGCATTACCTCCAGTCTGTTGTTAATTGGGGCAAGATATTGCTTGTTAATTTTAACGCCTCCAAAGCTAAACATCTCTCCATTAAACATCTAAGAGTCCCCGCTTTGCCTTCCTTGAACATATCTGATGGCAACCTCCCAAAAAGTGATTCGTTGCGTCTTCCCGGGATCAAATTCACGGCTGATATGAAGTGAGGGACAAACTATACTGAATCCATTCCTAGGGCGGTCGATAAAAAATTTGCGTTGTGCAAGAAATTTTCTTCTCGCCAGAATCTATCCTGCATATCTATAAGTCTACAATTCGTCTATATCTAGAAAAATGCTGCCACGTCTGTGCTCGATCTCTTGCCATATATCTTGAGCTCCTTGATAAAATCCAAAGAATAATCCGCAATATTATTGGTTTTGATCGGGCTTCAAGCACTTTGCCACTACTGTAAATTTACAACCCTCAGTCCTTTCTATAAATACTTTCATGGTAGCAATTTTACCTAGAATTTATAAATTTAAGCGCTGTACTCGACTGGCGACGAGATCAAATCAATTTACTAATTAGTTAGCTATATGTTACCCTTAGGTATTTACTTGACTCCCACGGGGTCAGTATGTGACACAAGGTCGTTTAACGTGGGAGACCCAAGTGTTTCCACTCTAGGGCCACTGGTCCAAAACTGGTCATAGCTTGTCCAAGCTGGTTAGAGCCTAGTCAAAACTGGTCATGATTTGTCCTAGCAAGTTCAGGCCGGAGCCAGTCCAAGCTAGTCGAAGCCTTGATCGAATCTCAGCCATAGACTAAGAAACGATCCAATACTTGTCAAAAACCCCAACGAAATTCGTCGGGCGAGTTATAGATGTTACCGTTAAGTAACAGTTAACAGTTTCTTTTCTCGCACTTCTTGCTTGCGGAACTCTCTTTCGACTCCAAGCTCTCATGTCAACATTGATCTTGAAAAAATTAAATGCAATGTCAATTGCTATATGCTGTCCTCCTGATTGCACTTCCTTTTTTACCGGCACTTAGTAATATTTCTGTTTTCTAATTCTTCCACAGCCCTTGTGTCTTAGTGTCTTTATTAACTTGCTCGGGATGAACTAGCTTAAAAATGCTTTTTTTCCCAGGAAAGTTAGTGAAAAGAGAACGCAACAGATTGGGATTTAACATTCCCCGTTAGTAAACATTACACTAGCTAGCTTTTTTGTTACGTTTCTACATATTTTTTTATTGATATGTTACTATTTTTCAATACAATAATTAATAAAGTTCTAAGTGTCGACAAATGTTTCTCCTAATTTTATGACCTTTCTTCCCGACGTACACCGATTATTTCTTTGCATCTTCCCGTATCATATTCCGTGATTGCAACCAATTTGTCAAACATTCAGTCTAAATCCCCACCTCTTAATTACACCAACACCATAAAACCAATTTGCTTTAAAACTCTTTCAGAATTGCTTGTTCTATCTTACAGTTCAGTTGTTATTGATTGTTTCCATCACTGTCATATAATGTTTAAAGCCTTCAAATCAGTATCGACACAAAAAGTTGAAACAAATTATTTCCAGTACAAACAGCAACGAGCATAAAAACATTTAAATCTTTTGATATTCCTGTGACCAATATTGTATCGATTGAAAATAACGAATTATGTTTTAATATTATTATCATTAATAGTGTGTAATCAATTTAGCAAAAAAGAGATTACGATCGACCCAGTGTTAACTTATGCTGGTCACATTGTTTGATTCGATTTTACAGCTTATCAACCCTTTTAAAGTCAGAAAATATTTCTCGATTGTAACATAATAATCATTTAGTGACCCAAGTCTTACTAATTAACCCATATCTGTGAGTGGAGGTAAATTAATGGTTATTTACGCATAACTAAATATAATGAACCGAAATGATGTTGAAAGTCTGCTCTCCGAATAAACAGTTCCAAGACATTATCCATTACGACACCTGGTATTCCAAAAGAGTTAACCATTTAGGAACTGACCAAATTTCTCGCAAGTTTTGTCATCTATCCGAAGACAATTAGATTTCTACCTAGTTAGGCCGACTGACCGAAGACACACAGATTTCTCGCTGGTTACGTCGTCTGTCCGAAGACACACAGATTTCTCGCCGGTTACGTCGTCTGTCCGAAGACACACAGATTTCTCGCCGGTTACGTCGTCTGTCCGAAGACACACAGATTTCTCGCCGGTTACGTCGTCTGTCCGAAGACACACAGATTTCTCGCCGGTTACGTCGTCTGTCCGAAGACACACACAGATTTCTCGCCGGTTACGTCGTCTGTCCGAAGACACACAGATTTCTCGCCGGTTACGTCGTCTGTCCGAAGACGCACAGATTTCTCGCTGGTTACGTCGTCTGTCCGAAGACGCACAGATTTCTCGCTGGTTACGTCATCTGTCTAAAAATATAGATTTCTCGCAAGTTAGGTCATCTGTCCGAAGAGAGGTAAATCCACTTACTGAAATGATCTGTGGTAGCACACTTCTTAAAAAAACAACCAAAAATTGTCCTCGCAAGTACAGCTCACACCTTACGAAGGGCTCTATCGACGCAAAATGTGTGCGACCTTCGGTTCATTAATTTTAATTCATATTACAAAAATATTCAGAGGAAGATGTCATGATAGCATTTCTAACATTAAGTGTCTGGTTTGGACCCGGAAGGAAATGAGTATAAAACATCAAAAGATATAATAATTTTGATAATAGTAAATAGCGTGGGAACGTTGTAATATTATTCATATCAAATTTATTATGAATATTAATACCAATAAATTATATTTGTTCGTTTATACATTGAAATTGCAAATTATTAAAATGTTGGAATAAAGGAGTACATTCGTTATTAAATTATCAACATAGCATTTTTAATGAAGTCGTGTTAATTTTGAATATAGAGAAGCGTTTCCGCAACTGAAGTTTCTTTGGCATTTATTTATGATTACTTGTCGTTCTATATCACGGTTTATTGTATATTAACATTCAAACATTTTTAATACCACTAATAACAACAAAATTCGACATATATATATTATTTATTACATTTTGTTATTTGCTGATAACATTATTTCTATTATCTAAATAAACGGCAAATTCTGTCTGTCGGTTTGTGTGTCTGAAATCCTTCGGGCTACATTTGGGCTACATATACATATTCTACCTTTTTGGAATCAAGGGGATTACGGAATTGAAAATATGCTCTTCATCTGGTGCTTGAACATCCAGCATTGGGATTCGGGTCCGGATTAGGAAGGAACCGTTAAAAATTCAAATTTTAAAATAACTGAAGTGATTTTAAAGGCTTAGAATTCATATTAAGTTTGAAGTAAAAAAAAAAACGTTGTTAATCTAAAAAAATCTTTGTTTTAAATTCAGTTTAAAATATCTCCAAAACTTTGTGAATCAATTTTATTTCTTCAAAATACCAAAGTTAAAGTGAGAGTTTTTGTGACGTGAGGTTTTGAAGTTCTGCGGAGTTTGCGATTTGAAAAACTCAACACAGTTGCGGATCCACCGAGTTTGTAATCTGAAGAACTCATTTTTTCGACCTGAATTGTAATTTCGGTCCCATCGGTGTTCTGATCCTAATTGGTATTTTAGCGGAATCGGATAACCTAAATCAGAGTTAAAATATGCTTTTAAAAAAAATAAATAAATATATTCTTCTTTACGCGCTTTATTTCTTAAACCCTCTTTATATTCTTAAATACCAGATGAAACCACAATCTTCTTGCTATTACAACTTTTTAAATCATTTTTCCTTTACATGAACATTCACAAATGTCATTTGGATGAAACGAATCTAAGGAAGAGTAAGAAATTTGTACAGTATTTTTTTTTAATTGAGGTAAAATGAATGCCTTGAAAATCAGCATTAGAAATCATAATATTTCACGTGAGCGAGAACACTAATCATTGAATAGGTAAATGTCTCAGCCATGTGCCAATCTACTCCAACTCACCTTTTTCTTTCGCAAATTCCAAAGTATATAAACGCATTTCGTTGAGCTATATTAGTCTGAATACAAGTATTGAGACAAGAAGAATAAAGTTTAGATTCTGCAAAACCAGAAGTTTGAAAAGAATTTTAAAGCAAAGAAGAGTAACGAAAGAACTAACAGATGTAGAGACGTAACCAACTCAATGTTTGGTAGGAACCAAACTTCCTGTTTCTGTATTCGAGGACGAAAAATTCGACCACTGCTGTGGAAACACAAAACCCTTCTTCTTGCGGTCCATTTGAATCGCCTCTAGCTGTAACATTTCCGACGAGGAATGCAAAGGAAACCAGTAATCTTTGGAAGAGGTATACTGGATACATTTTTTTTACTAAATTGTTTAGTGTTTACGCTTTGTTCATGGAACTCGGTAAAAAGAAATAAACGATCGTAAGTTGTAGTAGTACTACGTTTCCATTGGTTGTTCAACCATAGATTGTCCATTCGAATGGATCGTTCAAGGATAAAATCTAAGGTTTCTTTGTAAATAACGACCGGAGAGTCAGTGTCAAAAAAAAAAAAAAACTAACAGAAGAACTAAATGGTTGGAAAAAAAGGAATCGTCTTGAAGTCTTGAGTGGTGTGTTTATATGTATTTTCTGATCGGGCAAATATTTATGTTCCAATGATCTGTTTTATGGTTCTTTTATTCTTTTACCGATTCATTTTACGGGCCCAAGTCTGTTCATTTAAAATCCGATTTTCGTTATTTCTTAATCTTCTCTACTCAGATTTTCAATATGAATTAAAAGCAAGTAAACGATTCTTTGAAATTCGCCAAATTATTAAATCTACACATAAACTTAACAAACAAGTTATATGGATGAACTGAGACTAGCATCAAGTGAAGACAGCAAAATTGAGTTAAATTCTTAAATGAGGTTAAATTTAAAGTGTCTTATACACGTGGAATTAAAAAGCTTGTTGATATGATATAACTTCATAGAAAAAAGTGGCTACAGTAAAAAAATATTAAATACATTTATCATAGAAAAATTAGTATTTTTATATGTTGATAGACTGAATTTTTATCAACCATTTCTGAGTTATTTATAAGCTAAATATACTTCGTATTTTAGGAGTTTCCTTACAGTATAGTGTGTTTCTAAGAGGATCCCCACCAAACTACATACCGGGATCGACACTGCTTACTTTTAATGATCGAACGAAGTTTGGTGTTTTCAAAGGGATTTGACTGTACAGAAGTTTCATAACAAAATATATATATATATATATATATATATATATATATATATATATAATTTGTAGAAGTTTATCACTTTAATGACTGGTTTTGGGCTATTCATGCCTAGCATAATTCTATTAACATCCTATCCTTTTGATATCGAAAACTTTTATAACTAAAACCTGCCTGCACAATCCAGAAAAAGAACCAGCACTTCTGGCAATTAACACTATACAATACATATATATATATATATATATATATATATGCTTGTGTGTGGGTGCGTGTGGGGTTGTTCTTTACTAGGATTTATCGATTAAGCACATCATAATGTATATATGTATATATGCATGTATGTATAAAATAAAATATTCCCTTATCTTGTATATACGCAATTCTCTCATCATTAATTTGTTGTTAAACTTAATTTAATTTCAGCAAACTCATCTTTTGTAAAATTGAATTTATTTTCAAATTCCTATTTTAAAAAAAGATCTTAATTGCACCTATAACGTTTAAATTCATGACGTGAATATATTTTGAATTTTCCGCTAATATGAATTAGATAATCTTT
>CAHIKZ030004482.1:510000-512500 GCA_903632075.3 Acanthosepion pharaonis
CGTTTGGTTTAAATCCCATGGGAATGATTGCAAAATACTTTCCACACTTTTTTTAATATACAGATGCACACAAATACATGTTGGGATTTTTTTCCTATCCGATAAAATATAGATTTCCTCTGACCCAGTACCAATCTTTCTTGTATAGAAGTCCGAACTCTATGTCTGTTTGACAAACTGGCTTTTTTGTGTCAACTACAATTCTTAGTTTGAACTTTTTTTCCATAGTACTGTTAATTTCCTTTTCGTATATTGTTTGGTGGATTTATTATTTTTACACTGTTCTTTTCTTTTCGTTTTTTTTCTTGTTATTGCTTATTGCGAAATTTGTCAATTTTATTTGTTGTGCCCTTCTAGTGCTTATTTTGCATTTGACCACAGCTATTCTTTCAACAGGCCCAGTATTTTATGTTAATTTAAACAGTGTGCATTATATCTATCACGGTGCGTATTCGGGAAATTTTAATAATGAATACACACACACACACATATATATGGAAGACTTTGTAGATGATCTTTCTTAGGTATTTCAACAGTAACTAAAAAAAAGTGCAAGAAGCACAATAATGCCATTGAATAAAGAAAATTTTAAGGTAATAAATACTATTTTTTCCCGCGTTCATCACCTGTTGCTCTGCATTTTTTCCTTATCCTGATACATAGAGCGCACAGCAGAATCAGCTCAGAATGTTATCAGATAGAGCAATACAAATGCAGAAGGACGTGCACACATGTTTTATAAACTACGCAAAGGGTTCGACAAAGTACGCCACAAAGACCTGTTGAAACTACCCTGCAACTTTGATATATTTGGGAAAGATATTAGTATAATCAAGATCATATACTGGAAACAAACGGCATGCATGCGGATAGAAAACGAGTTCAGCAGATATAAAAAAAAATAGAAAGGGGCTTAAGGCAAGGGTGCGTCTTCTCACCGGAATTGTTCAGACTATATAGTGAAACAGTTCTGAGCGAACTAGGAATCCTATCGAGATTCATCATTGGTGGCCACAACCTAAGATACGCAGGTGGCACAGTGATGATAGCAGACACGGAAATGAAATTACAAACCTCCTACAGAAGGTAGCGAAAGAGAGCGAGAAGAAAGGAGTAAGCGTAAACTAGAAAAAAAAAAAAAAGATCATCTGTAAAAAAAAATGACCCTGAAATGCGATTTACAGGTCGGAGACACTAAAATCAAGCAGGTGCGGTAATTAAAAATTTTGGAAGTGTTTTTGACAGAGGACGTACTTTGGTGTCCCAAGACGCATTCCAAAGTATAGGTAGAATATTATGACACGGGAGGATTTCGACTGTAACAAAGAAAATAGTACTGAACTGCTACGTAATATCTGTCCCCCTTTACGGCAGCGAATGTTGGATGGTCTCATCAAAGATAAAGAAAAGACTCGAGGAAACGGAAATATGTTTCTACAAAAGGATGCTAAGAATACCATGGATCAAACATGTGAGAAATGATGTGGTTTTGGAGAGGATGCAAACAAGATCAAAGCTTATACTTAACATCATGCGGAAGAGGCAGCTGAAATTTCTTGAATACGTAATGAGAAAGGTGGGATTGGAGAATCTAATACTCACAGGGTGGATAGAGGGAGAAAGAGAGAAGGGATATCATCGCGTGACATACCTAACGGGAAGTGGATGACGAAATAGTGTTTTTTTAGAAGTAGCAAAATGATAAAGCATATTGATAGCTACAAGGGATTGGGATAAGTGGACAGCCATGATCACGTACGTCCTGAAGGGACACGGCACATAGAAGAAGAAGACTACATTGGAAGCTAGGTCGCATCATTTTAATGTTGAAATTGCTAAAGAGAAATTTCTTTTCTAATGGTTTCCTCTTCCACATTTTTGGAACGTGAAAGTTACTTCCACCTTGATTTCCTGTCATCTACGATGTTCAAGAATTTCATTGCAACGTCAATCTTCTGTCTTCTTGAAATTTGTTTTTTATTTTTGGCGTCTCCTCAGTAACCGTTTCTTTGGTTCATCCATTCTGTTGTTTTTCAGGCTCAATAAGCCGTTGTGCCATAGTGGCTTTTATCGTTTTATCCCCTCGTTTGGAGTGAAATGATTAAAAACAAAAAGATAGTTATAAAATTTTTGGAAAATCGGTAATTGATTTTTTTTTCCCAGACAATGATTTTCATCTGAGTTTAGGCTCAATGTTCGTATTTACTACGGTTAAACGAGTCTAATTCAAACCGTCCGTCGTCACGCAGTTATTCAGGAATAAAAATACAGAGCATGATTAGTCGAAAAAAATATCTAAAGAAGCAAGTATAACAGACGCTTGTTTTTGGCTTTGTTGCCGCGAGAATGTCTAAAATATTCGATCTCAGACCTTCAATGAAATGACCTGTAACCGAATCAAAAAGACGGGAGTGAATTAAGACAGCTCAGATTTTAAAAAGGGTCGTGCATGGACGAACAACTCTGTTGTCAATTGATTCATGGTTCAGTCATTATTAAC
>CAHIKZ030004482.1:517500-530000 GCA_903632075.3 Acanthosepion pharaonis
GGTATTGAACTAATGATCGGAGTATGTTCTTTGATATGAAAGTACAAAATAGGAGAGAAACCTGAGAAACACTGGCATTGATTTACTTATATTTATGTTCACGCAGTTTTTCTTCTAATTCCGACGTTTTCATATTTGATGGAACCAATTTCAAGTAACTAAAGGTGACGACATGCAAACATTTTTATTAACTTCACTATACGGCCTCTATGGGTAAAGATACATTATTTAATTTAGAGCGCTTCTCTTTTATTACAACAGCCTCCAAAATTTTATATAAGACAGTGCAAAGAAAGACTAAAATTCTGGATGCTGTGGTAATGAAAGATAAACAACCAACATTAAATAAGATTTCTTTCTATAGAGGGGACCGTATATGGCAATGAGGTTAACCCTATAACACTAACCATAGGTATATAATACCCAACGGAAATTTCCCTATTTTTAATTACAATTTTCAGTACCTGATTTTCTTACCTAAATAATGCTTTTCAGTTCCTATTAATATTAAATCAAAGTAAAAAGTTTGAAGGGCATGCATGTAAAATATTTCAAACAAAGATTTATATTTAATTTATTTATTTTTTTCTTTTTGATATTTTAGAAATCAGGTACAATATACCCATGGTTAGTTGTGGTGTAACTTTAATTGATGGTTAGTGTTCTAGAATTAAATAAGACGCATACTAATTTCAATTTGACCATATTATATATATATATATATATGTGTGTGTGTGTGTGTGTGTAAGCAAATATATGGATATAGATCCGACAGTATGAAGAAAAATATACTGAAAAAACAAACAAAAATCCTAATATGCGATTAAAACATTAAAACAGCATAATCGCATATTAGGATTTCTGTTTATTTTTTAAGTATATTTTTCTTATATATATATATATATATATATATATATATAAAAGTGTATGTAGTAGGTGTCGACTCACAAAGCGATTATGACCAACCCTGACATGTCCACTCCATCAGTTAAACTCCCTCCCCTTTACAACACCGCATTCATTTGTTGTGTGAACGACAGTGGCTCATAAAGCCAGCCATCGATGTGCATTTCTTGTTACATATATGACATATGCAATTGTCTCCGGTTGGTGGAAGTGACTTTGAACATCTTCACTTCAAATCTATATTTTTATGTGCCTGGTCAGTCCCGCCCTGTACTTTCAGACACATTCACGTGCATGTGGTCCATTCAAAGCATGCCATTACGAAATCGTCATATATATATATATATGCAATTTTTATATATTATATATGAACGATACTTACTGGAAAGCGCTCAATATCAGTGATAGAGCTAACATATTTAGTTGGATTCCAACTATATATATATATATATATATATAGTTATGTATGTATGTAAAGGAATAAATCCACTGCCTAATGCAAGAACATTTATTTCTCAAACAATTTTCTTTTTGTCAAGGCATTTAATTCCGCAGTGAATAATAATTTGGACATTGTTCGGCGAAAAAGGAAGAAAAAGTTCCCGTTATAAATTCATGTCAGGTTAGCGAATTATTTATTTTTACGTCTCTCTCTCCCCTCTCTCTTTCTCTCCCTCTCTTCTATGCGATAAAGCTTTATTTATTTATTTTGATATATAAATTAAACCATATTCATTTATATATATATATATATATATATATGATTTACACACGAATAGTTCATAAATATATTCATGTGTACATTATTGTGTGTCTACCTATTGGCATATGCGCTGCTTGTCTAATTCATATTGTGACAGATATTTACATATTTTCCATCAATCTTAATATTGAATTTCCAGCAAAAAAGTACACCTCATCAATTTCAAGCTCTTTCCCTTGTAGGTACTGACTAGGCTCGAAGTTGGTGATGGCCGTAAGCCTGATAGAAAAGAGGACTAACTGTATTAAAGTCAAACAAGAATAAAATATTGACTGTAAGAAGAGAAACGGCATGGTTTTCAGTAAAAGTCGACATATGTGTTGCATATTAGGGATGTCAATTCGAAGCAGGTATGGATATTTAATTATGTGACCAGTGCAGTAATATAACGGAAAATTTGAAACAGAAAGCCTAAGCTGCAATAGAATTGCAAAAGATGTCTTCCAGAGACTAAGAAATATGGGATTAAGAAAATTACGTTAGAAAACAAGTACTGAACTGCTAATCTCCTGCATGAAAATGAACGCTGGATAATCACCTCACAGATTAAAACGAAGCTTGACGCGATAGACTTGTGTTTCTAATGACAAATTATGAGAATTATTTGGATTTGAACTTGTAAGTAACGATAAAGTCATAAGCAAAATATAAAATCTAATGAATCTTATGCTTACAATCAAAAGATTACAGCTAGTAAGACTCATGAGGAAAGACAACGAGAGAATTAAACATTAAGGGAAATAAGCGTGTATCATATTTAACGACTGTATAAGTAGACTGTAGAACAGAGTTAAAGAGGGACAATTACAGATTAAGATTTCTTTAGTCATAAGAAAATGCAGAAAGATTGTGACTGGCTATGTCACAAAGCAACATGGCACATAAGAAAGGAAGACTTAATATTATTACCTCTAGTACAAGATCTGGAAATTCTAAAATGAACAGTTTTTTCTGTGCACAGGATTTCGGAATTGCTTTTGTCGACATCACACACGCACATGCGCACACTGATTAATTGTGACATATTTAAGTCACGACCTGCAAATCCCACTTCCGTTCATTTCTCTAAAACGCATGATTTTCCAAGTTGAATGCAGGAAGTAGTTCCACGTCATTGGACAGCCTCGGAAATAAGTCAGCACAAGACATTTATTAATGCAACCTAACTGCATACAGATAAAAAAAAAACGAACTAATCAGATACACACAAATAAACAGCAACATAAGGCTTTTCTGATCTGATTTATTTAACCTTTAGAGAAAACCGATCATAACAGAACTACTTGTCCAACCAGGATTTAAAGATGTATGCACAATGTTGTTAATAATTTGCTCAGCCAGTGACAAAGTGGAATCATTATATTGCATCATTTTCTAGGTATAGGGAGAGACATGTGCAGGAAGATTATGTAGCAACAATATTCAATATTTCCTAGTCTTGTTTTGACATTTGCAGTTAGCGTAACGCTTACTGGCGCACGAAGTAGAATCGCCATGCTGAGTTAAATTTCTGCTCGAATCTGTTTCATTACTTCGTACTAATGCCCTTGAGAAAGTCATGAATCAATTGTCAGGTCTAAGGGTATATGCGCGTAAGTAAATATAACGAACCCGACTTGAATTCGAACTCGGTTCTCAGATTTCCAATTTTTCCAGCGAGAATAGAGAATTTTTCTTCTCATTATCCATTTTGCACATTTATAAATTTATCATTCGCCCGCGCATTGAATATTGCTTATATATTTAGTCTGGTGTTCCTACGATATATCTCGAGATTTTTGACAAAATTCAAAGAAGGGTCTGTAATATAATCAATCCTGACTTGGCACATCGGCTTCAGTGAATTTTCCACTGCTACTGACGCAACATCCATCTGACTTTTCTATACATATCTGTTCTCATAAGCTCTCATCCTTGGTAATTCAACCGCATGAATTTAAACGTGCTACTAGATTGGCAGTTAGGTCTCACCGTTTTGCTGTTCAACTGTTTTACTATTCTATTCGAAATAGTTTCTTTTCTCGCTAGTGAAAAATAAATTTTCGGTTTTTAGTTTTACTGCCACCAACAGTCTTCAAAAATTTAAATGCAACACCAATTCAGTCTTCTATGTTCCAGAATTCTATTTTCTCATTTTTTTCACTCTCAGTAACTCCTTGCGTGTTGGTGGCATTGATTGATTAAATGTTCAAAGATGACGCCGTGTTGATGGCAGTCACAAAATGAAAAATTGCCGGAATTCCTAAGATATTAAACGCAGATAGAATGTATAACTCTTAGCAGGAAGAAAACACAATTTGCGAATTACAATTTGGAGACGTCAGAGCCATACGAAAAGCGGATTTGGTCACGGTACATATTGAAAGCAATAGGAGGATAGGGAAACTGTGAGTAACCTATGTAACGAGCTTTCGTAAATGGATGCAGCGAGTGCAGAGACAGACCTACAAAGGAGAGGAAGTTGGAGAGAGTCATCACTGCACACACCCAGAACGGACACAGCACATAAAAGAACAAAACGTAAAATATTAACGTCTCAGTTTCAATAAAATTTGCTAGTAATTATGAATTTTGTGTATGTATTTATTATATTGCCTTATCTACGGAGTTATAATAACTGTCGTCTTTTTCACAGAATTTTTACTTAGTGTGTATTATTAGATCATATTTGTGGAAACTTTTTCCTGTTCCTGTTCACAAATAAATCACAATCGTGTTTACTTTTCATTTTTTTTTTTTTATTGTACTTCATTCATCTTTTAATAAAGTTGTTGATTATATCCATCATTGAGGCAATGTATTTATTCTGTTATCGAAGGAGTTAATACAATCTAAAATAAAATACCTTTATGAAGCATTTTCACTCTTAAAATCCTTCGTAAAGTCATTGATATATGCAGAAATATATTCTCAGTCATACTAAGACAGGCACTATGTAAAAAATGTAAAGGAAAATAGTTTTTTACGTTGAAACACGAAGAAATAAATTATTCTGTGTTATTTATGTAGTGTTGTAAGAATTAACAGTGAGTCAGGGTTGAGAGAAAATTTGTTGAGTAACTAAGGAAGTTTTCTCTCAACCGTAACTCACTGTCTTAATGACGAAAAGAAATATCAAATGTTATATCATAATCCTCAGGCAAACAACGCTTCCGATGGAGTAGAGAAGGAAGGAATATTTGAAACTTTGTTATGTTTAGACGGAAATTCTACTTCTGCTTGAACGTTTTAGTTGAGGTAACTTTACGGTCATTGATTGCTGAGAATGTTGGAGTCAACAGATGAAAGAATTGCACTAAAATTATGCGATTAACAAATACTTACCTTCGTGTTTCTCACAGGAAACCATTACCGTACATTTTACTCTTATGCTTCTTAAGTGAACTTACCTGCAAGAAAAAAAAAAAAACATAATAATAATAATAATAATAATAATAGTAACAGCAAATGATTGACGCAACTATCAATATTTAGTAAGACTTTAAGAAAAATGCGAATTAATGAAATTAATCATAATAATAATGATGTTGATAAACAAAATGATTGATGCAACTTTTCCAATAATTTTCAACAGTTAACAGAAGAGCGCGATTTAAGAAAAGATAAAGAAAAAAAAGTATCTGTCTATATTTATTACAAGATGAGGTATTATAAGATGAGGTATTATTTACACTATTATTCGGACTATTGTCTTCATCTTTGTCGCCCTATTTATTCCAACGGTTCGGCCGTTCTACGCTCCGGTCTTCTTCAAGTGGTTGGAATGTCAAACTGAACCTTTTATTTCGTTCACTGGAACTAGATCAGTCTACCCCAGAGAGCGAAATAAAAGGTTCAGTTCGACATTCCAGCCACCTGAAGAAGACCGGGACGTACAACGGCCGAAACGTTGTAATAAATACGGCGACAAATATGAGGACAATAGTCCGAAAAATGTAAATAATGAGAATAAAAAAAACAGTGTTTGACAATGTTAAACAATATTTCGACAGAATGTCTGCCGTCTTCAAGTATATATAAACAATTTTGTTTAAATATAAAATTATATAAACCAACAAAAAATTTAAGCGTTTTTTTTTTTTATAAATGTTGCTTGTCTACGACTTATTACTGACTGAATATAGTAATTGTGGCACAAGACCAAAAAAGTGGGGGGAGAGAAAAGTTGGTCGTATACCAAATCCAGTCAGATTCACGACCCATTCATTTATTACAATTTACTCATTGCTGAAATATTATAATTTAAATAATGAAAAACATATCAAACAACTATGTGTAAAATACACTTCATGAACTCTGAAAAAATACGTCTTAGTGGATACAGCAAACATAATTCGATGAGGACTGTCTGTCAGAGATTCTTGCTCTAAGTTGACAAGCAGTATCTTTCCTGCTATCCAGAACATTTACACAACAACGGTACCATGATACACTCAGAAAATAAAAATAATAATTTGAAATGACTGCTTATTCACAAAGAATTATCAAACAAACCTAATAAAAATGATTCAGATCCAATTTGTACATGAACATATTGAGACTATTGACCACTTAGTGTCTGGTTGTCCAGTCTGGACAGCGAAGGAATACAAAGATTGATATGATAACACTGAACATTGGAAGATATATTAATATAGTTCCCCATATGCTGAAATATTGTCTAAACATCACATTGTACCAGTTATGGAAGGCCATAAAATCACTACTCCTTGTGACTTTATCATTCCTACTGAGAGACATAAAAACTAATAGACTAGAATAACGATTGAAGACTACAGACAAAATATTTGCCATTCATAGATATGGCATTGTCATCAGATAAAATATATATATATCTGTTAAAAATATGACCATGTAAGTAAATAAAAGGATGTTAAAACTGAAAGTGAAATAAAACCATGACATATTAAAACTAATGTTATAGCGATCATATTAGGGGCCCTTGGCACGACCAACAAAAGTACAGAAAAGAACATTAACAAAATCCCTGGTCGCTCTTATTTAAAGAGACATTTAAAATTTGAAATGTGTGGAAAAGCTCATCTTCAGTAGAGAATTATCAATCTAGAAATTATGAACTCTGTACTTGTTAAGTAGTACTTAACATCATATGTGCAAACAAAATGTATATACTTACTAAATACCATTACCCCAAGTCATGGGTAATGTTCAAGTAAGGAATTCTTAGGGAAAGAAAACAACAACAATAATAATAATATTAAAGAAAACAAACAAAAAAGTGCTTCATTATTGATATGGCAGTCCCTGCTGACTGCAATGTATCTTTGAAGATATTCAAAAAGTTGTCAAAATACAAGGACGTTGAAATAAAAATCTCAAAAATGTTGCATATGGGAACATCAACAATCCCTGTTGTAGTTGGAGCCCTAGGACTGGTTGGAAAAGATTCCAGTAGACTAAGTGAAGGGATTCCTGGAAGTCCATGCTTCAAAGAGATACAAAAAATTGTTCTGACAAGTACAGCCCACACTTTACGAAGGGCTTTTTCTATGTAATATATATATATATTTTTTGTCAGTGGAAAGTGTCATTTTGCCATTTCTAACCTTAGGTCCCTGGCCGGGACCCGGAAAGAAATGTGTAAACACCAGAAATCAAAGATAATAATAATAATAATAAATATTATAATAATAATAAGAAGAAGAAGAATTATTAAAGATAACATTAAAACTGAGAACAACACGAGGATGTCTGAAGAAAAATTGTGAGACCAAACAAAATAATTATTAGAAGTAAGACCACAATTATAGGATTACGTAGCTCGATAGCAAGAATTCGAGTAAGCAAATTTCCTAGAGAAATAATGTTGATATCGTTATTGAAAGAACATATGAAAAATAAACTAAATGCAGGAAGTTGCTTAGAAAAATTATCAAGTCGAAACGATTTACCCGTAACTCCATTTTGTCTTCTCGTTTTTAAAAGCTTAAATATAACATTATAAATTTGATCATAAGATACATTATCTAGCAAAGCAATACATTACTTTGAATTGAAATCATATATGGATAAAAAGAGAGATTAATTATGAGGACTAAATAATACTTTGTCTACAATCAAAATCTTACAGTGGTACTTTTCATCAATTTAAATGTAAAGCTTATAAAAACAGCCAATAAGCAAAATAATAAAGAATAGATGCTAAATCTTCAAATATCTAAATGCAGTGTCAATCACCATCTTCTGTCTTCTTGAATCACGTTCATCTTTTGCCCTTTTCTCAATTCTCCCTATACTCAGTCTTTTTTCTGACTTTCTCCCCCTGTCATTCCTGTGAACCAGTGGTATTCTCGCATTGCTTGAGGTGAAATGATAAAAAAAAGGAACTAGCTTATCGGAGATAAAGAAGAGACTTGAAACTAGAGAGATGTGATTTTATCGACGTATATTAAAAATGTTATGGATGTAAAAAGTGGAATAAAAGTAAGTTTTAAGAATTATGAGAACTAAGATCAAAATGATACTAACAACCAAAAACAAAAAACGGAGCTTTGTGGCACATATGAGGAAAGCCGGTTTGGAGAATTTAACACTCACAGGACGAAATGAAGTTAAGAGAAGCAGAGGAAAACGGCGAGTTACGTATGTAAGTGAATGGATACTTGGAAAAGGATGCAAATGACCCAGAGTAAATTATCACAGAGCAACAAAACACAGGAAAATGGGGAGGGCCATAATCGCCCACTTTCTGAAAGTGAGAATAAAGAAAACAGCAGTAGTCATGTTAAAGTACGGAAGACATTATGGATTGACAGATTGGGTCTTTAGCGTGCAAATTTCTTATAGTAAATGCAATGCAATAAATTCTGTAAGGAACGCGATTCAGACTTCATGAAATTGTTGAATAGATTAGTATTATATCAGAAATAACTTATTTCACCTTACCTTGATATTTAAAAACAGAAAAAAAAACATAAGGTAAACCTAAGGCTAACCCTATAGAAACGACGATAATTGTATTTCTTATTGGCATTTGATAAACTTTAGTGTTTGACTCCCCGTGAATATATAAAATGGAGAAAATATTCCGGATGGCCTAAAATGGAAAATTAGTTGAGCGATGAAGGTTAACTGGATTTTGGCTGAACAAATCTTTTTTAAAGTGAGCGACTGCCAAAACAACTAATCCAAATATTTTACATATTAAGTAGAGTAGTAGAATAATTGTGAATTCCATTAGGATTCTAACTAAGCGTAGCTTAGATGTTGACCAAGCGGAAGTATGGAATACACAATGAGGATTGAACGCACTACACAGTCGCAATTACTCCTGCGAAACAAGCTTACTCACAATTATACCAAGTCGAAATGCACCCATCATAACCATATGAGCCTAAGAAAGGTTTCTACTTAATGACATTCCTGAAAATTTATTATGATGAGGTAACAGCAAAAAGTATTTGTAGACTACGGTTGTAATATTCTTTTTTAGTTCCCTAACGTTATTCAGAAATTAATGTTTTTTTGTTTGCATTTTTAACCAGTTTTTATAGCCGTCGTGACATAAGGCCACATTTGGGAGATTTATGCATGCGATGAAATTCTATATATAGATGTTCAAAATATATTATTAAAATGATAGGTATAATTGCTTCACGTATTTCTTTTAAAATGATAAACGCCAATAGCAAAGCAAAAATTTATTCACGAGGAGAACGAAGAGTAGTTTGGAAACACGATTTATAAAACTGCATATGCAAATTAGTTTCTGCATTAAGACAATTATTATGTTGAACAAGATAGAGAAACACATCTGATAAAAAGAATATATATCAGTTCCCCCTCTCTATCTATCAATCTCTCTCTCTATCAATCTCAATCTCTCTATCTATATATCTATCAATCTAATATATATATATATATATATATATATATATATATATATTATATATATATTAATAAATGGACATTGTAGTCAACACCCCGAGACGACAATCATGCTAAACGTAATCGTCAGACCATATCAATTGTCTAATAATTGACTATTTATATATACAGACCAGTGTTGCATTGTGGGTAGTCAGTTGTATTATTCTAACGGTTATTTTGGTGGGTAGTAACGGTTATATTTCGAATTATCAAAGAATCTGTTGAGTGGGAATAATTGTGCATCCGGATGAATATTTTTTATTATTGATAGTTTTTTTTTTGTTTTGTCACACACACACACGGAAATTGTATGTGCATCCAAATGAATACTTGGCATTTAAATTTATACATATTTTTGTAATTGTCTAAATTTTCCTAAGTCTGAAAATATTTGATAAAATTATGGCATCAAATGAATTATTTTGCATCCAATAAAAACAAATTATGTGTAATATATCTTATTCCATATGGCAATACTTTCTGCTTCTTCTCTCTACAAAATTTGGAACGAGGCCGTCTTGAATATCATGATTAATTGCGTGCAATATTAAAGAAAATAGTCAGAATCCTGCTATTCTCAATAATATGGCTTTGTCGCACGCAATAAAGACCTTTCGTAGAAACATATGGCAATTCATACACAACCACTCTAGGTTCATCCACATGTTCCATCTTTCTAAAAGTTTGCAAAACAACTGCACGGTAACTATAAGCAGGAGTAATCCTAGAAACATTATAAAGACTTATACAACTCCAGTCGGTAAAAATGAGAAAATTAGATTATTTTCTATACAAAACATTAAAAACTGCTGAACTTTTTGGCAGCAACAGTAACACGCCTACAAGATCCAAGTTACAGAAAAATCAAGATTATTTATGAATTTATATGTTCCTTTAGAAACTGTGTTCCTGGTCAACTAAGTTCATAAGTAATTTCATTGAATATACTACAAAATGAAAGAAATGTCACATTACATTTCCATGAGTATAGCTTCATAAGATTCCATTTAAATACACACGCGGACCCATAAAACACCATGCGCAATAAACTCGTTGACAATAGAAATATAAAAAAATCATCCACATGTAAAAAAAAGCTAAAAATAATGGAAGATATTATTAATAAAAAAGCAAATGGCAACACTCAATAACATTAACTATGAACACGGCCATAATGTGCTAACCGAGTTTGAAAAGCAAAACTTTCCTGTAACTCTTATGTACATACATGAAAAATGAATTCATTACATTCAGTTCAAAGTAAAAATATAATCATCCTTGTTAATGCCTAAAAGAGTAGCCGAAATCTCTGGACATACATAACATTCGGACAATTTCTACATAATTTATGAACCAAAAATTATATGAACATAAGAAAAATTGAATAAAAAAAATCTTAAGCTTAGTACCTTGTCAGTCGTTTTTAACGAAACTTGTATATGAACTATATATATATATATATGTGTGTGTGTATATATATATATATATATATATATATATATGTGTGTGTGTGTATATATATATATATATATAGATAGATAATAAAAATTCGAAAATGCTGGTATGACGAACAGACTCCTTTCCAAAAAAATTCTAAAAGAAAACATCGGGTAAATATAATAAAAAAAAAAAAAAAATATATATATATATATATGACTGAAAAAGAAAATCTTGCTCTTAAAGGTGCCTTTTCAAAATACACGCGTTTCCCTAATTAAGCAGCAACACATGCTCTATTCTGCATAATTCACTTAATATCAACCATTCCATCGAGTTCTGTCCTGCCTTAAATATAATTTACAATAAATATATTTACAAATGCCTGACGCATAAGAAAAAAAAATAATTTAACTAAAAATGAACATTAATTTCAACATCTTCACAAGATACAGAAATCTACGGTTTGAAGCGGCCTTTCCGCGTCTTCATTTAAATTCCTACATGAATGACGGAAGTCCAAGCTGACATACATTTAAAATAGATCCACCCATTCTCGGATTAAACAAGGAGTTAAGCTTACTCAAAAGATACAGAAAACCTTATACAACCCTAACCGTACCAAACAACTAGGACAAAACTATCAGACCTCTGCGTTCATATGGAAAATAACAAACGAATTACCCTGAAAAATAAATACCATTTTTCATATTTTATTACTTAAGAAAGGAAACAGACGTGACTGAAAATTGCGATTTTAAAATCTTTATCATATATGCTTCCATTTTGTCAGAAGGCCTACTAATATATAATAAATATCAGTAGTTTTATTATCAAGCACAGAACTATATAGGGAAAAGGGTCCCATCGATTTATAGTTTGGTTAAATGTAACCGTAATTTATGTACTAACAATTTCTTTTTTTCGACTTTCTCGATTGTGTTACTGTCTTTGGGCTCCAGGTTTTCCACTTAATATTAATCTTTAGATAATTAAATACAATGTCAATCGTTACCTACAGTCTTTCTGATTAGTCTTCTGTTGCTCTCGCTCTTTATTAAGGTTTCTAATTTCTAACTCCTTCACAAACATTACCCTCCCCCCACACCGTGTCTTAGTGGTTTGACTGCCTTCCTTGGTGTAAATCCGATTGTGTGTATTAGGACCTTGAATAAATCCACGCTGATTTTAATGAAAAGTAATGTTTAATTTACAAAAATTAGTAAAAAAGCATGTGTCACTAAACGCGTTTTCCATCGCCAGTCACTACTTGTTCCCATCTTTCAGGTAAACAATATATATATATATATATATAAGATTCCGGAACCATTATTTGCGTGTTTGCTAGTCTCTATATCTGCGTGCCCATACGTATGATAAATGGCGATTTTCGTTGGCGCATTCATACAAAATATTTCTTTATTTCTAGTTTCCAAAGAAATTAGAATTTCGAGACTCCTTAAAGACAGTAAATATAAAGTGGAAAGACCATATTGACATGAAG
>CAHIKZ030004482.1:535000-552500 GCA_903632075.3 Acanthosepion pharaonis
TATATATATAATCGTACATACACACACATATATATATATAATCGTACATACACACACACACATATATATATAATCGTACATACACACACACATATATATATAATCGTACATACACACACATATATATATAATCGTACATACACACACACATATATATATATATATATATATAATCGTACATACACACACACACACATATATATATAATCGTACATACACACATACATATATATATATATATAATCGTACATACACACATATTCATATATATATATATATAATCGTACATACATATTCATATATATATATATATATATATATATATATAGACTACATACACATGCCTACAAATATACATATCTACAAATACATCCATATCTAATTAAATATACATATTGCAGTATATATATATATATATACACCATATCCATAATTGTCAAATTACAATTAACATAATTATGTTAATATGCGTAATAACATTAGGTTAATGAAGATACAGACAGGAAGTTACATAAACCATGAGAAATGTTTCTGCTATATTTTAAGTCGATGTTTTTGCCTGCATTTTGATATGAGTTCACATCGAAGATTCAGTAATCTTCCCTCGTTCTTTTTTATTTAATTTTAAGTATTTTCTCCAGAAGATATAGGTTACAAACGGCCCACAATTTCCTTGGTGTCTCAGCTCTGGACATGAATTTCCACTCCAAATGTGGGGTGAGACCTTTGTAAATAAGATTCCAATATTGCCTTGATAAAGCTGTTTGGTATTTTAGAGACCTATCGCGGAAGGAATGCCTGTGATTATATAACCATTGTTTCAGTTTCCAGCAGATATTCCAATGTAGATCTTCAGATTGACATTTTCTTCGGGAAAAATGGTTGCCTTATACACCACGTTTTTAGACATGCATTTACCTGCAACAGGACACACAGTTTTTATTCTGCATTTAATAATTTTTCAAAATGGGTGGATGTTTAATAATAACATTCGAGATGTTTTGTTCTTTCCACATTTTTGAAAATGAATGAGTACGAACATTGGAAAAACAATTCCTTTTGTTTATTAAATTATTCACGTTCTTAAATTGTCTGAACTTTAGTTTTACGTTCATGCATTTATTTAAAGTATTTAAAGCACTCTTATATACATAAGAATAGCAACATACAATTAAATACACAGATATATGTGTTTGTGTGTGTATATGTGTGTACGTATAAGTTTCATTAAATATAACAGACAACGTATTGCGATACAGCTTTTTACACAATTTTTCTTGTGTCCCTATAAGTATTTTCCTTTCTGGGCATAAATTGTATAAAATCTACTTGAATGTTCTACATATCAGAGCGCTTTCGGCTGTTCAGCTAGTTATTATCAGGTGTGTTTTTTTTATTTCTGTTTTAGCTGAGTCTATACACTTATATATCTATGTACAATTATGCCCAGAAAACAAAACCTTCATCGAAACAGAAAAACGCTGAAAAATCTTAATTGCAGTTTCTTGTTAATCGTTTTTATTGAACTTGTATAGAAGATGTTTTGCTGCCCAAATACACAGTTTATATATATATATATATATATATATATATATATATATATATATATATATATGAGAGAGAGATGGATAGAGGGAGGGAGGGAGAAATAGTCGATTTTTTTTTGGATTTGGCTTGAGTATCCCTGATGAATGTTCCAGACATTTATTTTCGATTATGGTAATTCTCCTACTGGAAGATATGAAAATTCAGCCAATGTACAGTATTCCAGTATTACCACATATATTATTCAATTGAGAGATTTTGAAGAAATATCAAACGAAATATTTTGATGAAAAAAGAAATTAAATCAGGGATATAATTCCTGGTCAATAATCTTCTATTTTCATCACATTCAACCGCAAATATTACACTCATGAGAAAGAATAGTTTTCGCATAGTCGATACAAAGGACAATAACTTGTGAAGACCCATGATTTCCGATATTCTGAGGAGACGCGGCACGAAAAGAAGACAACTACGATATCTTATACTACTTTCGAAGTCTGATTTATCCAAGTCCTAAAAGAAAGTTGATGTTATTTCTTAACTGCATTAATTATTACTTATATGAGAATAAATTTTATAATTTTATATACATTAATTAGCATTTAATCATTCATTAATGTACTTTTTAACTATACCCACTTGCATTGTGATCGTCTTTAGTTTGTCGAAACATAGCATAGCCTAACGAATTTTTATCTCAGGTTTCAGGTGCACACAAGTTTTACATAAATATTATTTAACGCTACAGTCGGAGTTACTGTTGCGACCTATACTGTTCATTCAATAATCTCCCTTCAAGAAATGTGATTGTCTTAGCGCAGCCAATAAGGCGTACAAATAAATAAAATTGCATCTGAAAGGAAACAAAAGCGTTTACAGTAATAAAAGTACAAAACAGTAAATGTATTTGCAATCTATTTATAGAAGAAACCAGTTCATAATCTTTGCTTTTCCAGTTAATTTTCACACCATTCAGAGAAATACTTTTGTTTCTAAAAATTTGATATTGTTTTCTGTTGCGAGTCTGAAGGCATTGGCCGCCAGCTTAAATCTTTAGTACATAACAGGCACAAGAAAATGCAGGTCGACCCATATGAAGACAGAATGTTCACAACTCTATTTAGAAAGGTGCAAATGACTTACATGAATGTAAGCTAAAAATACATACGTATCGGTATTGGAAGAAAGATTATTTATGTAAACAGGTAATAAATACTTTAGGTTTAAATTTATGTACGTTGCCCATTGTAAGTGTTCATAATTTGTCGAAGATAAGATAAGAGTGTTTAATTTTTAAGAATAAAAGATATATAAATTAGATATGTACATGCCTATAATGTGTCGAATATAAGGTGAAAAAATGATGAATAATTAGTTATGTACGAACCCCATATATACGTATTTATAATTTGTTGAAATAAGGTAAAAATAATGGATACTTATTGATAAAGGTATGTACGAAGTTCAGGTGTACATGTCCCCAGTGTGTGGAATATGAAGAGATGAATACGTAAACATAAGACACACACATATTATATATATATCTATATATAAAAGTGACATAGTTCCGTGTTCATAATGTTGCCGAAGATGAGATGAATATTTAGCTATAAATTAATGTGCGTGTCTGTAATGTACCGAATATAAGGTAAAAGTAATGAATACTTAAGCATAAAGATTTATATGTGTCATATGAACATGTTCATAATATGTATGAGATAAAGTAAAATTGGCCAAGACAAAAAGAAGTTTTAGAAATAATGAGAAAAACAAATGTTATTTTAATCATAAAACTAACGACATCTTCATTGCCATGGAAATTAGCAATTAAACATTCAGTTTTAAACTGAGATCAAACAACCTTTGACAATGTTAGGTAATACACAAACAATTAGACATGTTACATTCTAGTGTTATGTGATGGGGTTGGCGAAAATGTCTCGGTTCGACACACTTCTTAAACTTCAGTATTTTAACGACAAATCATCAGGAAACCGATTTTGTGATCTGAGTTAGTCCGATAAATTTTTATACCCATTTCATATTATAATCACTTTTGAACATATTTTCTTCCCGGAAGTAATGAGTTATTTTTAACAAAATTTCACGCAGCATAAGGCTCGAGTTCGATTCAAGTTGGACTTTATTATCGAAACGGAATGAAAAATGGGGCATGTCACATGAATGGAAGAGAAGGTGGTAAGAAATGCATATTATGAGGATAAGGAGGATAGATAACAGATGACTTTTGGCTTCACGAGATCAAGATTGAAGGGTGCATGGAAACACTCATAGTTGTATCTCAGATACACAATGTGGTGACATTGTGTATCTGCTTCATACTTCTTATATTTTAAACACGGGAACAAAGATGGTGGTTCAAATCTGTGGAAGTAACATGGCGTATTCTTGTTGTAGAGATCTGAACTGGTGAAACTAAATAGTACGTATCATAAAATTTGCAATGAAAATAGCTATAATGCATCGATAGGCTTGCACCGTCGCATTTGCAAGTAGAATGGAATACACGTCTTTCACCACACGGTTGTATAAACGAGTTTTAAGTCAATGAAGGCTGTAAAGTGAGGATCGAGTAACTCCTGCCCAATTATGAAAGCAATACTCCTTTTTTGACCTAATATAACTCTTGTATAGATAAAGAAATGCAGAAAGAGATAGATATTGCTGGAGCGTTAGAATCTGTTAGCCATATTTATCAGTGGAGCGTATATATGTGTCCAAGTAGAGGTTCGGTTTATTTTGTTTTACGGCCTATCAACCTCAATGGGTGATTTAATGTCGACAACTTTTTTTTTTTTTTTGGTAATATTTTTGTTTTGTCAAAAATCTATTTCTGGTAAGGTTTTTTCATCAAAATTTTATAGCTGGTAATATTTTTTTTCAAAAACGTATTGCTGGTAATAGTTTTCTTTTTTTTCAAAGATTTATTACTGGTAACAAGGGATTTCTGGTATTAAAACCTATTTTTACATTTTCATAATGCTTTTTTGCCTCAGTTTCGGTGCCAAATATTTGCCCATAGCTTGGACACTAACAGGTGCTACCACCCCGGGTCAGGGTAGACCTGGGAACACTGGCAATGAAGAGTTGGTTCCACGCTTCTGAAAACCTCCTGATCAGAGGCCTTGCTGCTGGATGTAGTATATCATCTTACCATGGAGGGGGATGTAGTTTATCGTCATATCCAAGACGACCAAGTGGAGATCTGAAGTGAATTTGTGATCCATTAGACGTTCAGACGACCTAATTGAGATAGGGGCCATTCAGAGGAACCAACTCAGAGTCTGAACGTAGATTACGAAACGACACTACGTTGGTTTTAGATATATTACACAAATGATGTATTTATAATCGAGAAATCTCATCTGCTTTTTCGGCATTGGGTATAATTGTTTGTACGCAGTTTATTTGGCACGGGTCCACAGAAATATCGCTACAAATTATATATTATTCAACACAGGAGTTCCCCAGCAAGTCGTATAATTGTTTAGCTGTAATGAATGTAAGTGTGAAAAATGTACGTTTTATTTGGACACAGGACAGAAGCAGCTGGAAGCAAGTGTGAAAACAAGTCTCATTGCCAATGACTGAACAGGCTAAATTGTTAGGCATCGCTCTAGGATTAAGTCTTTCAAACCAACGTAAAGAAAGTATAAATTGTGGATTCATAGCTTTTGGAAATAGACAACATGTGTAATCGTGCGTTTATCTAAGCATTCCATCACCACCGATCGAACCCCGAACTACCACCAGTCACGATTGACAGATGTCTCCACGAGGAATCAGCGGGCCTTGAGATAATCTTGGCTCTCACTCAACACTGATATCAAAGGGGACCCATACATACGATCCATCGCTAAAGATTCCTGTAAAAAGATCGGCTACCTGTACCGCTCCAGCAAGTACCTGACTCCTCATGCACTCCTCTACCTTTATAAGACCAAAATTAGACAGAAAAGGGAGTACTTTTGCCATATTTTGTGGGAGCTGCCCAGTCCTCACTCTACTGTTTTAACAGAGATCAAAAGCGTCTCCGATTCCTTGTGGAGACGAATAATTTTCCACCCTTCAACCTATCTCACACAGGCGGGATGCGGCGAGTATATCACTTCTCTGTCGCTACTAACATTGAAAGTGATCGATTCCTTGGTTTCCTTCAGCTCTACGGCTTCACGGCTACGACCCGCCCAGCCACTTACATCGTAGCAAATCATCCACATTTCCTCCGTATTTCGTTGGCAACAAGTAAGTTCTACTCGAACAGCTTCTTCCCGCCAACCACTGCTCTGTGGAACTGACTCCCAAGATGATGTTTCCCTGATCACGACAATCTTAACCTATTCAACTCTAGAATCAAATGTTATCCTCTCCTTTACATAACACTCTACAATGAGTAGCGCCCGGACATTGTACAGAGTGAAACATACTGTAAACAAAATAACAATATGTTATGTACATCAGCTAAACACGCCTGACGAAGATAAGTTCATATATGAAGAAGATAAGTTCACATATGAAAATAATCTTAGGAACGCTTCTAAAAGACAGAAAAAAAGAAACATAATGGCTCGCATAATTTTGTCAAACATGTATCATTTGGTGCGTGCTCGGAGAAATTGAAATCTCATATGCGTTTCGAATCTGCAGTTGGCATAGCAGTTCAAAATTATTTCAACTGATGTATGAAAAAGATGTGTACAAGCAAAGAAACTAAATACTGAAGTAAATGTCACTCCGAAAAATAGTTTCAACATTATCCAATTACATGAAATTGAGCCACAATATCGAATCAATTGCAGTATCTACTGCAAGGAAATTTAGTTCCTGTGTAGTTTCAGAATATTTTTCTCGTCAGAATCCATCTGACATATTTATAAATCTACCATCCTTCAGTGCATTGAATACTGTTGCCATATCGGGTTTGGTGTTCCTGTCTTACATCTTGAGATTCTTGACAAAATCTAAAGAAGGATCTGCAATGTAATCGATACTGACATGGCATCTCGACTTCAGTTTCTTTCCTACCGACGTGAGGTGGCTTCCCTCTGTCTTTTCTATAATTATTTTCATGGTAACTGTTTTCATGAGATTCCCACCCCATGCCTCGAAGGCATGAATTTAAGCGTGCTACTAGTTTGGCAACAACTTTTTTTTCCTGTTGAAGTAGCTGAAGGCAACCGCCATTCAGATTCTAAGAGCTTCATTTGTCGCAACTCCCACCTGTGGAACTCCATTACGATTTCTTACATCCCTGATAACTACATTTTTCAAATACTTAAGAGCAACCTCAATCAAAATTTCCGTTTTCTTGAACCCTGTTCCTTTTGGTTCCTTCCTCAATCCTCTCCATTCTTAGCCTTCTCATTCTCTTTCACTCCCAGTAAAGCCCTGCGTTCTAGTGACATTGTCGCCTTTCTTAGAGGGAAATGATTGATATATATGTATATATATATATATATATATATATATATACATACCAGTTCAAGAAATAAATTCGGATTACTAACGCAAAAAAAGAATGTCTCATATCGAGAATAGTTAACATTGAAAAACATAAAGAAGAAAAAATAAATTACTTTTAATAGTATGTGGAAATCTCCACCCTTTACCTGTTGACAGTCGCGAGAGCAGAAATCAGTGTAGTAAAATTATGGAAAATAAAGCATAAGAATTTTAAAAAATCCACATTACAACCAAAAACGTTTGCGGTATCTCTCTTCTTTTTAATATACACACTGCGGCAATCGGCAGGTGATATGCTTTTTGTTTTTGCTAGGCAATTTATATACAGGTAGATGATGCATTGTAGGCTGTATATTATATTATTGTAACGGTTATTTTGTGGGTGGTAACGGTTATGTTTCGAATTATTCTAGGGATTATTGGGTGGATATAATTGTGGAGTATTCTTTTCTTTACCCAATAAAGTTAGAAACATGCATAAGAGTGCTTGGCTCAAAATGTTTAAATTATTCATTTTCTGTTAGGAATCGTTGGACTACCGCCAGGATTTTGCTTAGTATGACTGCTATATAAGGATAAGATAACAGTTAACTCTAGATTTGATAGTTAAGATTTTAGTGATCGGTCATATCTTTATTACCAATAACTCAATAACGCAAATCCGAAAATGTGTAAAAAATAATGTTGATTAAGAATTCTCATGTCTATAGAAAATTGTATTGTACAATAAACATTACATTCTAACATTGGTTACATATGCATCAAACTCTCGTATATTGACTTGTCACTCGGATAAGAATGTTTATTAAGAATCTATTTCGGATTGATTATTAATTAATGTAAATTTGATGGACCAGGGTGCTATGTATCTGTTAACCTTTGCAAGAATAAACTTAATAAATATCTACCAGCTTAGAAACAGACAGACAAGTAAACAGAGAGAAAATATAATGACAGGGATATATATATATATATATATATATATATATATATATAGGATAGATTGAAAAACAGCAAGACAAATAAATCGATAGACAGACAAAGAGACAGACATAACGACAGCAAGGTAGATAAACAGACGCATAAATATAGCGAGATAAACTGACAGATAGATGTAAACAAACTGCCGATAGATAGATAGATGAAAACAAATTGGCAGTAGATAGATAGATAGACAGGCAGATAGACATAAATAAACTGTCAATAGATAGATAGAAAGATAGATAGATGAAAAATTGTTAATAGACAGATAGACACTGTCAATAGATAGATAGACAGAGAGACAGACGCAAACAAACTGTAGATAGGCAGAGAGACAGACGCAAACAAACTGTAGATAGACAGAGAGAGAGAGAGAGAGACAGACGCAAACAAACGATAGATAGATAGAGAGACAGACGCAAACAAACGATAGATAGATAGATAGAGAGACAGAGAGACAGACGCAAACAAACGATAGATAGAGAGACAGAGAGACAGACGCAAACAAACGATAGATAGAGAGACAGAGAGACAGACGCAAACAAACGATAGATAGAGAGACAGAGAGACAGACGCAAACAAACGATAGATAGAGACAGAGAGACAGACGCAAACAAACGATAGATAGAGAGACAGAGAGACAGACGCAAACAAACGATAGATAGAGAGACAGAGAGACAGACGCAAACAAACGATAGATAGAGAGACAGAGAGACAGACGCAAACAAACGATAGATAGAGAGACAGAGAGACAGACGCAAACAAACGATAGATAGATAGATAGATAGACAGAGAGACAGACGCAAACAAACGATAGATAGATAGAGAGACAGAGAGACAGACGCAAACAAACGATAGATAGATAGAGAGACAGAGAGACAGACGCAAACAAACGATAGATAGATAGATAGAGAGACAGACGAAAACAAACGATAGATAGATAGATAGATAGACAGAGAGACAGACGCAAACAAAGGATAGATAGATAGATAGACAGAGAGACAGACGCAAACAAACGATAGATAGATAGAGAGACAGAGAGACAGACGCAAACAAACGATAGATAGATAGAGAGACAGAGAGACAGACGCAAACAAACGATAGATAGATAGATAGATAGATAGATAGATAGATAGATAGATAGATAGATAGATTCGTATGCCTCGGATCTATCTAGATCCGAGTCATACGAGTGGTTTGTCATGTAAGGAATGCTTTTTGCCATTTACTCTGAAATGTCATTCGAAAAGGAAATCAAAATAGTAAACGAAAATAAAACCAAATAATCATAAAAATTAAATGTAGTGTTAATCAAATTAAAATCAAATAGAATGATTCTTTCTGCAGGACTGATACACGTTCTTGTTTAGTGTGTATGCATGTGTTCCATGTATTAAAAACGAAGCAGTAAGTGCAGTTATGGACTTTTTGACGAAAGAAAGATGTACTGCTACCGACATCCAGATTAGCCTCAGAAATGTTTATGCTGAGGTGATAATTGTTGAAAGTAATGTGCAAGCATGGGTGAAAAAGTTTAAAGAAGGCGAAACCAAATTTGAAGGCAAAGCGCGTAATGGAACGCCAACGCTCGACCACCGTGTGGCCTAAAGAATTTTTCCAAAATGGATTTGACAAGTGGGTTCAAAGGTGACACAAATGCATCAGCGTAGATGGAGACCATTTTGAGTAATTTTGAATAAAACCATCTTGTAGAGAAAGAATGATACTACAGATGAATATAGGTGATTATGTCACATGTTGTTAATAATGGTGTTATGACATGACAGGCATTATTTCAGAACAACGTTTCTAGGCAAATATATATATGAACACACTACCTTAGCTACGAACAGAAATAGCTATATAGAGACATAAATAGATATGAATAAACCAAATTAGATAGACAGATATGAATGAAACATAAATGCAGTTATCTAAAGAAATATATGAAAAGAAAAAAAATAGATAGGAAAGACTAAGTTAAATAAATATGTCGAAACCGATGTTTTTTTTTAATCTCAAGGAAGGCGATAATTCCACTAAGATGCAAAGGGGTTATAAAGAGTGAAAAGAAATAAGAAAACAGTGATTAGAATGGACAATAAGAGAACAGTTTTCAGGACGGCAGAAGATGGCGTTTAACTTTGTAAGTTTTTGAAAACCATGGGTGACAGGGAGTCAAGAAGCCGGAAGACGGTTTCACAGGTGATACAAAAAGCTTATGTTTGCATCTACCTATTTCAACGGTGAGACCGATCAACAGAGACTTAATTTCATGCGGTGAATGTATCAATAAGGAGAGTAATATTTATTTTGCAAAGATAAAAAAAATGCAACACAAGGCTAAAAAGGAGTGGGGAAGGCAAGTCTTTCATCTTCACAGTATTCCTTACACCAAAACAACACATTCTTACTTACTATTTTACTACATACACTATAATACCTCAACATCTCTATAAAATCCTAACTCTCCATTTGTACATTAAAATCCTAACTCTCCATTTGTACATTAAAATCCTAACTCTCCATTTGTACATTAAAATCCTAACTCTCCATTTGTACATTAAAATCCTAACTCTCCATTTGTACATTAAAATCCTAACTCTCCATTTGTACATTAAAATCCTAACTCTCCATTTGTACATTAAAATCCTAACTCTCCATTTGTACATTAAAATCCTAACTCTCCATTTGTACATTAAAATCCTAACTCTCCATTTGTACATTAAAAAATCCTAACTCTCCATTTGTACATTAAAATCCTAACTCTCCATTTGTACATTAAAATCCTAACTCTCCATTTGTACATTAAAATCCTCCATTTGTACATTAAAATCCTAACTCTCCATTTGTACATTAAAATCCTAACTCTCCATTTGTACATTATTTTTTCTGTGAAGAGGAGGGAAATAAAAACCAACATTTAAAAAAATAACCCCAATGTGATCTCAGAACAATTGCCATGAAAATATTTATAGTAGAGAGAGAGAGAGAGGATTGTCATGTTATGGCCGTGGGAAAGTGACTGAAATCGAGATGCCAGGTCAGCACCGATATCATTGCAGATTGTTAGAGAAAAATTGAAGAGATCAACTTTTACCTTATTTAGTTTCATTTATTTACATTGTTCGGACAGTTGTCCTTACCTTTATTATCATATTCACGAAATTTCGGTTGCTGTACACTCACGCCTTCTTCAGGTGATTGGAATTTCGAAAGAGCCATGCTTCTTGCTGGTGTCTCAGTTATCTCCCTCTAACATAACTCTACAAATTTTTGTTGACCATTGCAGTAGCCAGGTATTGGCCCAAAACTATTTGGGTCAAGTCACTTTGGCCAAGTGGATAAAAGTCAACGATTTTATCCACTGGACTATGTGTACTTGAGGACACAGAACCAGTGGATAAAAGAGGCATGTGAAATAGAATAATCTAGCCTGGTGGGTGAAATAAAATGTTCAGTTCGAAGTTTGAATCACCTGAAGAAGGCCGGAGCGTACAACGGCCAAAACGCTGTGACTATGACAATAAAGATTAAAACAACAGTCTGAATAATGTAAATAATATAAATAATTACAGATCTCATTTTAGAGATATAACAGATATTAGTTTAAATTTTATTAGAAAAATATGACATGTTTAAGAAAAAGCAAAGAAAAAGAAATAGTAAGGTAGAGTGTAATAATTTCATAGATAAATTCAGAGTGAATTTGGTAGTAGTAAAACAAGTTTCACATATGTTTTGCATGCCATGGTAAAGACTTAATGTCAGACATTATTTCAATGATTAAGCTGTTTGTTTCCTTTCCCCTTAGTTACTGAGTCAAACAAAGACTTCCTCATCAACCCGGGGTGAAAAAGTAGCTATATGTAGGCGTTTATTCAGTTCTTTTTCTCTTATTTAGAAGAAAACTAAATAAATAAAAAGTCCCTTTTTTTTTTTTTTTAGGATTCCAATGCAGTACTTTTGGTGCATGAAGACCAAAGTGCCAAAAGAACAAAAAACATATTCATGACATTTTTTTTGTCTGTTATTATCACGCATTAATAATTAGATTGATACACTTTGTAAGCAGAAATTTCTGGCGCTGACGTGAGGATCTTCATCAAGATTATCCTTAGGGAAGAACAATTAAACCACGTAGGTATTACAGATTATAAAACATATACATACTCTGATTTCCGACAAGGCTTAAAGGCAGATCGCTTCGAAACTCCGGTTCCCGTATGATCAAGGTTAAGCAACGTCGAACCGAGTCAATACCGATACAAGTAATCACTTAGAAATACCAATGTGCATGTGCAGATCGTATAATGACAAATGGCTCTCAGTGGTAAATCGGAGAGCCGAGTTCTAATTCCAGTTGGACTCTTTATATTCACTTATGTGCAAGTGGCCTGAAGAAATGTTTGAATCCACTCCTTCATCCCTCCAACATATGGGTTAATTAGTAATACATGTATCACTATTACCTAAAAAATATCGAAACATATTTCTTATCCTTTAAATGAACTGCAAATGGTTAATAAGCCGTAGAAAATCATCAATTAATGAATGATTTTCAACAGAGTAAGAAGTTATTAAATATCATTTTCTAATAGTATCTTTCTGAATTGCATTAAAAATCAGTTTTTATGTTGCACTGTAAATGAATTTTATTGAAATTACACAAACACACAAAATATATAATTTCAATAAAACTCTTTATATATATATATATATATATATATATATATATATATAATTTCAATAAAACTCCTTTATATATATATATATATATATATATAATTTCAATAAAACTCCTTTATATATATATATATATATATATAATTTCAATAAAACTCTTTTATATATATATATATATATATATAATTTCAATAAAACTCCTTTATATATATATATATATATATATATATATATATATATATATATATAAAAATGGACAAATTCTGACAATTATTAGGCATTTTTTATGTTTATACGTTCTTTTTTATAGATACAAATATTTAAGTAAATGCTCTGCGTATAATAAACAGTATTAACGACATTTACCGGCCTAAAATCGACCTTGCTAACCGAAATCGGTAAAAGCACGTCAGGGTATATGACGGTTCCGTATAGGATACAGGTTCGATTCCTGTCGGAGGACGTATATTTTCTATGAAAATTTCTCGGACATTCGGGCCAGTAAATGTCGTTAATACTGTTTATTATAAACAGAGCATCTACTTAAATATTTGTATCTATAAAAAGAGCGTATAAACATAAAAAAGGCTTAAAACACACACTATATATATATATATATATATATATATATATTGTAAAAAGATTCTATAGCACCAACGGATAAATTAAAAAATTTAGAATAATTATAATAGAGCGCGTTCACGCGGGTTTTTAAAATAACCACCACCCCCACGAACACACAAAATGTCTTTGTAATTCATTCCTGAGGATGAACTTAGAAAAAAATCAAAGGTACTTGGGTAGGAATAAACTACCCTTCTTCATTGATAAATTTCATCTTAACGTCAAGAAAATGATTAGAGAGCTCCAAAAGGTTATTATAAAAATAAATAGACAAACAATGTCTATATTAATCAATGAAACACGTTTGTATATATATATATATATATATATATATATATATATATAAATTAACTGATTTAAAATATGGTTTTTCGCTACACAGTAATAACCATGTTTCAAAAATGGAAACTAAAAACTTTAAATTTAATTATATAATGAAATTAAAAGCATTAGTTCAGTTTCATCTTCACATTGGAATAACTCATTTTTAAATTTATTGAGTGTTAAACAGATATAAATTCATAATTTACTCTTTCCAAGGATACAGAGGAATCCAATCATTCAGACAAGGGGTTGTAGCGTGTTCATTCTTATTAACTATTTTGAAACATGGTTATTACTGTGTAGCAAAAAAACATTTTAAATCAGTTAATTTATAATATTTATGCTCTGTAAATTTACATTGAACACTGTTTTGTAAAAATAAAAAAAAACAAGAACACCAGATTATATATCTTATTGTTCTTTCTTTTCATATATATATATATATATATATATATATATATATATATATATATATTCAGAGTGTGAAGGGTTAAACTGTCGTTTAGATTATACAAAAATGAAGATAATGACATCTCATTTTAACAGATATAATTACAAAAATTACCCTAAATATTTTGAAATACTAATGAGAAAATTTATTCAATAAAATCGCATTGCCTTCAACAACTGCCTCCAGACGAATTCAGAATCTCCTGCAACACTTGTTTAAGGTGTTGAATGCTACTATAATCATTGTCTTCAGGTCATAGTTGGTGTTTCAAGTATTTTTGTTGGTCTCTCGCTCAACTGCACGGCACACATAATAATCAAAGGTGTTTCAGTCTGGAGGGTTAGGTAGCCAGACGTAAAGGGTTATGTTGTCGCAGAAATTATCTGACAGCTATGACTCGGGTCTCCTGCTTGTGTGGGATGGTGCAGGGTCCTGTTACCAGACATAGCGCCTTCCAGAATCCATTCTCTTGAACACATGTCATCAATGCCTCCGCACTTGATGTAAGCCTCAGTGTTGAATCTGATACCCTGTGAAAATGAATGCCGTCATCACTCCAAACACCATGATGTTAGCGGGATATATCATCAAACTCTTTCCGAATCCCCTGCACTGTCCATAGATTGACACATGAACACTGGGAAATTTACGTATTGGAACTTCCGGCACCAATGCGAAGCAGTCCAGCTTGTCGTTTCTAAATTTCTGGCGGAGTAATTTGCGTCATTGTGTTCTGTTTCTCACAGGCGGTGTCCGACTGACTCTGCTATATGGTGCAAACGAAAAAATCGAAAACAAAGCGCATGCGCGAATTTAAAAAAAATAAAAATAAAATTTACCCGTCGCACTCTGTATATAGATAGATGTGTCGAGATTGTCAGAGATGTGATCATATAGATAAATATACAAATAAATAGATGCATGTAGACAGAATTGTATGATTAAGTATATTAATACATATTTATATCAATAATTCCTTAGACTACGAATGTAAAAATACATTTTTTTATGTGAAATGTATTTAATTTTCAACATATTCTCTATCTCATTCATATGGAATGGCCGTTACAGTTTAAAACGTATCGAATCAAATTTCTGCTATCAAATGTATCAATTTACATAATTTCCATACACGCTTCTCAATAGATAGATAGATAGATAGATAGATAGATAGATAGATAGATAGATAGATTTAATGGTGAAAACCTACTTTGACTAAATCTCAAATTAGAATCAATAGCTTTTGTGTTCCTCCGAGGAATATTTGATTGTATGTTGACAAAAGAAAAACGTTTTTCGTCATGGACACAAAACTCAGATATTATTTAATTTGTTAAAGTATTTTTTCCAAAAATCCTGATATCAGATATATGTATATTTGTACTCTGAGTACATACATTTAATTCCAATGATAGAAATAACAACGTTTGTCTTATACACGAAATATGAGGAAATTTAAATCAGATTTTTAATATTTTAAGAATTTCTTTTACATTTCTGAATGAATAACTTTGCACTTTCCACAAACATCGTTTTTATTGCTAATTATTTTCTTTGCGCACTCAGTAAGTGAAAAGATTATACTGACTAATTTGTAAGGTCTGCTGTTCAGTGTGTCGAGCAAGACATTTATCGTGTTAGAATTCATCTTTGACTTTTATATGTCTACCATCCATCCATGCTTTGAATATTGCTACAGTATATGGTACAGTGTTCCTGCTATATACTTAGCGATTCTTGCCAAAATCCAAAGAAAAATCTGCAATGTCATTAGTCCTGACCTGGAATGTCGACATCAGTCAATTTCTCACCACCGAAATATAGCTTTCTTGTATCTTTACTATAACTACTTTCATGGTAATTGTTATGGTGGACATTCCTTTATGGTAACTAGACATTATGAATTTAAGCGCAGTACTAGATTGGCAAGGTAAGAGACGTGGTGGAGTGATAGATAGCGGCTCAGATTGAGGAATCGGAGAACCGAGTTCGAAACCCAGTCATATCATATTACATTCACTTACATGCTAATGCCCTTGGGAAAATTTTGAATCCTTTTCTTCTCTCCCCAGCTATGGGTAAATAGCAGGACAGACCGGGTTCTATAGCCTTAGATGGCAACTTGTCTACCGCAGAAAGAAATGGCAACCCTCTGTGGGGAAAAAAATTGCCTCGTCAGTCATGTATCGAAAAATACATGATCGCCTAAGCGTGTATCACGGATGATACATAACCGAATTGGAAGGTCTCATTCTTTTTCAGTTGGAATGGTTTGATCTAACCGCAAGTTCAGTGCTAGCAGGCGCGCATTTCTCGTTTGTGGAACTGTGTTTAGACTACTTGCATTCCAATCAACTTTGATTTTTAAAAGTTTAAATGTAATGTCAATCGTCATTTTGTTCTTTTATTGTTCTTAATCCTTAACAAAGTTATTTTTTCTTCTACTCAACATTCTAGAACGTCTTTTGTCTAAATGGCTTTATTGCTTTGCTTGTAATTAAATGAGCATTGTAATTCTTTTTTTTAAACTTTTGGGTTTTTAGTGATACTAATTTTTCTTTTATTGAATTTATATTTTTAACCGGTGGTTTCATTTGAGACACAAAATTATCGTAAAATAATTTGAGAAACGCTTAATTATGTATTGCATAATTGAAAAATTGTGTGCTCTACATAGACCCATCTAAACACAGCTAGTGAATTGTTGGGTTCTAAGAGCGGCTATCGAAAGATATTCTCCTTTGTCAGTACGAACATTTAAAAAAAATAAAAGCCTTGAAGAAAAAACTACAGAATGAACTCTTCCTAACATTATGTATACTACGCCTCTCAAGAGAGAAGATCGAATCAAGCCGAGCTTCTCGACTTGACGGTCGAACTCTCTGCTTTTAAGCAGAAAGGAACCCGGACGAGGTTCCGCCGAAGGGCAGAATCTCGTTCGGGGTGAATGACCTACCCTATCTCGTTTTTACGAGTTATACGGGCATATTTTTGGCTGAGCCTACGGGCTCAGGAAACCCACGATAAAAATGACCTTGTGTCGCATGCAACCCTCGTGGGGGGTGGCTAGATACTGAATCAAGCCGAGCTTCTCGGCTTGACGGTCGAACTCTGTCTCTGAGCAGAGAGGAACCCGGACGAGGCTCCACCGAAGGGCAGAGTCTCGTTCGGGGAGGTTGACCAACCCGATTCCGTTTATACGGGTTCTACGGGCATTTTTTGGCCGAGCCTACAGGCTCGGGAAACCCACGTAAAAACTCGGCCTTGTGCCACATACAACCCTCGTGGTGGGTGGCTAGATACCGAATCAAGCCAAGCTTCTCGGCTTGACAGTCGAACTCTCTGCCTCTGAGCAGAAAGGAACCCGGACGAGGATCCGCCGAAGGGCAGAGTCTCGTTCGG
>CAHIKZ030004482.1:557500-572500 GCA_903632075.3 Acanthosepion pharaonis
TCACAGTAATATTATTGGCCGATGTCAACTATAAATAAAAACTGGTACAGGGACTACGTCTATTGCCTACCACTACGACGAGGACCAGTCCATTACGGTTACCTGCTAGATTGTCCTACTCGGTTACAGTAGTCCAAAACCACTTTTTGCTACTTCGAACAAATATATCCCTTTTCGGGACATATCAAAATTCAAAGTTAGCGAGTAGAGTAAGCACCGGGAGATGACCAGAGCGTACAATGACCGAAGATATATCAGTATAGCAACCAAGATAAAGACTTTATTTTACCCATTTTAACCCAAGCAAGGCAATAACGCCACTCAGATGCATGGTACCAGACAAGACACTTCAGTTCGAAACTAAAATAAATAAAAAGATAGACAAATCCAGAAATGTTAGTGATTTTAAACACGAAAATATAAGAACGTATTAGAATTAATATGAATTATCTAACAAAAGAAATGGATATTTACGGAATCAGTATTTCCAAGAATACCGTCTTAATTAGTATCCACTAGTTAATTTATTTTGCATAATGTGTGCAATTCATAAGTGAACGAAGTGAAATCAATCTCTAGTCAATCTCTAATGGCACGTTGACTAATCTATTTGTCAGATTGATATTTTATGTGATATCAACACTTTTCAGGTTATTTAAAGCCAGAAAATATTTTTTACATTAGGAGAATTAATTAGAGGTAATAATGCTTTAGGGATACATTCCATAATAATTAACCCATAGATGAGGGGAAGAGGTGGATTTACACCTTTTTCAGTGGTATTTGCGCGTAAGTAAAGAAACGGGAATTGAACCCAAAAGGAATTGAAACCAACGGGAAACGAAACCAGCGGGAATTTTAACTCGGCTCTCCGATTAACACTTCCGACCTATTATCCATTACACCATCTACACATCCAAGCTTTCAGCACTTGATATTCCCAAGCGCTCACCCATCGAGGTACCGACCAAGCTCAACGTTGCTTAACTTGGGAATGCGAAACATCGGTAAAGGAAAATCGAACAAATGGAGAGTATTATAACGGAGAGCGCATTCGAGAGAAAACTTTTTTTTTTTGTCGGTGGATATTGGCATTTTTGACATTCCATACTAGGGTAAATGTAACATACGATAAGTTTAATTTGGAAGTCACTTTTTTTTTTAGAGGAATGCTTCATGCCGCAAAATAAAGGCGGCTAAATTGCTATCACATAGTTGAAATCTTGAGTACATAAATATCAATATTTTTCCATGTCATGAAATTCAAATTTGATTCGAGCTACAAAGAGTCTGAAATCGAGTAGATATTACTATATACATATATTCGTTTGGCCTAAGGTCATTAGTATATAGCATCCACTCAGGAACGAATTTACGTCCTTATTCCTTAAGAGCATCTGAGTATCAGCTCAAGGACACAGGTATAGGCAACCCGGTGAGGGTTGATATACACGATTCTTATAGTAAAACAAACTTTCTCACTAAAACATGCTCCACAATGAAGGGGCTTTATTTCTTAAAATAGAATTAATTTAAGATTTTGGTTTGGTTTCTTTTACGGCCTATCAACCTCAATGGTTTATTTAATACCGACAAAATTTTTATTGATGGTAATATGTTTTTCTTCCAAAATCTATTTCTGGGAATATATTTCCTTGAAGAAATCTATAGCTGGTTATATTTTTGTTCAAAGAATGTATAGCTTTTTCTATTGCTCGTACTTTTTTTTTAAAAGAATTGCTGATAATAATTTTTCCTTCAAAAATTATTCATGGTAATATCTGGTGAATTTGAATAAATGGATGGCTGAACAGCGTTTAGAAAAGATAACAAAAGTTATTAAGTGTTACAAAAGACTGGAAATTGTGGAGAGGCATGATCGCCAACATCCTGAAGGGAGACGGCACATAGAAGAATAAATAAAAACAACCTCTTTAATCAGGAATCGATTTATTTATTTATATTTTAAAAAGAACTTAATTCTAAATTAAATTGAAAAAAATATCAAATATTTTTCGATTCTGACAAATATCGTGAATATTAATCTACAAAAATTAACCAAACGTTGTTTCCATAGTTTTTACGAAGCTGAATATTTTCCCTCCATATTGCCACTTAACTAAAATTTAGCCAGGAACGTACATTTATAAATAGAAACACATACGTAAATATTTAATGATAAACATAAAATCCTTAATAAGCTTTCAAATGGGACTTTGCCTCGTTAAATCGGTACAGGCACCGGCATTTTCTTTAATTCTCTAAAGTACTATTAGAGTTAAATTGATTGATACAAAACGACGTAGGTATTATTATTATTATTATTATCATTATTATTCATATACTTATACATTAATAATGTAGACTGTAAGCAAGCATTCACCCATCCACATACATATATAGATGTAGATATGCATCGTAATTTGTTTTGAACAAAATGTCATCGAAACTCAACCACATATGTATACGTATATATACATACCTATACAAGGTGAACAATTCTCGACCCGACTCACTTTAGAATATCTATATTTCAATGAATTAATATAAAAATGCCATCTCTCAGTCACTTTGTGTTTATCTAAAAAGGAATACGCTTACATTCACCTCCATCACTACCGTGCGCCGACGGCTTAAGTGTTAGAATTCCCGACTGACGCCAACTCAGTCGGGTTTTGATCCTAGCTAGAGGCAACCGGACGTCTAGCTACACTGATGAGCTGTGATACAGCGAAACAGTCTTGATCATAATGTTGCTAATGAGAAATCTCTCTTCTTACACTCGTTCCTTTATGTCTCTATATTCCCGTTCGGTTGCTACGATAGAAAAAGAGAAAGAAAATCATTTATCATCTTGCCTCATAGATTAATTGGGATCTATAGCAATGCTTCCGTGACATCTGCATATTATCCACTCTTTCAAGTTACTTAAAATAATTGCATGAACAGATACACACAAACACCTACATAGTATTATATTCTTGAAACAATACATGGCATTAATTAAAACAATAATGTAACAACACGAGCTTTCATAAGTCATTGTTAATATAAACCCTTGTTCTTTATAAACACGGAATCCCGTGATTATGAAAAATTAAAAGTACAAACGCGATTCTGTTATATTCATGACAAATTCATTGATCTGGCGCGAATATATTATGTAGCTGTAGGTCAATACGTACATTGCGTAAATAGATAGAATTGCATAAATGCTACATAACCATCGTAAGACATCTGGAAGCAGAATCAATAAATATTAAATACTTCAAATAGCTCAATATATGGATCGGCTATAACAAATTTAGTACTAGAGATAAGGAAATTGTAAATAGAATAGGCTTCGATAAGGATAGTTTTGTCCATTACAGCATCATTCTCCAAAATCAAAGCATTAACCTCAGATCACAAATGATGTTCTTAAATAGCCTCGTCAGTTAGACTTTCAAATAACTGTCATGTATTGCGCTAAATCCATTCAGAAACGTCTAAACTACTGTATAGAAGGCTTTCTCAAGTCACCGATTAAAATGGCTTTGAATGAATGGTGCTTGTAGGTCTTAGCGAGGACTGTCCTTCTTTTAACGACAAAGAATGGCGCTACAGTATTACGAAGAACTGTATCAAATAATAGAAACGACACTACGTTAGGATTTTCAACAGTAGTAACAGATAAACTGGATCGCAGATGTAACTCGAAAAATAAAATAATGACATAATCAGGCTGTTGAAGTTCGAAATTTCGTTGAGCAAACGGTGGGTAAAGAAGCATCTATCAATCTTGGTCACACGTTTTCCACTGACCTGAAATGTAACAACTACCTTGAATCAATAGCTGCAGCTAACGCAAGGACCGTCCTTGGTATAATGATAAACTACATCCGCGTCCTGGGTAAGACGATAAACTATGTCCGACAGCAAGGCCTCTGATCAGGAGGTTTTGAAGAGCGTGAAACCACCTCTTAAGTGCTGGTGTTTCCCGGTCCACCCTACCCAGGTTGGTAGCACCTGTTAGGGTCCCAGCTATGAATAAATAGTTAACCTCCAAACTCTGATCAAAACACTATAAAAGTGTAAAAATAGGTTTTAATACCAGAAATATTTTGTGTAAAAAAATTACCAGCAATAAATTTTGAAAAACAAATATTACCAGCGATACTTTTTGGAAAAACAAATATTACCATGAATGCATTTTTGGAAAAAACAAATATTACCATGAATGCATTTTTGGAAAAAACAAATATTACCATGAATGCATTTTTGGAAAAAACAAATATTACCATGAATGCATTTTTGGAAAAACAAATATTACTAGCAATACATTTTTGAAAATAAATATTACCAGCAATACATTTTTTGAAAAAAAAATATTACCAGCAATACATTTTTGAAAAAAAAATATTACCAGCAATACATTTTTTGAAAAAAAAAATATTACCAGCAATACATTTTTTGAAAAAAAATATTACCAGCAATACATTTTTTGAAAAAAAAAAAATATTACCAGCAATACATTTTGAAAAAAATATTACCAGCAATACATTTTTTGAAAAAAAAAAATATTACCAGCAATACATTTTTTGAAAAAAGAAAAAATTACCAACAAATGGAAATTCTTACCAGAAATAGAATTTTGAAGGAAAAAATATAACCAACAATGAAAATCTTTTCGGCATTAAATAACCCATCGAGGTAGATATGCCGTAAAACAAACCTAACCAAACTATCGCAAGGAATGTTGGTTCTCTGTGCCGCGCCAGAAGGTTTCCATCCTTAACGTCTACAAGTCTACCATTCGTCCATGCATGGAATACTATTACTATATATAATCTGCTGACCCCTCTGTTCATCTCGAGGTTCTCGATAAAATCCAAAAACGGATATGCAATGTGATAAGTTCTGACTTGGCATCTATTCCAGTCATTTTCTTACAGATGTGGTTTCGCTTCCATCTGTTTTTTCGATAAATATTTTCATGGAAACTGCTCTGACGAACTATTTTCAGTGCATGAATTTAAGCTTTTTACTACGTTGGCATCTCATTTACACCCATTTACTGTCGGAACAGTTAAATGTAACCGCCTCTTCTGATCCAACATCATCTTCTCTCGAACTTCCAGACAGTGGAACTCCCTTCCTCTTATTTGCTTCCATGATAACTATAATCTTAAAAAAATTAAATTTAATGCCAATCGACATCTTCTAATGTCTTGAGCTTGATCCCCGTTCTTTTTTTATCCCTTCCTCAATCCTCATACTTTTCCCTTAATTTCATTCTCTGTAACACTTAGTGTCACCCCAACCTTGTTTGGGGTGAAATGGTTACATGACAAAAAAAAAAAAATAGTGGAACAAGTGGTAACAGTTGGTGGACTAGAGAAATGTATTTTCTTGTAATAAGATTTTATAATTTTCAACCAAAAGTTGCAAAGGCTGTATCTGTTATTATACTGAGATATTGGGATATTTAATAACAAAAGTTATAGAAGCAAACTGCAAAATAATCTAAATGAACCAGCTAGTTTATTAAAAAAAAAAAAAAAAGAAAGAAAAAAACGCGAGCGCACAAACAGAGAAACACAAATATATATATATATATATATATATATATATATATATATATATATATATATAAAGTGAACATTGAAGTCAACACGCAGACGCGACAGGCTGCTTCATGCTGGACGCAATCGTCAGCACACCTTAAAAATATTTTTATATATATATATATATATATATATAAAACAACGGAAAATATTTTTAAAAAATGCAATTCTCAGTACATCTCGATCGTGCTCATGAAGAAGTTCAGTTGACGAAACTCTAAAGAAGGTAACACGTCACAGGACAACTATAATATTCTGTAAAATAATAGTGGAAATATTTTACTTAATCTTTCAATTAGGTTTCATAAATTTATGACAATAAATAATTCAAATCAATCAATGAGGCAAGATGCTGTACACACGCACACAAACGTATATCTACATCTATAAATCAGATGATGTATATCCGTGTATATACATCGGGCGTGGTTATACAATTTCAGACACATTACACCTGGACAACACCGGATACCTCTGCTAGTGTATATATATATATATATATATATATATATATATATATATATATATATATATCCAAATATATCGGACTAATTTCGAATAAAGGCTGATTTAAAAGACAAAATTAAGGCGCGAATTCCGGACTATTCCACGAATAATTTTCGTCCAGGATTTTCAGTATAAAGAGTGTTCCAATAACTTGGACCGATTTTAAATGTAAATTAAGTTTAATGCCTATTGATTTTTTTCTTTTTCTTTCAGATTTGGCAGACATTTGGGCGATATTATTTTTCACACATTATTGCCATGACTTAAATAACATGATCCAATAGAGAAATAAATTTTCTCCAGTAAGACTGATTTATTTACTGCTGACTTTCATCTCTCTTAATGAAACACCCTTATATATAACGTGTCTTAATGAAACACCCTTTTCCCCCTATATAAAAATATACTACCGCTATTAAATGTATAAAAACAGAGATAAATATAAAAACAATGGCAACGGAATACTAATCGACCTCTGGACGAGCATCTAGATACACTGACGTTTTTTAACAAAAAATATAGATGATATACTCACTTGAGCGCTATAAATGTTATGTTGCTTACATAGACGTCCTGATTAAATATCACTGATCATAAGAGGATCACCTAACAAAAATAGACGATATTAAAATATATTAACACTCAGGAAGATTTACAGGGCTTCGGTTTGTTTCACCCATTCGAAAGATTTTAGTGTCTGAGTGGGATGCTAGACCCACATTATGTTGTCAGAGTAAATAATATAGAAAAGGTACATTCCTAGTTTGAATTAGACGCGAAGAGAATAAACATTGCCATCCTTTGATCGAGTTTTCTTTCACTACATCTTGCTTTATACATCCTAAAAAAAAAACAAGATCTTTGAAACATACCCTATTGATTTGTGTTGTCTGCATCATACAAGATTAGAATGTCAATGGTAGACAAAGACAGAACACCAGCCGTCATATGACCTTTACAATTCGCATTTCAATTAGAACTAATTGAACGATAACCTCAAATGATGCGAGTTTTAAACAAGAAATAATATTACGAAGAAAACTAATCTATAAATGTGTCAAATAAAAATATATATGAAACTGAAATATAAGCAAACATATTGTTAAATTAATTAGAACATTTTGGAAAAAAATAAGTAATAAGTGTCGTGTCTGAGACCGACAAAGAATTTATTCGTCGACGTCATCGAATTCGAAATTTAACACAGGATGAAAACACACTATAAAACAATGAGGTGAGTAATCTAATTGTCCGATGTTTCTCGAGTCTCCAAAGAATATAATACTTAATTGATTAGGTTGAGTCGTAAATAATTTCCGTAGTGGAGAACGAATTTTAACGATGAATATATCATCCAAACGTCTACTCATATGTGGCTTTTAAAAATAAATTTTGAGTACATTAACATACCTTAGTTGTTGCACGGCAGTATACAGTGGATTAATTAAATTTCTTAACCCAGCTAATAGTAATATTGAAAGTTTTGTTACAGAGGAAGTTTAAACAAGGAAATTATGCTATGTAGACAACCGGAAAAATAAGTAAAGTTTAGGGCCAAGGAGTCATATCTGAGCGGTAGGTACCAAACTGTTTTGCTAGTTCCGTTCTGATGAAACGCAATTGGAAGGTGAATAAAGGCAGCTGTGGGTACTACTTTAGCGTGCAGTCAACCGCAATTTCCGAACTCTACGCTGTGAAGTGAATTTTAGCGTGCAGTCTATATTTCATCATATGAATTTATTACCGGTGTTTAACATTCTTTTACGCTTTTCACATGAGTGCACCTGACCGGTCAATATGAAAGAACACATTTTACCCACTATCATGCTGTTAAAACATTTCTATAGTCGTGTCATTTTAACAGAAGAGACAGCAGTTGCATTTTTACGGTAAAAGAGTCTTCTGGATACACCAAAAGAAACAAACCCCATTGCCATCGATGTGGTAGCGTTTTCCAAGAAAAATCGAAAGCGTGACAGAGGTGGGGCAGCAGGCCTGTACTTCGTTATCCTCGAAAGCGGAGCCAAACAGAACGTTCTTTTCTGAAAGGAATCCTATTTTTTTTTTCATTATACGAACAGCAACAAAAATTACACAGCCATCTGAGTTTATGCGAAATTTTAGAACTGGTGGCATTTTTTCAGAATTACAATACCGAAGAATACAGCAGTGATTCTCTAACTGGAAAGACTTCCATTTCGAAAACAGACTGGTATATGTGTAGAGAGCTGTGTGATCATCGCCAACGGGGCTAGATGGCGAGAACAAGTGTAAAAGTGAAGGTTTAAACTGCAAATTAAACTGGTAGACAGCACGCTAAAGTTGTACACAGAGGTGTTTATCTGACTTTGTTGCTGAAACTCGGAAGGCATTTGAGAAAAGGAATAGAAGGTACTATGCTCCTGCCATTATTTAATATGTTAAACATATCGCAATTTACAAAATGGCTGAATATATAGGGGAAGTAAATAAACTGTTCGTTGGGGTTCCACACGCTCTTAGTAGAAAAGAACAATACAGACCGTTGATAAACGAAAACGGAAATTATTTCTGACTCAGGCTAATATAATTAATTTATTTGCACTGCTGAACTCATAATTTTTTTTTATCCTTTTTTCTTATTGCCATAAATACGGCAGCAATTATGATATCGTCTCATAGTGTATTCAATATTAACAAGAAAGAGACCGTTGTTAAACTCTCTTGTGGATTCACTCAGACAGTCCTGCGGAAAAGAGATGTGTTGGGACAATTTTTGTACTCTGGAGATATTATTTCAGGAAACCAAAAAAAGAAAACGCAAATGAAACAACGAAACAAATAAGGTCAACGCCGTTAAAAGTCTGGCAAACAATCAACTTTGCCTTTAACACAAAGATTGATAAAAAATAACATTAGGATAATGATTTAATAATAGCAACTACGACTGCTATCAGCCATAATAATAAAAATAACTTCAGAATTTTTACATAAAATTAAGACATTACAGAATGTTCAAAATAGAAAAGAAAAACCCAAAATGGTTGGAACATTGCGAAAGAACAATATTTTGCTTTTCCGGAAAAACAAATAATTTAGGTTAGTCCAATATAAAAGTACTACTACCATAATTAATACTACTCTAAGAAAAATAATTTGGAAGATTATAAAACATATTAGATTTGGGGTCGGAACAAAATTTACTAGAGTTCTTAAGCAAGACAATATTTAATTATTTGTATACAAATGCAGAAGGGTGTATACATATTTTCTAGATTATGAAAATGCATGTGATAAAGTACGACAAAATTGTTTGAACTTGAACGAATGCTTTATGCATTTAAGAAAAATAGAAAGCGGCGTGAGACATGGATGTGTCTTATCTCCAGATTTAATCAACCTCTAATACAACTAATATAAATCTCGAAATATTTAACTAATTTCAAAGTAGGGTCTGTGATGTAATCGATCCTGGCCTAGCATCTCAACTTGAGTCACTTTCTGACCGATATGACGTGGATTGTCTTTTCTGCAAATATTTACATGGCAATTTTTCTACTGAGCCTTTCAACAGGTGTAATGACTATGAATTTAAGCGTGCTACTTGATAGCTAATTAGGTCTCATTATGTTAATGTTGCAATACCTGTTTTTGCAATGACTGTTTTTTCCTTTCATGAATTTTTCGCATGTGGATATCACTTCCAATTTCTTGTTTTCCTGTCATCTAAAATGTTCAAAAATTTACATACATCGCGAAATTCTGTCCTCCTGAATCCTGTTGCTTTATTTTTTTCTTAAATGATTCAAAAAGAAAAGCGAACCCTGAGAGTACTAGAAATAAGTATCATTAACAGAATAATAAAAGATATGCAATTAACAGTCTTGATAACACAAATTCCAAGAGAATCTACTAAAGGAAAGGGAAAGGAAAATCTATAGAAATAAATAAAAATCAGTTACAAGAAAACAGAATGTGCGGATGTCAGCAAGAGTAACAGCCCTACATGTAAAATTTGAATAAAACAAACAAGTAAAATACCAAAGAAGTCACTGCAATTTTATTGGTCTGGACCTGGCATCTCTCCTTCAAACACTTTTACACTGGCGTAACGTAGCTTTTCTAGAAATATTTCCTTGGTAAGTGTTTTTATCTTTTGTTATGGGGGTCCTCCTCTTTTTCATATAAGTGGACTCTACTAGTGTTACTTGGACTGCTGCCGTTAAATACCCAGAGTCAGTCAGAATACAGAGAGTGAGTTGAGATAGTAAGAAGACTGAGAAACTGAGTTGGAGGTGAGAAATGTGTGAGGATAACCGCTTGTAAAGTCAGTTACAACACATGTAGACTCTAAGGAAGTCCTACTTGAGACTGTATATATCTATATATTATTGCTACTGCGTTCCTGGATTTACTAACAAAATTACCCCTTGTATTTTTGTGTAAATACATTTATTTCTTATCTTTAATTCTTGCGTTTGTCATTCATTTGGAACCGAATTTCATCTCGGAATCCACAACATCTTTTATCATTTTTTATCTTTTTTTTATCGATTATCTTTCTCTATGGTACATAGACTTTATGAATTTAAGAGCAGTACTAGATTGGTAGCAAAGTCTCATCAAATCTTTACAGTTGATTGCGATAGGTAACTGTAGGTCTATAATAACAGTTTCTTTCCTATGAGGTTCTCGCACTTCTCTTGTTTTTCAGTCAAATTTGATCATCAAAATTTTCATTGCAATGTCAATCGTATGCTTCATTTTTGATCTTTTGTTGGTCTTTCTCCTTAATAACGTTTTATTTTCCCTTTTCTTATATTCTCTCACACTCAGTGACCCTATGCGCATTAGTGGCTTTATTGCCTTGCTTGGGGCGCATGCTTAAAATAAATACATGGTTGGCAAAGAAACCTCATCAATACTGGAAAGATCGATAGCAGACTTGAGGAAGCTATTTTCCTGAAAAATGGTTTTAAGAAAAAGATTTTTATAGATTTAAAAAGACAACAATACTGGATGTTCGGTCAACGAATGTCGATTAATAAGAAAACAGCTGATATTATCCTTACCATTACGATAAAATAAGATGAGATTTTAATGTCACACCAAATTCAAACAAGAATATCCAATCGGGTTTGGACATTTAAGCATTAATTAAATATATATATATATTTGAGAAATTAATAAATCAAAACAGACAATACCTATATTTCCTAAAGTTAAGAAACCCCCCAGGATATTAGAGAAAACAAATTACCATAAAAACCCAAACGTCTTGTGTTTTTTCTACTGTAAATGACATTATTACATTATCTTTCACACTCAGAGGCAAAAGAGCGAAAAAAGAAGGGAAAGGAATATTGAGAGAGTATAAAGAGACAAGAACTGAAAGGAGAAATAACTATGGCATAAACATATGCAAAAACGCGTAGAGACAAACACACATGCAGGCATACACACACAAACACAACACATACGTACACATATAGACACACTCACCGACATACACAAAGAACACAATCAACCAAAATGCAATAAATAGACCATGAATTATTTTGTAACTCAATATAAAAACAAAGAAAATGAGGAAATTGACAGTCAAATGCTGAAATCGCCTGATGAGTGGACTGAAATTTTACAAAATGTTTCGTCTACGAAATTCTAAGTTGGGGTTAATATAAAAAAAAAAAATTAAATAAAAATGTATAGGAAAAAGAATACACACAACAGAGATCTTTTTTTTAAATAAATAAAAATACACAAAATGTTTTAGACATTCACCGTAATGTGTCTGATCACAATTGTTTTTTTAAAAAAAAAAAAAAAAAAAAAAAAAAAAAAAAAAAAGCTTTTCTAATTAAATGATAAAACAATTCAGTAAGACAAAAATGTTTACGAAATCCTTTCATTTCCACTATAAACTTGCGTACAGGTTCGGAAAAAAGTTTCGCCATTCTTGACTGTTCCTCTATTATCACGATGTGAAGTAACAAAAGTGATGGAATCATGAACAAAAAGAAAAATAATCTAAATGATAATTGGCTAGATTATATATTCAATACATATTGTAAAAAATCATCTAATTTTAAAATTCTCCACGTTCACGCTCTTTCATCCTCATGTGTAGTCGCATCAATGTAAAAATCAATTTAGTCGGATGAAGTCGTAATAGACAGAAACATGTCACACGAAATAAATAAATATATATATATATATATATCAAATATGTGGTGCAGTTCAATTTATATTACATGAATCATTCATACAAAAAGAGATTAGTGAAGTTAATTATATAAATGGCGAGAATACATCTTCGAAAAAAAATTTATTAAAATTACATTAACCCACGAACCTCTAGATGAAGGTTATGATCCTTGTTTTTAATTCAACTTGTATAAGGAGTTTTTTTGCTAGTCCATTCATCTGTACATACAGACATTAACTTCACTAATCTGTTTTTTGTATGAATGATTCATATATATATATATATATATATATATATATATATATATATATATGCAATTTTTTATATATATTATATATACGCGGGGCTTATTGGAAAGCGCTCAATATCAGTGATAGAGCTAACATATTTAGTTAGATTGATGTATCTATCTATCTATCTGCACGGGCAAACATAAATTTTTGAAAAGATATGGATGTTTATATACCAGAACAAAATCGGCAAAATTAATGACAAAGTTGAAATACATTTTCGTCCGATGAAATCCAAATGGACGAAACGCGTTAACCAATTTTTTTTTTTTTACCTCAGATCACCATGGAAATATTTTATCGTAAAGATGATTTCTAAATAGTCTTATATATTTCTCAGATTGTCATCCAAGATTAAGCACAAACAGACGCATTAAAATTACATATAATCCAAACTGTTAAGACAAAAGCGGGCGTCTATTTATGTGTAAATATCCACTAAAATATAACGTTTAAATAAAAAATGTAATCCGTTAATTTCTTGCTGGTCTCGATCATTTCTCCGGAATTCCAAATAATTTTCCTATGTTCATTTGGAGCATCACAATCTTTAATCAGTTGGAGCAGCAACATTCACTACCCGACATTCTTTGAAGATAACGAGATTCAATTTCCATCGATGTCGTGACGATTACGTCTAGCATGAAACAGACTGTCGCCTCTAAGTGTTGACTTCAATGTTCACTTTTATATTTACATACGCTCTATCTCTGATATTGAGCACTTTATCCTATAAATATAGCACACCTTAAGACTATATATATATATATATATATATATATATATATATATATATATATATATATGCATGCACATTTCATTGAATACGTCAGACAAGGTGTGTCTATTTAGTTTTTATACAATTTCTCATGCGATCTAATATTTTTTTCTTCTTTTCGGCTGATAAATTTTATAAAAAATGTTCGAATGTTCTTTTTGTTCGAGCGCTTTCGGCTATACATTTAACCATTTTCAAGGATTAAATATTTTAACTTAAATAAGAAATAGTTTGTTGTATCTATGTTTTATAAAATGTTTTCATTTTTCAAAATATGGTCAAGATATTGTGCCTATGTTCGAGGTTAACATTATTTTTTCTTTTTGTTTTTATTAATTAGGCCTCCATTATTTTTAGCCTTTTTTTGCATGTAGATGATGCTATTATATTAGTGTTATCAACAAGTATGCTACGAATAGTGTCCAGTAGGTCTCCATGAATATTTAAATATGATCTAATTGAGCTATTGTCACAAATGTGTTTATATATATATATATATATATAGTGGTAGAATCCCTGTCTGGCGTCATTTCAGTCGGGTTTCGATCCTAGCTAGAGGCAACCGGACGTGTAGCCATAATAGCTAATAATGCAAGAATCTTCGGTAAATCGAGTTCTCTCAGTCACTATGTGTTTAACTAAAAATAAATACGCTTAAATTCACCTTCATCCCTGCCATCGGCTTCGTGGTAGAATCCCCGACTGAGGCTAATTCAGTCAGGTTTCCATCCTAGCTAGAGGCAACCGGGCGTCTAGTTACACTGATGAGCTGTGATACAGCGAAACTGTCTGTCTGTGGATGACAATATATATGCTTCTGAAAAAAATATTTTATTTGCGCTCTCTGGGGAGGAAATGTGGGTTTGTAAACAGTGACTATTACGGGTAACAATGCAAGCCTTCGGTAAATCGAATCGAGTTCTCTCGGTCATTGTGTATTTATCGAAAAATAAATACGCTTAAATTCACCTTCATCCCTGCCTTGTGCCAACGACTTAGTGGTAGAATCCCCGATTGACGCCAATTTAAGTAGGGTTTCGATCCTAGCTAGAGACAACCGGACGTCTAGCTACACTGATGGGCTGTGATACAACGAAACAGTCTGTCTGTGAATGACAATATATATATATATATATATATATATATATATATATAACTCAGACTGCTCTTTATCCATATAACTATGTACCCAACTATCTCATACTGTTATCTATCTATTTATCTACACACATGTAGCAAGTGTAGTTGGCTTAATAATGGTTTCTGCGCCTGAAGTTCTCGTGTTGGTGGGGTAGTGATTTGAGGAATGATTTCATTTGACCAAATTACTAAGAATCTAGTCCTGGCACAGTCCCTATCCAGAATCATATAACATCTGGCGTAAACAAAGAGATGTATGAATTGTAATAATAGCAACGCCATGACCTTCAGAATGGGCCTTCTGCCAAAATAATTATTATGTTTCAATTAAATGTGATGGTTTCTTCTTTCAGGAACGTTACCCTGGATCATGTGTTCCGAAGCGGTCACTCATTTCATGTCTGTTCAACTTTGGAGCTGCTTAACATCGATAATCTGACTGTGCTTTTAGGGCAAAAAAGTAAGAAGAAAAAAAAAAAGAATCTTGGTTTA
>CAHIKZ030004482.1:577500-585000 GCA_903632075.3 Acanthosepion pharaonis
ATAGTTGGCACTAACTGACAACCACTGTAATAAGAAATAGCCACCTTATTAAAATCGGGAAGGAGAACAAGAGGAAGAACAACTGAATTTGCACAGACACTATGGAGTTGACCAGAGCGATAGACACCAAATTCACACCATCTGTGATGGCTCTGAATGTCTTGGGAAGCGAAAGTAACGCCATGTTTCCCCAAAACTCTTAATGGTAAGAACTTAATTTCTGTGGAAGTATGTGAAAAACAGTCAGACCAGTAATCTCATAGGAAAAAAAAAACACGCAAAATTTTGAGAAGATGGAATAAGAAATACGGCAAAAGGTTGTGGGGAAAAGGGCAAGTATAAAGGAATATGGGCCTTTTTTTAAGTACAAATATCTTGATTTTAATTTCACTTAAAAACGGTATAAATTCTTTCTCAACACAAACACACACACACACATATATATATATATATATATATGTGTGTGTGTGTGTGTATGTATGTATGTTTGTGTGCGCGTGTTTTGTTTCGACTATCTATATATGCTGGTCAATGTTGTCCTCCTTTAAACAGGTCTATTTTATTATTGGAAAGTTTATTGGGTGGGGGGTAATGATTATGTTTCAAATTATTCTAAGGCCTATTGAACAGAAATAATTTGGGATCCGATTGCTGTTTTTTGGTATTAATATAGTTGAACATTATATATATATAGTCTTAAGGTGTGCTATATTTATGGGATAAAGTACTCAATATCAGAGATAGAGCGTATGTAAATGTAAATATAAAAGTGAACATTGAAGTCAGCACTCAGAGGCGACAGGCTGTTTCATGCTGGACGCAATCGGTTATATATATATAGCGGTCTAAATATACGAGAAGTCATATTAAAGAATTTTTTTAATTTTTAATTAGATTTCTCCAATATTCAGATCAATAGATAATATAAAAATACTCCTTAAAATAAACGCACGGAACCTGTATTAAAATATGGTTCAAAATGCTATAGATATGTCGAATTCGTAAATATATATATATATATATATATATATATGTCGTGTGTCCTGTAAACCATTAATGTCGTAGATGCTTCACATGTACTGCAGCTGCAGTTTTTCTTCTCCTAGACTGGCTACCAACCAATGCTATAAAACTCAGTCTGTATTCCTATTTATCAATAGATATTATATAAATCTATTTTGAAAAATCTTTACCATGACGTGATGGTGACCTGAGTAATATTCTTTCTGGCGTCTCTTAATCAACGGTGAAACATGACAAAGTATACGTATATATTTAAATATGGCTGAGTGAGCATACCTGTGGTATACAATGGGCTTCATTCAGTTGTTCATATCTGTATCATTGTGTCAGTCAATTTTACAGTGATAGTTTGTCTGCGTCATCGCGGGTGAGTATTCACCGTGCTAGTTTAACGGCAAATTTATATTATTTATTGAGTTCAGTTCACATTGATTACCTCAAACATGTCGATTTCTCTCGAAGTGAGTTAAGCTTCGTAAACGCTTGTATAATCCTCCTTGATAGTTGTGCTATATCCAAACGGCGCCCACCCAAATCCGTAAAGTTGAATGGTGTTCGTTTTAAAAACCTGACCTGAAAGATAGCATTTACATAATCTTTCAATATCTTTTGTTTGACCATATGTTTAATATATAAATAATCCACACAAGACTTAGCTAATCAGTAATTCAATAATCTTATTTTAAACAAGTCTATCTTGATTAAAAAGAACGCAAGAGGCTCATTAATTATATAATACGTTAGGAATAATTTTCTGTTGACTCTTGTAAACGTATTTGAATAATTATCTCGTATAAACTTTTAGAAAACATTGCTATTCAGGACGTCGTTGATCATGTCTATCCACAATTTCTCGATTTTGTAGTCTTAATTTTTTTTTTGTTATCTCTCTCTCTTAAGCGATGTTCTGCCATCCATTTACACAAGCTCAGTACGTAGGCTGCCCTTCCTCTCTTGCCTAGAAGATCTGTTTTTCCAAACAATCTTTCCTCGGTTTGGGCTATAGAAATTTCAAGTGTATCTTTCTAATATTAAGTACAATTGTCTTTCTTCTCTCCTTTTCCTCTAAAACTTTGTCGTTGATCGCGTTTTAAGTCCGTAGTATTCTCAGCATCTTTCTGTAGAAACATTTCTATCGCTTCAATTTTTTTCGTCATCTGTGAGGAAATGGCCGGGCATTCATTCAATATCAGTCCAGTACTCATTGTTTTTTTTTTTATTTCAAAATAATTTGCTTAGATTTGGAAGATATCTTTCGCTATCCCAATCCGCCGTCGGGCTCTAGTGACGTACTTTCCTTCCTCCAATCAAAATAAACTATTCATTTTGGCATCTCCAATTATTAATTTGCGTAGCAGACTTTTCTTTTTGCCTGACAATCATGTTATCTTCTTGCAATGACGCTTAGTCCCTTCTTCTCGCTTTCCTTCACTATCTTCTGTAGTTCTTTTACTTTCCTTTTTGTGTTTCCATATATATCTTATTCTGTTAAGATTTCGGTTGCCAGTAATGAATCCAGATAGGACGTCCCATTCTATCAGAATCGCCTCATTGCACAGGTTGAACAATTCCAGAGAGAAAACATATCTTTGATTTACACATTCTTCTATTTTTTGTATATTTACTGAATTCATTTTCTATTCGTATCCAGGAGATTTTCTCCCATTATAGCTTCTAGATTATTTTAATATCCTTCGCAAATATGTCACGGTTATCTAGCAATTCTAACAGATCTTTATGGCGTACTTCTGCATCGTCTATAAACCACAAATATATATCCTTTTACATTTGTATTGCCTTACCACACCTCAAAACCCAGTTATACAAACCCACCTTAATTTACACATTGTCATGTCTAATAATTGACTGAAAATACGTTTGTGTTGATCATACCACCACACCTCTCCTCCGTAGATTAACTTCCATCTTTTCTGAATAAAATACAATTAGCAACTTCTTACCGAGCATAGTATTCCTACCGAAATATTTGGTACTACTTTCTAACTTATGCAGTATAAACTGCAAGCAGAGGCTCCAAATTTACTAAGCACTTATGAAAAATTAAAAAGCCTTTATTAAATAGGTTATGTTTTAAATTTCCTTCAAGTTGCGCCGATCGAAGGACACTTTGAAAACACTGAATGACACAACGATTTAATCATTGTGATTAATATTAGGTTGGTGCAAAAATAATGACGTAATGATGTCGTTTTCTGACGTTAAAAAATACGTCCAAAAACGACATTATTAGTTCATTATTTTGCACCAACCTAATAATATCAAGAAAGAAGCGGATATCAATCGTACTATGTAGAATAAATATAAATTTACATTATTTACATAGTTTTCCTCATCTTTATTGCCATAATCACGACGTTTCAACATTTGTACGCTCCGACATATTTGTTAGAATTTTGAACCAAACTCTTTATTTAGTCTATGGGGTATATTGCTCTAATTCCACGTGCCATGCCTTTGGATATATCCGTTTCAGTTAATTCCCCTTGATAACTTAACTCTCTGCTATGGCTAGATATTGAACTTATAACTCTTTGAGTAAAGTCACTTTTGGATCAGTCAACCAACGCTTTTATCCACTGTGTCCTTGGTGACAGGAAAACGACAAATATATATTTATTTTCGAAGGAAATATCGTCAGTGAAATTTATTTAATGTGATATCTTTATTAATGACAGAAATAAAAACAAATTGACAATAGAGCGAATATAAATGCTCCAGACAAGTAAGAACGGAACGATTTCAAACACGTGTATTGTCTATTTTACATATCATTTCAACTGATTTCTTTGAAAATTCTTTTGTCAGTCTTGCTCTTCATTTTAAAATGGACTTCCTTGCGTTATAAATCAGAGAACGGGCGGAAACAAAGCATTTTATTTCCTAGAGTACATGATCGAATCTCCGATGCCTCCAAGTATTCAAACTTCCAAACATTCAATCAAACTGTGCTTCATGGCATTGCATTTGATGCCAATCTTAAGATGTAACTTTGTACCTTTCAGAAAGGAAGACGAAAAAGGGAAAAATAAATTTTAAAAGAATTACATATTTGAAAAGAATTATATATATATATATATATATATATATATATATATATATATATATACACGAGTGAATGAGAGAATAAGTGAGTCAGTGAGAGGGAGGAGACAGAATACTAACTTCGATCTAGTAACCTCACTTGAAGCAAAGGAATCAAGCACTAAAAGCTTTTCGTTATTCTTTGAAGGGAGTTTCATTTTTACAAAGACAAAGATTAAAAATGCAAATAAAAATTCAATAAGTAGAACGAGATCTTAAGAATATGGAAATACATTTTTGCTTTCAGTTTTAAACCATTTTTGATATTAAATGACTTTAAGGAACTTGAAGATGATGGAATAAAGATCATATTAATAAAAACCTGGATTATAAAAATGCAAGGAACATAATCTTTATCTAAAATGTCTGCTATATTAGGACGTGCGTAAAAAGGAAATCTACATTGTAAACTGTCGCTTCCATCTGTACTGTCCATTTTAAATCGGGTTTAAACTGGAAATTCGATTTTTCTCAGAATATAATTATGATTTGTCTAGATGCAATTACACATGATACTAGAAGAGATCGGCAGTTAAACACCTCTTCGAGCTAGCTCTAACAGCTGAATCGGGGGGGGGGACTGACTGGTTACATTTAATGCTTCGAAAACCAAACTAGATACATTCCATCATCGCCGATCAGACCCTAAACTATCACCAGGCAAGATGAATGAGTTCCCTCAGGTAATCCCTGTGCCTTGAGTGACTATTAGCCTTTAATCTCAACCGAGACCTTATGTGGAACTCGTACATATCCATTAAAAAATGCAGGGAAAATGTTCGATTCCATCCACCGTTCTAGTAAGTACCTGGCTTCTATCCTCTACCTTGACAAGAGCCAGATCCGGCCTAAAATGGGGTACTGCTGCCTTATCTGTGTAGGAGCTGGCCAGTCTTCACTTTCTAGTCTCGACAGAGGTCAAAATCGTCCCCGAGTCCTTGTGCGTGACACATTGTTTTCTACCCTGTAACCCCTATCTAACAGATAAAATGTCGCAAATGACTCACTGTTCTATAGCTACGTACATGGAAAGTAGTCAGAAGAACTACATTCCTTAGTTCTACAAGACCTAACCATCACAAGTCATGCTACGCTCATTGTAGCAATGTACCCTGATTCACTGCATATTCCACTGGTGAGAAGTAAGTTCCACTTGAGCAGCTTCTTCCTGCGAACTCCTGCTCTGTGGAATCGGCTACCAAATAAAGCTTCCTCGATGACTACAATCTTAACTAGTGGATGTCTAATATTAACTGTTATCTTCCCCACACATCCGCATGAAATGTGCCCATTACTCTGTAACGGGGGCTGTTTCTATTGGGAGAAACTTCTTCCAAGAAGTAAAACAAAAATACCCTGTTCCCAAATTAGTGGAATGGATTAATCCCTTCATTAAAAATTACAGTTATTCTTTCTGGGAAAAGACAAGAGAAAACGTGTGATCCTAAATTTCTATACGAAATATTTCTTTTTTTCGATGTCACAAATCATTCAAAATATCACTTAGCTTTTCTAAACTTATTTAAGTATTATATATGTGCTTTGCTACGCAAACACATTGAGTGTCACCTAATAGTAGTATCACACCATGACAACATTTTTTTAATCACTTCACCCTAAGCAAGGCGGGAATGCCACTGTTACGCAGGGTGTTACAAGGAACAAAAGGGAAGGAAATGATTAAATATAGGTAAGATTGTGGAATTATAACAATGAACAGGATTCAAGAAGATAGAAGATGGCGATAGATTTACATTTTTCTAGTTATCAGGGAAGCAAGTAAATGGAAGCGAGTTCCACAGGCGGGATGTGAGAGAAAAGAAACTGTTGGAGGAGAAGTAGCTGTTTTATTTAGTCATTTCGACACTAAACGGGTGGTACCTAGATGCCAATCTAGTAGCTCGCTTAAATTTATGCAGTCGTGGCACAACGGAAAAAAAGCGCGTCAGATCAATTGCTCTGAAAATAATTGTCGAAAGGAAAAAAGGAAGGCACTTCACGTCGGTGAGAAAATCATGCCAAGGAGAGATCGATTATATTACAGATCCTATTTTGGATTTTGTCAAGAACCTCAAGATAAATAGTAGTATATGTTATACTTTTAAAACGATACGGACTCGTACGGATATGTATTCTTGTTATTTAGGTATTTGACAAAAAATGATGCCGTCTTTCAAACTATCGTTTTCCGATTATGTATATGGCTTCTAAAATAAGATTGTATTAGAAAAGAAAACATTTGCTTTATGACAGTAATTAAAAAAAAAAATTATATTGTAAATCAATTGGACTCTTTTTCCGCAGGAAATGAATACATAATATATTTTTATGTGAGACAATGAATCAGCGTCCAAAACGTTATGCCTCAGCGGCTGATGGAGGTACAGCATCTATTATGGCTGTACAGGCCCACACATGAATGACAGTTTAGATGTTTAATGCATGTGAAGAAGTTCTCCCCAAATGTTGCTGTGTTGTTTTCTTCCCCTCGAGCACACTTCACTCCGGCAGCGTGCCACGGTTTCTTCCCGTTTTTTTTTTTTTTTTTCAGTCGCAGCGAGGCTAGCGTCTCCTCTCCTGGATGTATCCCCAAGCAGGATTTCATGATAGATCGACGGGTGCCTATGCAGCATGTGTCCTCTTTCCATGTCACCGATATGTCTTTTCTACGGTCTATCCTCTATATTATACTATTCTACAGTTGAAAATAAAAGTTAAGAGTTTGGCACTTAAACAGAGGATGCTTTAATTTCAGTTTCTTTCCAGTACTGAAGCGAATATTTCCCCGTTCATTTACATGAATAAATTTTGGATCTGGAACTGAAAATTAACTTAATTCAAGATCAGTCGGTTAATCTTAGCATGATTTAATCTGATCAATTCTTACGCCTTGTTTCAAGAATACACTAGTTTTGTAAATTTCTTTGACCAGATCTTTTTTACAAGGCCATCTCTTTAATTCTTGCTACAGCAGTCAGATTCCAAGATACAGACTGGTCATGCGTTCAATATAAAAATCGATTCCTTTCATACAGAAAGTCTTACAAAGAATTATCTATATCAGAGTTATATTTTAAAAGCATGTTCCGAACAGTTTCTTTATGCAAAATCCAAAACCGGGGGAGAACGAATAACAAAAAGATATCTTCTATTATTTTCATTTATTTTGTTTCTTTTGCAACTACATTGGGGTCAGTTATATTGGTACTTATTTACCAAAAATACGAGAATCATCAGTTCTTTACATTCTGGTCGTTTTGAATTAGGTAACCCTGAACAAAGGAAAGAATAAAGAATTACAACAGTGACATATATTTTCTCCGTTCAGGAGAAAGATTTCAGTTTGTTACTTTAAGCTAGTGTTTCGCGATACTC
>CAHIKZ030004482.1:587500-595000 GCA_903632075.3 Acanthosepion pharaonis
TTATAAGGCATTTTTAAAACCTGTGTATATTTCTTTTAAGGAATCGTAAAATGCTACGATATTCTTCGATGTGTGCAAGATTTTCCAGCAAAACTGAATTTCAGCCATGAATTTAGTTCCTAGTTTATAGAAAAAAGAGTTGGAAACATTCACCTAAACCTAATAAATCAGTGTTTTTTTTTTGTTTTTTTTTATCACATGAAATAGGATGAACCCGTTATTTAATAAAGATTTCACATTGTCTGGTCTTATTACTTAAATATTATTGATCGTCTAACCGAGGAAATGTTATTTGTTATCTTCTGCTGTTTAAATCTAATTTTGTTATCTAGTCAAAAAGTTGGTGTTTCTAGATAATTCCCTTTTTGATGTATTGATGTCAGTTTAGGAGTGTACCGGTTAACCTTAGATATATTTAGATTTTTTGTTTTTCTTTTGCGTTCGTATGAATAATATTTCTCTCTGTTAGAACCAGAGATGATGTAGGCATTGTGGGCAGATTTTAAAGAGAAGTAAAAAATGCAATGCACCATAAATTTCGGCTCGAAATGTGCATTGATATACAAATAAAAAAAAATTATATATATGGAGAAATTAATGACAATTTACGCAAGTATTTCGCGTTGCAAATAGGTTGATGCACACACACACATATATATATATATATATATATATATATATATATATATATATATATATATATATATATATATATAAATCGGATGATGTATGTGTGTTCATGATCCCAGCAGTAATGAAGAAGCACATCAGCAGCTGAAGGCTTCTAAGAAAGTACCGGTCTATTCTGGTGAAATTCGTGCATTAATAACGTGAGCCGTTTCGAAATTATGAAGCAAAAACAAGCGCGGAATGAGACTAAGCAAGTAATAACAGAAAAATATACCGTTGGAGTCAAATAGAGACGAAGGAAAGATACGAAAGAATAGTGACTAGTAATTGAAATTTAAAAATCATAGGTACAATTACTCGTCAGTAGAAAAACCATTTCATCCTACTCTTCATATTTATTATAAAAATATTTATTTTATATTTTAATCATTTCACCCAAAGGAAGAATGTAATGCCACTAGTACGCAAGAGATTATAGGGGTTTAAAGTGAAAGAAAAGATTAAGAATAGAAAGAATTGAGAAAAGGAAAACAGATGAACAGAGATGGCGATTGACGTTCCTTTTAAATTTTTGAATTTTGTAGTTATCAGGGAAACAAAGAAAGTGAGTTTCACAGGTGAAAAGTGTGAGAAAAGAAATTGTTGGAGTAGAAATGGCCGTTGGATTTGTATATTTCAAAAGTAAATGGGTGGGACCTAGATGCCAATCTAGTAGTACGTGTAAAAATCATTTATTCGGGGAACCAAGGAAAATTTCACCAGAGCAGTTTCCATGGATATATTTATAGAAAAGACAGTGGGAATCGACATTACGACGGTGAAAAAGTAGCTGAAATCGATAAGACTGGTCAGCATAGATTATATTACAAATCTTTTTGATTTTTTTTTCAAGAATATCTAGATGTACAACAGGAGCATCAGACCAGATATGGCAACGGTATTCAATGCACGGACGAATTATCGATTCTTAAATGTGCAAGATGGATTCTGTCGAGAAGCAATCTCTGGCACGACACACTGACCAAACTTTCCTTACAGTAGATGCAGCAATTGATTCAATATAGTCGCTACGTGGTTACATTTTTAATTGGTCGACAATAGAAATGAACACGCAAATTATTATTTAAGAGATACCAGCAAAATATATATATATTTGGCTAACTCTTCTACAATTATTACATATTTTCGTTGCTCTATTTTCAATTCAAAGAAATACGTTCTTATTGGTCCATTCAAAGAGAATGATAACCAGAATTGGATTGGTCAACATTTCTCTTTAGTTCCATAACAATGGCATATTCTCATTTAAATCCTATTGTTCATTGACTTTGGTGACAAACTATGCTGATAATTCCATCTATAGTATTTTCGAGCTTCTCACCAGTGAGGTAGGCAGACGAAAGACACTAACTACTGCGAGTTTCAGGGCCTGCAGGCTAAATCTGCACATTGGCCTGAACGACTGGCAATATAAACAGAATCGTAATGACACTGCATCGCTGGGCGAAGGGCTTCGCAGCTTGAAGTAAACGGTTAAGGCGGAGGGTTCTCTCAATATTACTCGTTAAGGCGAGCTTTCAGTTCGGAGGTCTGACCTTGAGAGCAGGTCTACGTTGCCCACAAGACACGAATAGATATCTACCGTGATGGTAGGTCGAATGCTCGGCTGCGCAGTGAGCCTATTTTTCGGCGATGACGCATATTCATGAGAAAATTTATTTTCATTCCAAGGAATCAAGTTTAGTCTGACTAACACACACACATCCACACACAAACACACATATATAGATATGAGTTACGAGACATTTCGCAGCAGATCACACATTTCTCCATCTCAATTTAATTTTTGAAAATCATGGAACTCTTAGGTAAATTTAAATAAATAGTTACATGTTCAATTTCTTATATTTTTACCTGTGTATGATATATAATATTTACCTTAGTTATATATATATATATATATATATATATATATAAGAAAATAAGGTCTCTTTCATATATGTAGGTGGAATGAGAAAGACAACGAGAAATAATTTCTCTTGTTTGTATTTGCACATGCACAAACTTATCCCTATACAAGAATATATATATATATATATATATATATATATATATATATATATATATATATATTAATATAGATAACTAGACTCGTTTCGAAAAACCCTCGAATTTTCGATTTGCTAATCAAATCAATCTCGAGGGAAAAAAAGGTTTTAAAAAAGAAAGAGCTACAAACATGGACTTCTGCCGACAAAAAATCGCACAGATGCAGGTCTGAAGCCCAAAGAAAAAACCCCGATACGAGTAACAACTAACTAACAAAAGAGCTCAATATACAACCGTAGAGCAGACCTAGATACACCTAGTGAGCCAGACAAACCTACCTAGGTTTCACCTAAACAGATCGTCCAGGAAAGTTTGGCTAACGAGGCAAAAGAAAACACATATTTATAGGTGATAGCTAAAATCATACCACGTGACAAAAAAAAAAACAAAAAACAAAAACCTAAGTGGGGTGGGGAAATATTTATTCAACAAAAAAAAAAAAAAAAATTGTTTTTTTTGTTTTTTTATTTTGTCACGTGGTATGATTTTAGCTATCACCTATAAATATGTGTTTCTCTTTGCCTCGTTAGCCAAACTCCCGGACGATCCGTTTAGGTGAAACCTAGGTAGGTTTGTCTGGCTCACTAGGTGTATCTATATATATATATATATATATCAGATATCAAGGTTGTAAATTTTAAATATTGTTAGAAAACGTGATTCACATGATGATCTATGAAAATAATAGGTAGGAAATACCGTTATGAAATCAGATTTAGCTCGTGAACTGTTACAGGCAAACTTTGAATAAAAAAAAAAAATCACACGTTGCGAAAGCGGAAATGAATAAAAATTTTCCTGAAAATTGGATTAAGATCGACAGTAATTAATATCTAAAAGATTTTCCTTTTCAACTATAAAATCTGAATACATCTATTTTGCTTTCTAGACACGACAATTTCTAAGGCCTCGACTGAAGATATTCCTTTCAATACTTTACTCAAGATAATTTTCAAGGAGGCAGAAGATAATGATTGACTTTGCATTTATTTATTTTGATATCAAAGTTGGCTGGGTAGCATAGTGCCGGATGGGAGTTCCACAAGTGGGAGAAAAGAAACTGTTAGCATAGAATTTACGGTTACATTTAGCCAATTCAACTGTGAATTGATGTGACCTCCTTGTCAATCTCGCATTGCGCTTATATTCCTAAATATAACGAAGGAGTTCATCCGGACAATTGCCATGAAAGTATTTATCGAAAAGGCACAGGGAATCTACGTTACGCCGGTAGGAAATTAACTGGAGCTAAGTGGCCAAGTCAGGACCAATAACTTAGATTTTATCAAGAATCTCTACATATAAAGCAAGAGCATAGGACTATATGTGACAGCAATATTCAAAGTATGAACGAATGTTAGACTTATACATATTTAATATAGGACAGAGCGGACCGAGCAACAGATTCAATATAATCATATAGTTAGGCATCTAAAAATTATATCTTTTTTTTTCTTATCTATCCTAAAACATCCTGCCATCGATTTACACAAGCTCGGTAAAGAGGTTTCGCATTGTTTTCAGCTATCTCTCTCGCTTTCAATATGCCCTGTGAGTGTTAAATTTTACAAGCTCACTTTCCTCATTATGTGCCCTGGGATTTTGAACTGTCTCTTTCTGATATTAGGTATAAGAATCCTTTTTGTTTCTTTTTTTCTGTAAAACATGCTTACATGTTTGGTCCATGGTATTTTCAGTATACTTCTGTAAAAAAAAAAAAATTACTCTTGATTCAAGTCTCTTCTTTCTGTATGAGATTTTTTCCTCATTCTTTGCCATTACCACATCTCCTTAGGAGGGAGGAGATCGTATGTTTTTACGCCCTCTTATTGTTTATTATCTGCGAATTCGCATGATTTGGGGGAAAGATAGTTGAATGTTTTCCCCATTTCTTTTACACATATTTGAATTCCACGTTCTCATGCTCATAGAGAGGGCGATAAATAATAAGAGAACCTAAACTGTTAACTATGGCGCAAAGAAGAATTACATTCATGCCTTTCCTGATTGGAATTAGTGAGAAAATGAACGTAACAACTTAGACTGTTTAGCATTCTTTTGAATGAATTATATGAAAATTTCTCCGATTTAACCAGTATAGAAGACAATATTTATGAATAAAAATGACAATAAGAAAAACTGGTAATTAATGACGCATTTCGTCCAATGTGAACTTCATCAAAGCAAAATACGAAAATGAAATTAATTGAACAAAGTAACAAATAAAAACCAAAACAGAATGTACCTAACAACTGGAATGTAGAGAAACGCTATTTTCATATTTTTACCTGAAAATAACGTCAGTAGTTGTCACGTGTGGAGAGTATTGTCATCATATTTGTGTTGATGTATTCAATCATTTTCTTTTGATTTTATGAATCTGTTATGTATATTTGTTTGTAAGTGCAATAATTTTTTTTTTTAAGAAAGGTGAAATGGGGAAAAAAACTGGGAGTAGATTAATATTTGGGTAATTTTCTATGGCGGCACCCTTCAAAATTTTCCTTCTGAGTGAGTTATTTTCTTTTTTGAATGAATTATATATTCTGCATCAATACAAGTTTCATCCTGTAATGGCGGTTGGCAAATAGGACAACAATCTTTGCTAATGGCCCTACGTAAGTCTGAGATTTATCGTTTGCCTCCCATTACGGCCAGTTTAGCTTTGATTTTGAATGAAAAGCTCCCAACAACACTATATATCCTGCGCAAAATAAACGTTTGGGAATAACTTGCTTCTCATTCCTAACGTCATGCCAATAACATTGCATTCTATCGAGACAATTTAAATTGAAATTCTCCTTAGAGAATACAAACTTCGTCCATTGTTACTTGGCTCAAGCCTCTTTACTTTCGTCTACTTGATGCGCTTTTCTCGCGAGCTTTAATCAAGAGGTAAGTTTTCTTTCTGGGCCGATATACAAAATTGCAACGTGTACTGACTGCATGTAGAACACTTCTAGGAGTGCTATTGAGAGGAAATTTATTCCGGAGAGCCTTAATGTAAAGTTACCCTTTGGATGTCTCACGAAGTAAACAACGACAACATACAGAACACGGTTTTAAGGATTGTCTTCTTTATGTAATTCTGCCAGCTGTATGAGAATTCTTCAGAAAATTACTGATGGGCGTCCAAGACATTTTTTTTTTGTAATGACGTTCGTATGCTTTTACTTTACATAAGACATATTTTTATCTCTGCTTCTTTGGGGTTGCATTTTCCTATAAGAAGCCACAAAAGAAAAAAGAAAATTCAACCCGTCACATGTGTTGTTGTTTTTTTATTCAGCATCTCTACATATAAAAAAGGGATGATTAAAACTCAAAGCCTATTTTTTTAACGGAGTATTTTACGCATTTTAGGAAATCTGCATATAAAATTATATAATTTCCTTTAGTCCGCCCATTCGAAACATCATCTAAAATAGTCATACATTGGGTATAAGTGTACACAGGTAACAGGTAAGGTGGACAAATTACAGTTGGATTTCATAGTGTGCTTTGCATAGTACAATTTTTTTTTTTAATTATTGGGGGGAAAAATTTTTAAAAAATAAAAGTTTTATTGTTTCACATAAAAATACACGCACTGTTTTAAACACAATTTAATTAATTGAATACTTATTTAATAAAAATGCAATATTGTTTTTGCATATCTTTCTTTAAGTTTTTATATGCAAGAATCCAGTTTCCATAAACAAATCTCACGGGGAAACGTTTCAAATGTTGTAATTTGGCTCAAGAAAGAAATATTTCCGTATCGCTGTTGTATGCTGCATACTCAAGAGTAAGAAACCGTAAGTATTTATTCTTCGTTGTTAAAAAGGAAAAAAAAGAGATATTTTCATAAAAATAATTGCTTACCATGAAGTCCTATAAAATAAAATTAAATTGAAGAAATTATTAAACCGCGAAGTAGGATATTGTCAAAGTATTTTTCGAAACAAATAAGCTTGTTCAAATTTCATCGATTGGTTTGCGAAACACTTTGAGGCAACGATCGACGTCTAGCATGAAACAGACTGACGCCTCTAAAAGTTGACTTCAATATATATATATATATATATATATAAAAGGAGGATTGAGGAATCGCAGAGCCGAGTTCGAATTCCAGTCGAATCCATTACGTTCACTTATGTGCTAATACCCTAGGGAAAGGTATGAATCCTCTTCCTCTCCCTCCAGCTATGGGTAAAATAGCAGGACAGACTGGGTGCTATAGCCTTGAATGGCAACTGGTCTAGGAGAAGGACAACTCTGAATTCAAAACCTGCAGAGGGTCGTTTGGGAACCTTGTGGCACTCGGTGCACCAGGTCTCTGTATTCGTCCCTTCAAAAAGTGTGGATGGTCCTGCACGAAGCCTTCACCACTATAATCATATCTCATGTGCCGGTGTCGGGTTGTCGGTTTCCTGGAAACTGATCTGCTTGACCCTCATACGTCGAATCTCGACGGGAGAGTCGATTATATATGTGTGTGTGTGTGTGTAAAATTTAGGTATGTAATGCCGACAAAGTTATTAACACCTGGAAAAACGTTCATGAAATTATGTTTCGAAAATAATACCCGATAATGTACTAATGGCTTCATCAGATGGATAACGAATAATGTGTTGTGTTTGTATGCATTTGTGTGTTTTTAAAATAATTAAATCTTATATTATTTTCCCCAAGCTGGCATTGCTCGTGACTAAAAAAAGTGAAAGAAAACGTCAAATGTAAATAACTTGTGTATATATATATATATATATATATATATAT
>CAHIKZ030004482.1:600000-602500 GCA_903632075.3 Acanthosepion pharaonis
TGGTCAATGAAAATCTAAATATGAATATTTTCTATACTATATCAATATTCAGTTGGTTTATATTAAACTCACAAGTGGGACGGTGGCTCTGTAAAATTTGAATTCGTAGGAGACGCTATTTCAATATTTATTTATCTTCTTCATATTGTTTCTCGAATTTGTTTTAATACTGACCACTTTATTATCTAAAGGTTGTTAGGCGTTAAAAGGAATTGATTTCACTCCTATGTCTCTCTCAGTATATATATATATATATATGTATGTGTGTGCGTGCGTGAGCGCACGTTTCATTAAAATCGACAGACAAGGTACTGCGATAAATCTTTTCATTTATTTTTTCTTGTGAAGTTTTATTTTATTGGACACAGATTGTGTAGAAACTGTCCGAATGTATCCAAAGAAGGGAACACTTGTTGGAACACAAGAAAAATTAAATAAAAAGCTTAATCACAGTACCTTGACTATCGTTTTTAATGAAGCATGCATAAATGAAGGATTGCTGCCTAAATACACACACACACACATATATATTATATATATATATATATATATATATATATATATATATATATATATATAAGTATACTAGTTCGGAAAAAAAACCTTAGGTGTATTGGCTTGTAAATGAACAAACCAATACCCAAGGAAAAAAAAAAAAGAAAAAAAAAGAGGTAAGAACATGTAATTTTGGCGAAAATAATCAACCAGAATCCAAGCTCAGAGTCCAAAGAAAAAAATCACCCGACACGAGTAAAATATAAATAACTACGCAAAGTGCCCAATACGCTAAGTAGAGCAAATCTAAATATGAACGTAAAGAGCCAGACAAACCTACCTAGGTTTCACCTACGCGGATCTATAACCTCATCCCTTTATACATATATATATATATATATATATATATAGGGACAAGTTTATAGTTGTGCCAACGAGAACAAAGTGATATATTAAAAAGTGAGAAACCGTTCTAATGTTTCTCTCTTCTTTTTAACTATATATATATATATATATATATATATACCGTTCTAATACAGAAAATTAACAACAATATTATATTAAGTCTTTACTGAAAAATCTATAGTGAATATTTGTTCTAAAAATGCCAATCTTTCTATGATATATATATGTATCTAATTACTAGACACAATCTAACATATCATTTGTATATGGTAATGTGAATAATGGTAAACAACCCTTTAATCTAATGCTGACATTTTGCCACGATTTACAAGAATTCTTTCATTTCTGTTGATTGGCAGAACAAAGAAAGAACTAACGTGTTATCTGCTTTCTTAGAAAAAACAATGCTGCAAACATGTCAAAATTTAACTGTTTAATCAATAATTTAGTACGATCTGACATCATACAAAAATCTAACTTGCTTTTAGATTTTCTATTTATCTAAATATAAAAAGTGAAATAGTGTGAAGATGGATTGTATGAAAAGTAAGTTGATACAGCTCAAATTATATATATATATATATATATATATATGTGAAGAAATATAGTTTTAAGGTGTGGTATATCTATGGAATAAAATGCTCAATATCAGGGTTAGAGCGTATGTAAATATAAAGAGGACACTGAAGGCTAACATTTGCGTCTAGCATGAAAGTCTCGCGCCTGAATGAGTATATATATATATATATATATATATATATATATATATTTATTCTGTTAATAAATTATTTTTACAGATATAATTAAATGGACTTTGTTATTTTTTTTAATTAAATAATATTAATTAATTTAAATTAAACAGTATGAATGATGGTTTCCATTAGTGTTACAGGTTCGATTCCTGTCGGAGAAGCACATATTTTCTACGAAATTTCCCGAACAATTAGGCCGGTAAATGTAATTAATACTGTTTTGAAGATTGGGCTGTGCATGAAACTCCGAGTCGTACTCCCGCGAGCGATAATATATATATATATATATACTTTATAGTTTTCTTGTATTACATGTAGCACTATTTTATTAATATCATTACTCTGTGTGAAATTTTATATATATATATATATATGAATTGAAATGAAATATAGATCTCATATGAATTACAATCTGACAGTAGAAAAAGATAAGCAAATAGGAAACGTTTATGAATGCAACATATTTCGCTTTTTATTTAAGGTTAATCAGAAAATGAAATATGGCGAAGAAAATATCATTCTTGTATATTTATTTTGGTTTTGTTTATTTTTGATTGGTTAAACAGACCTCATGTCGATCGGCGTTCCTGTGTATAATTCATGTTTGCATGTATAGCATAATACTTGATAGTCTATGCGTGATTCGATTGATAATGTGTTTGCGTTTGTGAACGTCCAGTAAGAATTTGTTATCTGTGTTTGTTTTGCGCATGTTGATTGGGGGATATTTTGTGTGAAAGTGAAAGAATTGAAGTTGCACATTATCATGGACAAGCTAGTATTATGATACACATACACGCATACATATTTTTCATTGGTTAAACAGACCTCATGTACATCTGTCCTGT
>CAHIKZ030004482.1:605000-607500 GCA_903632075.3 Acanthosepion pharaonis
ATATATATATATATATATAGTTACTTTAACCTCATATTTGTACCCTCACCTCAGATTTTATAAGTATATATTCAGTACCTTTTTGTATTTGCGACGAAACATATGAATCTTAATAACTTCTTTATTTTTTGAATATGCAGATTGTGAGATATATATTGTTTTTATAACCAGATGAGTCAGGGCCAGTTCTCGGAAAGAACCTTCTCTTCTACCCCCATTTCCTACCTGGTCTCTGACGCGTAGGCCAAACAAATGCTGTTTGACAGTTGTGAATGGTGTTAGCCAGTTCCATAGTCACTGGCCAAAAAACGAACGCTGTTTGACAGATAAGTGTGGATGACATTAACAGGGTCCGTGAATGACGCATACCTTTTTTTTTGGGGGGGGAGGGGGCAACACGTGACTCAACAGATAGCAGTTTTCGTTTCGCACGTGTTAAGGTAACAACAACCACACACAGTTGCTGGCTGTTGGAGGAGTCGGACGTCACCAAAAACCAGTCTTAGTTATTTGCCATTAGAAGAAGCAGTTGTCACCAGAACCAGACTTCGTTGTTTGATGCCAAAAGAATTAGATGCCATCAAAAACCAAAGGACCGTCGCGAGAATCTAGATCAACATCGTCAACCCAAGTCGGCTATACTCCCGTGATTTTTCTGTGTGTTCTCCTCGCCATCAACACGGATTGGACGTCGCCAGTCAAAAATTCATGTTAGAACATTGTCAATCCCATCCGTTACTTTCAAAGAAGTGTATGAATATCCTTTGAACAAACTGTACGCCGATAATAGTCAATCGACGTCGATTCCAACCTTATGTAAGTTTCTGCATGTTTTTCCATGTCTTATAATCTGCTACCTGCTATCTTTCGCCGCATTAGTATTTGTTTAATTAGTAACTTATCTCCCCATCTCCTTGTATTATTTAGTTTTCCTTTTCTTTTTCTGACATTCACACTCCGTGTATTCTAGAAATAAAATCTTTGTATTATATATTCTCGTATTGTCTTCTGTTGTTCTGTGTCTGCGTATAGTTCATTTTCTCTCTGCGTTTACCGACGTCCGGAATTGGAGAATTCCCCTCCCAACGTTCTTTTCTTTATTTTTATATCGAACCTTGGGATCTCTTTTTTTTTTATTTTTTATTTTCTCGTTGTGTCCCGGCTATCGTAGTCCCAACGAAACCCCGGGCGTAACGATATATTCAATAAAAACACTCAACTTTAAAGGTTGATTGGTTATAATTTACTTCCCCAGGGAAATTCTTTTTTACCTGGCTCATCAGACCACACTTCCAAGGTTAAAAAAATGAATTAAATTTATGTATATTTTTTTATATACGTTTGAGGGGTAGTATTAAGTTGATGTAAGGTGATATAGAGAGTGGGTAGAGATGGTGACAGACAAGATCAAATTTAGAGTTGGAGGGGAGAGATAGGAATGATTTTAAATTTATTTTTATTACAATACATAATATTGAGGAAGTGGGGGGGTAAGAACCAAACATTAACCATTTTAAAAGGTCATCTCGCAGGAAACGATATGGAGAGAAAAAAGAGAAGTAAAGATGCAAGGACTAAGACGTGGAATGAGGTATTTAAAGAAAGAAAGGGAAATAGAGATTTGGAAAGGGAAATGAAGAGAATTAATGTATGTGGGTATATAGCGGCTAATTTCGAACAACTCAGATTTGTATATTTTCCGTTAACGTTTGATTGTAATTTAAACGTTTTTCAGCAAATTAAAGTAGGAAATAAATATAATTTGAATATGATATCAATAAACAAAAAAATATTATTACGAAGTAGTACTTCCTAATTAAATCTAAGTCTTCAAATCTAATTTGAAAACTATTTCTAAATGAACAAGATTTAGAGATAATAATAAAATATTATCTTTACTCTTAATCTCTCTCTCTCTATATATATATATATACACACACACACACACACATATATATATATGCATGCATACACACATCGCATACATATCTACATAAATATACATATATATACCCGTACACATATACTTACACAACCACATACACATGTATCAATGGGATATATATGCATAAATGACCTCATATATATATATATATATATATATATATATATATGCGTGCTCGCATACAAGCATTCTCACATCTAAATACAAGCAATTAAATACTTACGTATATAAACATCTCTCTCTCTCACTATATATATATATATATATATATATATATATATATATATGATAAATGAGATATGTGTAAAACTGTTTTATTCAGTATGCATTTTCCCTTCGTTAGATAGGCTTTGTCGGGTTAGAATCTGTATGTGTGTGCTTATTTTAATATTAAATATTTAATATCAGTTTGGCAGGATAGTGTCTTCAGTCGGAATGAAAAAGGAATCTTTACGATTTGTAGGCCGTTAATGCTATTTAGGATTTAAAGGTTACCTTATACAAGGAAATATACGGTACATATATATATATATATATGTGTGTGTGTGTGTGTGT
>CAHIKZ030004482.1:612500-697500 GCA_903632075.3 Acanthosepion pharaonis
TAACCAATGACAATACTCAAGACAATTTCCCTTACCTTGGATAGACTGAATATTTTATAATAAAAAAAGTCCGTTTATATTATTCTAATAGAATCACGTGAAAGGATTGACCATTTATGCTATTTTAAATACCCATGTTAACTATAAAATTACGTATTGTTAGTAAGATAACAAATATATTTTCTTTTCGATTTAACTTAGGATTTTCTACTGTTTTCCAGTTTCTCTCATCCTGATGTCAAAAAATATCTAGTTTAAAATCTAATTTGTACGTCAAATATCATAATCCGTAAAGCAAAACCTACAGTGTTTAATAGAGCAGCTTTTATGAAGAGGAAGTTGCATAATTCAAAATTACCCTCATTGATTACTAATAAGATATATTGCCTTTCATGAAATCTAAATATACCGAATTTGCACACGCACAAAAAATATTCTTATGGCCATATCGTGTTGGAACACCGGCTCTCGGACAATAAACGAACTTAAACAAAGTCTGGTAGAGCCTCTAGTTGGCCGACCGCTTGGAAATACCAGGTTCTGTAAGCTTTGATGTGTGGGTGGTATGATGGTAATGGCTCGAAATTAAAAATAAGAGATCCGAGTTCGAAACCAAGTCGTGTTCGTTAATTTCATTTATGCTCAGATAACATTGTGAAAGGTATGAATCTATCATTTCTCCTTCCAACAGTAAATATTATACTCCTCATGTTGTTAGATTAAAGTTACTGTTGCTACCTTAGCGAAATAAATTGCATACTTCGGTGTTTAAATTACAATTATTTGATTTGCATGGAGGTAAATTTAGAAAAATTAAAATAGGAAGCTATTTAACAACATTATTCCAAAATCTTTAAATTTGAATAGTATGCATCTCTGGGTAGTGTGAAAAATTATAAAATAAAAGAAAAAAAAAAGAAATGCGAGATTTAAAAGAAATGCAACGTTTGATGAAAGTCAAGAGATGAATAACTGGAAATTATTGGAAAATTCCTCTAATTTAAGACACAGCTATGAGACATTAACTTTTCTTCTTATTTTATGTGACTTCAGAACGTTGGCGTTCATAACACTCTCACAATTTCTTATCATTTGCAGCTCTTCATATATTTTGCTACTGTTATCTCTCCTAAAAATCGGTAGCCGCGAATTAGTCTAGTTTGATTTTATTGTGTTGGCTAAACATTCGCTTATTAAGTTGAAAACTGACTTACTAAACCGAACGAACGTTTTTGTCAACTGAATACTTCATTGAAATTATCATTGCTTTCGATAAAATGAATGTTAATTTATCAATAGCAAAAATAAAATCTACATTAAAGAAAAGTTTATAAAATAAAATAAAAGTCTTATTAATTAAAAATCTATTATAATCCGGTATTAATTAAAAAAATCCTACGTATATACAATTAATTCCCACCGTCTCATTTTTAGATTGCGTCTTCTCTTCCTACCTTTCTCTTCTACTCAGTACTATATTTATCTAACAATATCAATGGCTTAAAAATATATGAGTGTCTCAAAACAACGTAAATGTTCTTGTAAGTCAAACGTAACGTTTAACAAAGAACGGTAACACAATATAAATAGTAAAAAAAAATAAACCTAATATTTATATAGGAACACATTATACGACGAATATATTATGCATATTATAATACTATATTTAACTTTGGGCTCATTTGTGTCCGAATTGATTCTATAACTTTTTTTCTTGATCCGTGTTATTGCTATCATTTCTGCTATTGATCTGTTTTATTGCTTTCACGTTTGTTATTGATCTGTGCTATTCTATCACTTCTGCCGTTGACCTGTTTTATTGACGTCACTTTTGGTATTGATCTGCGTTATCGTTGTCACTTTTGCTATTGATCTTCTTTAACGCTATCACTTTTGCTATTGATCTATATTATTGCTATCACTTTTGCTATTGACCTGTTTTATTTCTATCACTTTTGCTATTGACCCGTTATTTTTATCAGTTTTGCTATTGATCTCTATTATTGCTATCAGTTTTGCTATTGATCTGTGATATTTTTTATTTAATAATTTCACCCCAATCAAGGCCATAATGCCACTGGGACGTAGTTGGAAACTGGGTGTGAGAAAGTGCGAGAAAACTTTATTAAGGAGAAGTGAGGAGGAAAGTCAGTAAAATGACAGATAAGTAGACAAAAGATATTGATAGGCGTTGCAGTTAAAATTTTGACGATTGCAGGAGGCAGAGAAACAAGATTTTGGAATTGAGTTTCACAGGCGAGAAGTGCTAGAAAAGAAAGATTTTTATTGTTGATCTGTTATTCTTGCAGAATGATATTCTTTGTCACTGTTAATACAGAATGATATTCTTTGTCACTGTTAACACAGAATGATATTCTTTGTCACTGTTAATAGAGAATGACATTCGCAATGAAATTTTATAGAATATGCTTTCTTTTTGTAGTTACCTAGAAATGGGTTACTTTTCCGAAAGCAAATATTCATCTATTTCGTTCTATGAGGATAAACGGTTGAAAACCTTGCATAACATTTGGAGGAAAAGTTCGAATTCAGAATTAAAAACACACAATGAAGAAGATGATGATGATGTGGCAATGGAGATATTTTTTCAATTTTTGCTTCTACGGCTCTTAAATTGTTGCTCTATTCTTCAGACGATCTCTAGCAAACAATGAATAAATAGAAAGAGTTACTGTCAAAAACGTTTTTATGTATACTGTGTATGAAAGAGATGGCTTACGTGTCTACATGTTACACTGCCATTGTAATATATGTAAGCTTCCTAAGAAGAAAATACAGAGAACTAATGGTTTTATTGATTATGGAATCCACCAATTGTCTAATATCATTTGTGCATACTACGCCCCTGTCGTTTGAATAGAAGTTTTCTGTTTAGGATTGGATTTCTGGTTCCTTCTAAAATCTATTTCACCTCTAAAATTCTAACGTCTCTGATTAAACCCTGGATTTTTATTTACCATTTTTTTCTCAATACTCGTAGAAATGTTTGCCAATGATTAAGATTAGGTTTCCAATTCCGTGTAAAGTCTTCACATTCTGTTTCACCCCTAGTATCCCCAAGCATCTTGCAGTCAATGTTGCCTTACTTGGTTTGAATTAAGTAATATATATATATATATATATATATATATATTGCTGTTACACCCGCATTATTATAAGAAAAAGTAAAAAGATTACAAAATCCTCGCAAATAGCAAAGAAAACAATACACATAACTTCGATAAAACAGGCAAATAAATTGATGTGTGTACTTAATCAACACCACAAATGAAAGTAATTTCTGTAAACGGTATAACTGCTTCAAGACAACAAATTCAATTAATACATAACTTAAAAACTGAACAGGCATTAACCAAATAGATTGTAAATATATACGAATAAAATACATAGCTGTATCATCAAGGAATTTAAAATATGATATGACTACAAATGGGATCTTTTACTTAATACTCTCAGTGCATTACCCGTTCATTATCTTAGGTCAGGCTCTGGAGGTTCGCGCAAAATGTTGGTCTTTATATTCAAAATGAATGAACGCTGAGCGAACGTTGTTTTAGAAGTTTTATTTTCTTATTATGAATATAAATTGCATACTTTGTCTGCGTCAGAGTTCGTCGCTCGCAGTACGTTGGAACTACAAAATAGAGACAGACCCCATGATTAGTTCTTTAGTGGTTAGAGCAGTGAACCAGACTCGCCGGCATTGTAGCGAAAGGTTGGAAAAAAACTGACCCGAAGCCCACTTTTACAGGGCTTATATTAAAGGTAAGTGCTCGGGTAATGCACTAGACTAGTAAAATACGGAATATTTTAAAACCATGACTATAATAATAATAATAATAATAACGTGGGTGAAGCTGAATTAAATCGGTTCGGTAATATAAAAGGATGAGCCCGAAATGCGGTTTGCAGGTCGGAGACATTAAAATCAAGCAGGTGCTGAAGTTTAAATATCTGGGAAGTGTTTTACAGAGGACGGCTAGTAGGACACTAAGTTCCGTAGACGTATTGGAGTAGCCAAGTACGCATTTCAAAAGCTGGGCAGAGTATTTGTAAGAAAGAAAAGAGCACTGAGCTGTTACGTGGCATCTGCCCGCCTTTACAACTGGGAATGTTGGACGGTTTCCTCAAAGATGAAGAAGAAACCCGAAGCGACGGAGATGTGGTTCTTCAGAAGGATTCTGAGGATATCATGGGCCGAGCGTGTGAGGAACGATGAGGTCTTGGAGAGGATGCAAACAAATAGGAGACTTATACTTAAAATCAGGAAGAGGTAGCTGAAGTTTCTGGGACACATAATTAGGAAGGAGGGCCTGGAGAATCTGATACACAAAGGTCGAATAAAGGGAAAGAGAGACGAGGGAAAGCAACGCAGATCGACGAAACTTTTTGAAAGCTACAAAGGATAGGGAAAAGTGGAGAGCCATGATGTCCTGAAAGAACACGGCACATAAAAAGAAGAAAAAAAAGGAGGTGAAAAATGTTAAACATTAAATTTAATGCTAAATGTCTTGAAAAGGACCTCCAATCGGTTGTAGACTGGGGCAGGTATTTGCAATTAACTTTAATGCCTCAGAAACAAAACTGCTCTCTATTACTCACCGGAGAGAAACATCCCTGCCTCCCATTAGAATGTCTGACGCTCAACTCCACGAGAGCACCTCTTTGCGACTACTCGGTATCACATTGTCCGCTGACCTGAGATGGAACGAATATATTGGATCAATAGCTTCGTCCACCGTTAGGAAAGTTAGCTCCCTATGCCACGCCAGGAATTTTTTCTCATCGGAGTCGATCCTTCAAATATTACAAATCAACCATTCGCCCTTGCATGGAGTATTGCTGCCATATATGGTCTGGAGCTCTTTCTAATTGTCTCAAGGTCCTTGATAAAATCCAAAGGAAATGCAATGTAATTGGCCCTGATCTGGCATCTCGTCTGCAGCCGCTCTCTCACAGACGTCCCGTTGCTTCGCTCTGTCTTTTTTTACAAATACTTCCACGGTAACTGCTCCGATGAGCTGCATTCGCTGGTTCCCAGACTTCATGAATTTAAGCGCTCAACTAGGCTGGCATCTCGCTCTCACCCTTTCACTCTAGAAAATGTATAACGTAGCAGTCTCTTTTACTCCAATGGCTTCATGTTTCACACATCTCGCCTGTGGAATTTCTTCCCCATTTCTTGTTTTCCTGATAACTATAATCTCCAACTATTCAAATGTAACGTCAATCGACGTCTCCAGATGCCCTGATCTATCCCCTAACCGTCTCTTCATCATTTCCTCTATCACTCCTCTTTGTTCTCGCTCCTACTCTGAAACCCTTTGCGTGCTAGTGGCTTCCCGCCAAAAAAAAAAAACAAAAACAAAACGTCACTATATCTTTAACGCTTGTGACGCAAAACTGCAACTATCGATAAAACCATTAATATTCTGAAGAAATATTGTGTGTATTTACAAACCTAGGGAGATTAAAGAAAATCTATTGCGAGTGCTTTTGTGGTTTGCGTCAAGTATGCCACCAGGTTGACACGCGTCGAAATCTATACACTGCGCAAACATTCAGACGCCGGTTACTTGACAGACAGTCATAAAAGGAGACAGACTGGTAGACAGCGACGAAAGGAACGTCGGTAGTTCTTACAATTGCCGACTGCGCTTTTGTAAACTTCGTTCAATTTATTTTATTCATTTTTGTCATTCAACTTTTCAGTCTGCCGAGAGGATAGCAAACAAAGGAAGGCATCGAAGACATTAATATTCTGGTTACTACGATCGCATGCGGTGAAGACTGCCGATTTCAACAACAATTCCAATTGTTAAGAACAAGAGAAAGGAACAAACTAGAAAAAGAGAAGAAAAACGAAACAAGACATAGATTTTGATGTCGAGCTTTTTACAATATCTGTTGAATCTTAAGTAAACAAATACGTATAGAGTCTTGGTTCTGGATAAGAATACCAAGATAGAACTGCATATCTATTTCTATTATAACATTCTAAAACATGCAGTGTGTTCTACATTTGCAGGAAGTTCATCTCTAAACTAATTAGATTCTATAATACTGAATATTTTTTTTATAAAATCTGTTTTCATTAAGAGATCGTTTTCACTTGATTAACAAACATGTTTTAAACTATTATAATTTCCAACGTGCATAGTTCGAATTTACAGTGTCATTTTAATTATTCCTGTCTTAAATAGTAATCCGATAAACACTAAGTTAAATATAAGTCCGACTACGTAAAACTGGCAACTACTCTTGAAAATGACCACCAATCAATTGTTAATAGGTGCAAGCAATGGATTGTAAAATTTAACACTTCCAAAAATCAAAATTTCTATACTTGAATTCATCTGGCACATTTACAAATTTGTTACTCTTGTATATTGCTGTCATATCTGGTCTTGGGCTCCTGCTATTCATTTCGCGGTTCTTGATAAAATCCAAACGAGGATCTGTAATTTATTCGAACCCGACCTGTCATCTCGACTTCAGTTACTGTCTCACCGATTTATCGTGGATTCCCGCTGTTTTTTCGAAATATATTTTCATGGCAACTGCTTTGACAAGCTTCTTTTTTTTTCTCTGGTGCCAAGGCTACATGAATTTAATTTCATTTGAATCTTGGACTTATTATTGAAATATCTAAATGCAATTACCTCTTCTACTCCAACAGTTTCTTTACTCAGACTTCCGTTTATATGCTTCTCTGACAACCGCAATCTTCAAAAATTTAAATGCAACGTCAAACACCATAATCTATCTTTTTGAATCCACTTCATAAGATGCTTTTACCGATTGAGCCACAGTTATGTGTGACGTCATTTTTTTTACATTTGGATACGCATCGAGCAGACATGAATGTACGAGAGAAAATCATGGAGAATTGTAGTTTAAAAACAGTAAAATCGATTTTGATAAACGAAACGTTCCTCTGTGGCTCAATCGGTAAGAGCACATCAGGCTATAGAACGGTTCCGTATAGGATACAGGTTCGATTCCTGTCGGAGGACGCATATTTTCTATGAAAATTTCTCAGAATTTCAGGACGGTAAATGTCATTAATACTGTTTATTATAAACAGAGAATTGACTTAAATAGTTGTATGTATAAAAAGAACGTATATATATATATAAAATTTATTATAAAGATGTTACATACGGACAAGCAAGTACTCACGACAAAGATGCATTTTTGTTTATTATATAATAAATAACTATTGCTATCCTCATGGTATTGGGCCACTTTCTCAAATTAATGCTATGGACGTTTGGATTTATATTTTTTTCGTTCTCGTTACATATATATATATATATATATATATATATATATGGACATGTGGCCGAGTGGTTAGAACGTTGTCTGAGAATTCCTGATTTTATCGGACTGGAGTCGATCCCATCGTGCGACACATTTGGAAAGTGCCTGGAAACCATACCACGGGCTGAACCAAATCTTGTGAGTGAAATTAGGTAGAGGGTACCCTTAGGCTACGTTGATAGTTATGCTAATACGAAGTCGCAAGACATCATGGCCGAAGGCTTCAGCGTGCCAGCCTTGTTGATCATGCTACATAACATGCTCTTTCCCATAAACTGTAACTAACGTCTGCTCAACATAGTTGCAGTATAAACCACAGGTGGGCTCTGTGAGGTTTGAATAAATACAAATGCGTTTAAACATATGTCTGCAATAGGGATTGGCTAGCGGCCCTAGTAGACGGGTATCCTCGAATACGATTGGCCAACTATACATATATATCTCCTGAATAATATCTCACTTGAAGATCACGCAATAAAAACATCTCATATGAATTCGATCACTCATATCATATTCATAGGTTAGCTTTGCATGAATTTTAATTCTTTCCTACGTTATTACAAACATCTTGGCAGGTTTAATAATGAATATCAGGTAATAGCTTTGGAAATTCCGTTGTAAAACAAACTAAAATATTCCGTCATTGGTATGACGATAAACTACATTTGCGTCCTGCGTAAAACGATAAACTACATCCAGATGATAAACTATGTTCGACAGCAAGGCCTTTGATCAGGAGGTTTTGAGGAGCGTGGAACCACCTCTTAATTTTTGATGTTCCCAGGTCCATCCTGTCCCGGGGTGGTAGCACCTGTTAGGGTCCCAGCTATGAATAAATAGTTAACACCGAAACTGGGGTAAAAACTCTATGAAAGGATAAGAAGAGGTTTTGATACCAGAAATACTTTAAAAAAAAAAATTACCAGCAATAAATTTTTGAAGAAAAAAAAAAAAAAAACTAATACTAGCAATACATTTCTGAAAAAAAAAATATATATATATTACCAACAATGTTTTTAAAAAATAATTATTACTATCGATACATTTTTGAAACAAAAATATTACCAGCAATAGATTTTTGAAAAAAAAAAATATTACCAGCAATAGATTTTTGACAAAACAAAATATTATCAGCAGTACAAATTTTTTTGGCATTAAATAACCCATTGAGGTTGATATATCGTAAAACAAAATAACCCAAACCCAAAAACAATTAAATCGTTGGAAATTTGAGTTGCAGAAAACTAGATTTGTGTCGCGGTAAAAATAGTTTTATCAGTCACGAACCGAGAAAACATGACACGATTTTGGAAGAAATTTGTTCTGCTTCTTACCTAGTGTTCACAATCGCTTCTACTCAGAGTTATTTTTCTTCAAAAGTTTACAGAGACATAAAGGATATTTTGCTTATTTTATTGTTATGTTTGTTCATGCATTGGATTATTTTTTCTCTGAAAGAAAGGAAAAAGATTAAGCCTGCTACTTTATTTATAATTTCTTAGGGTAGAAATGACAGAGGTCGGGATTCTTTGCAGTTGGTGTCCAGCAATGGAAATCTATGCCTTTCATTTCAATAGGGGTATTGATCTAGCTAGTATATTCGTCATATACTATGATCTACCTGGATAAACCATGAGACAAAATTCCCCCTACAATCGATCGACATCTTGCATAAAATGATTAAAGAAGGAATGAAAATCAATTGTTTTTTTTTATTATTATTATTTTGTATAACGCAACTGTAACTGTCTTATTGTTTTAATATCCAAATACAATAATTGTATAAGAATAGATAGCCCGGATCACACATCTTCCCACATTTTTTTTTAAAGAATCGGATGTTTATCTCTTCTTTCCTCTTTGCGATTAGGTTTTCAATCATTTCTAAAGTCATTTAATTTCCTTTCACTCCCATTAGCCACTTGTGTGTTAGTGGCAATACAACTTTCCTTGAATTGATAATTTTTTTTAATCATTTCACCCCAAGACAAGGAAAAGAGCCACAAAGACGCAAGGAGTTACTGAGTGTTAGAGAATGAGATAAAAAAAAAACACTATAAATGTGAGAGAACAATAACAGAACAGGAATTAAGTATACAGAGGATAATAATTAACATTACATTTAACTTTTTGAGGAACTGGGAAGCAAGGAATCGGAAGAGAGTTCTACAAGTGAAAAGTGCTATAGAAGAAACTATAAACATAGAACTTGCGGTTGCATCTAACCATTTAAACTAAAAAGAAGAAGAAAAACCTAAAAAATTAACAAAATTTGAAGATAAAAAGTATACATATAAATTTATATGAAAACTGTTGCAAAAACAACAGAGGCACATCCAGGTGATGACCCTGAAATGAGTTATGTTTTTTTTTGGGGGGGGGCATGGCATAATTACAACTATAGTTCTAAGTATCAGAATAAACTACATCCAACAGTAAGGCTTCTGATAAGAAAACTGGAGGTTTTGACAAGCGTGGAACCACCTTATAATTCTTGTTGTTCCCAGGTAAACCCTGACCCGGAGTGGTAGCACCTGTTAGGGTCCCAGCTATGGGCAAATGATGAATCCCAAACAAAAAGAAAAAAAACACGAAAGTATAAAAACACATATTTATAATAAAAATACCTACAATACATTTTTATATAAATAAAACACTAAAAAATACCTATTTATATAAAATTATCAAATTACTTCAAAGCTCTGAAGAAAATTATATTTCAGTATTAAATGACCCATAAGGAGACGATAAGCAATTAAACAAATAAAAAAAAAATCACTCATTACTATTAACCAATGACGCCTAAAAAAACCTTGCGATTCGACCTTTAGTTCTTGCTCTTCTGATAGACGGCGGGAATGACAAGTGCAAGTAAACGCAGTCTTTGCTTCAATCTGAAACTTATTTCCGGTGATTTGCGTATTTTTGTGTTAAATACGACACTTTTAATTATCAGACTATAAATCTCTTATTAATAATAATACTATCTAACAATACTATTAATAATACTAGCTAATAATACTATGTCTTATTAATAATGACTTTTTTTTAAAGTCATGTTGTTCATCAATTTCCTTTTTCACACAATTGTAATTTAAGAACTTTAAAAAATATATTTTAGCCTACCTGAATGTGAAAGTAAACCTGAGTATATATTCGTACGTTCACCTGCATGAATTGTGTCGATCTAAAGGCGTGGGCGCCCTGCATTTTATTTCATTACCAATGTGTTCATATGTCTGTGTGTATTTTTACCTGCAAACTAGTGCACTTCTGCACCTTGTAACAGCGAACTTAACGTTGCAAAATGAGCTATTCACCATAAGTAGAATCAGCAGATTAAAATTGCATCGATTTTTCGTACACGTAAACAAACTTTATAGATTTAAGCAAATATGCATTCATGTTGGTAAATACTTGTACGCTTCCAGACAAGTATTTTTTCTGTATTTTTTTCAAAAATTTACACACTCCATATATATATATATATATATATATAAATGATAAAATCTGGAAAGTTTGTTTTCTGAATGTCGGCAAAATCTATCTGCGCAGTGAGAATAAAAACTGGTACATTCTACGCATAAGTAAATATATGACAGCCGTTTATATGAAATATTAAAAGATTTTTAAATCTCAAATTGATAGAGAATTAAAATTAAAGCATAAACATTTACCTTAAGGCTGATTTGACTGATGAAAAGATATTTTGATAACTTCAGGGCTTACAAAAATTAAAAACCAAGCTGAAAAATGAAATAATTACCAGGTATCAGTGAAATGTCTTATAGATTCATATAGGTTCAGCACTGAACTGTGCATTGTATCAATTTATTCTTGACCGCGAAAAAGTGTTATATATATATATATATATATATATATATATATATATATATGTATGTGTGTGTGTGTATGTGCGCGCAATTTATTTTCAGACAGAGCCTGTTTGTAAAGGAACAAAATTAACAAAAATACAAGAAGAAACTGAATAGTTTTTCTTCTTGCATTTTTATTTATATATATATATATATATATATATATATATATGTGTGTGTGTGTGTGTGTGTGTGTGTGTGTTAAAAATGAAACGAGAAGACACAAACGTATTTAGCTGTAATGTGGATATTTTTAAAATATTATGCTTTATTTTCCATAATTTTGCTACACCCGTTTCCGATCTTCCGACCGTCATCAGGTAAACATTTCCACATATTACTAAAAATAATTAATTTTTTCTTTATGTTTTTCGATGTTAAATATTCTCGATATGAGACATTGTCTTTTTCATGTGTTATAGCGACCCAAATATCTTTCTTGAACTGGCAGTAAAAAGTTATGCATTAAGGGTTATAAAACAATTAAGGTTAGTCCGAGAAATGATGAAATAGTTATCGCCATTCTTATCTTTTAACGACCCTGTGTGTTCGTAGATCTCTTTCTGATTTGGTATGTTTTTGTCAGCATGCGTGTATATATATGAGTATTCCCCTCTCCATATATACACACTATCTCACTACGAAGAATTAGTAAACACATTTGTACACATACACACAAACACCGTCCCATTACAAGGAATCAGTACACACACACACACAAATATATACGTACATACATACCCACATACTTCCTAAGGCGTCTGGGGTTTGTGCGCGTGCTCGTGAGTAGTTCCCCTGCCTTTTGTCAATATGTGCATATATATATATATATATATATATATTCGTTATTCGTGCTTCATAGACACTCGCATGTGAGCGTACGCGCATGCATGTGAGTGGTTTGATACTGTATTTGGTAATTATGTATGCATGTTGTGTGCTTTTGCGTATGGGGTTATGATCTATTTAGTTCTGGTTTATATTTGTTTCTGAAGTTTTATTCTTGTATCTGTAGGTAAGAATAATTGTCTGTTTGATATATTGGCATTTTATACATACACACACACATTATATATATATATATATATATATATATTGAAAAATGTCTCTCAGGTAGAAAATATTCCTGTTTCCAACTGATTACAGCTTTAAATGAAAATAGTCAAAAGATGGATAAATATCTCGACGTCCAAAGAGAAAAAGGCGACAGTTATATTAATATTTATTGGAGCTGTTGTGATGGTCTAAAAGAACGTAGGATAATTACTTGGAATACGGAAGAAAAAACAACACCTGCCAGACGATATCATTCCTTAAGCATCTGGAAGAATTCAGAAGCTCCGGAGAGATTTTGGAGATTCTATATCCTTCCATCTCTAGCAATACGCACCAGACAGATATTGTTCTCAAGTGAATAAAGGCAAACAAAATTACGCTAATAGTAATAATAATGATAATAATAAATTCCTGGATGCTGCATCAAGTTTGGCTCTCATAGCCTCTGGTCTTAATTGATTGGAGGGGTTAATATACATTTGTTTGTCATGTTGATGTAAGATGTGCTACCGTGTACATTACACAATGTATATAAACTTGAATGACTTTAACCAGTTGGGCCTGATCCCTTCTGTAGCTTAATTCTCAGGTGTCGAGGAGTTTATTTCTTTAGGTTTGAAGGATCTAGTGTCATGATGTGTACATGGGCTTCGTTTATTCATACCCCATCGTCAAATGTGTGTGATCTTAGTTGTTTTTTTTTAATGATCAGTGGAACATGCCATGAGGATATTACTGACCTTAGGTCTATGATTGGGACCCGGAAGGAAATGTGTATACACCAGAAACACAAGGAAATAATAATATTAATAATGATAATAATAATAATTATAATAATAATTATAATAATAATAAAATAACGTATCCTTGAGGCCACCAAACAAGACGCTACCCCCGTTGACAAAGAAACAAGAAAATGTCTCCGCATTGCCATGGTGACACCACGTGACAATAATATCAAGGTTAAAAAATATAAAAATTACAGCAACGTCCGGAGTGAAGTTGCCAGGATGTGGAACGTTTTAAATCCACCATTGTCGCACGAGTTATCGGTATATACCACCGCACTTTAGGACACCTCGAGGCGGTGTAATGGTTAGCAAGTTTGGCTCGCTAGAACAATTACGACTGAGGAGTGAGTTCGAACCTCACTGGGTGCCCCTTAATTTCGGCCTTGTGCCACATCTAAGCTTCGCTTGGAAAAATCACTATACTACCGCACTTAATATTTTATATCGAGAAAACCGGAATAAAACTTAGCATCCCTTTGATCAAAAGTCTGCGTCGACTGTCACTACAAATATTCCGGGAAAGGTGCTCACTGTCTGAGGCCGTGCGAGTTGATAGAGAGTACCCACAATACAAGATATCTGGTAGAAAACGAAAACCATGCGGATGAATATAATAATACGGAACTAGTATTACTATAAAGTTTGTGAAAAAACACACGGACGAATCTTATAGCATAATTATATGCTCTCCCCAACACACACACTTTTTTTAACAGGAGTAGATGTTTATCCCTCTAATTGAGTTATGGTCAAGATGATCCAAATAGGATCTGTTTAAACAAACACGCTGAAAACTCCTTCCGCAAAATACTTGTAGAAAATACAAGGATAAAAGATCTCAACCGCATGTAAAAAACGGAGACTAAAAATAATGATAATCTTAATATTAAAATAGTAAAAAGCTAATAGTCAGTAACACCAACTGTGAACACGACCAAAATTTGCTGGCCGTGTTTGGAAAAAAAAAGATTCTATAACTTGAGATACATACATAAAAGATCCATATATTCACTTAAACAGAAAAAAAAAGATCATCCAGGGTAATGGCTAAAGGAATAGACGAAAACGCTCGGATATGCATTACATTTGGACAATGTTTACATAATTTGTATTCCCAAAAAGAAAACACGAAAGAACAGAAGAAAAATTAAAAATCTCAGTCATTGTACCTTGTCAGTTGTCTTTAATAAAACATGTATTAAAAAGAGATTGCTCCCAAAAGACAGACACACACACACATATATATATATATATATATATATATATATATATATATGTTTCGTTAAATAATATAGACAAATTTTGTCTATTTATTTTATGAAAATTCTTTTCATATCGTCCGTGCGTCTCGTATACACGAGTTTTTCGTTGCTTGGAAATCTTCTATGCAAACAAAAACAGACTATCATTATTGTTTTGTCCTTGTATTGGTTAATATCTTGTAATTTAGTTGTCATCTTTGATAATGGCTTATGTAAACCGAAAGCTTAAATAGGATTAAAAAACATGTATCAATATGGTGATTTTCTTTCGCCTTTTAATGATAATGTTATTATGCTTATCAGACGATATGAAAACAATTTACATAAAATAGACAAAAATTGTCTATATTATTTAATGAAACATGCATCAATGAATAAATGCTGCCTAAATACACACACACACATATATGTATGTATAAGAAAAAACAATAGGTAAACTGTAATTTTACCCGACACGTTTCGTCTAATGTGGACTTTTTCGGGGCATCAAAAAACGAAATGAATTTATTGAAACAAATGTATGAGGAAATCAAAAGAAAACGGTTGAATCCGTCAACACAACAATACAAGTAATATTTATACATGTGAAAAACATTCTCGTCTAACAAAGTAATTAAAGTAGTTTTTCAGTTTACCGTATGAACATACAATAGCGTCTATAATTTTTTTCCAGCTGCTAACGACATTTGTTTTCTGGTTATTGTTACTTTGTTTCAATGAATTCGTTTCGTTTTTTGGGTCGAAAAATTCACATTGGTTGAAACACGTCGGATAAATCTAAAGTTTTTCTTTTGTCTTCTTTCCTTTATACATATTGTCTTTAGGTACAGGTTAATTCTGAGATACACATTATATATATATATATATATATATATATATATATATATATATATATATATATATATATATATATATATAAACTGACAAAAATTGACGATAAAATATAAAAGAAAAAACTACAGGCGAAGTTCACTGCTACTAACAAGCAGGAATTTACTGCTGATGATGGCAATGCTGGCCGAAACCATTGGAGAAACCCAATTTAAGTAATCCAATATTTCTGAAATTTTATTTCTTTTACATAATTAACATTTTTTTCATTGTTCCAGATATATATAAATAATTGTGTATTTGGAGAGCAATTCCTCTCTCTCTCTCTCTCTCTCTATATATATATATATATATGTGTGTGTGTGTGTATCTGGGCAGCAATCCATCTTCTATACCAGTTTCATTCAATATCAGAATATATATATTTTGACTGGTAACAACTTGAAAGATTTTAGGAATTAAAGTGTGTCTTTATATTGACGCCATATTGTTTTACCTGCTTGAAATCTACGCTCTCATGTGGAAGATACGTTTGTTTGTCAGCAAAGTCAGTCAGAAGCAAAAAAAAAAAAAAGTGAAAACTGAATTTGAATCAATATCTCCATCCTGATTTCTGACTCTTTTCAAAGCAAAGGAGAAGATACCGCAAATCTACAGACAATAATAAGAGAGATGGAGAAAGACAGAGAGAAGGGATAAATCCAAGGCAAAAACAAACAACAACAAAAAACAACGTTTAGTTTGCTTGAAAGTATACCGCACTTGAAATCAGTGAACTGTAGCAGAACGTCGCACTTCAAACATGATTTAAGCAGCATTTAATTAGCTTAGCTGCATGTATTCTTTTTATTCTAACTCATATTGGCACCGCTCTGTTCATCTTCAAGATAGAACCTCTTGGTTTCTCTGCGTGTTTATAATGAATATATCAGTTCTCTTTCGCCGGCAGAGCGTCTCTGATATGTACGCAGGTTTGTTTACATGAGTTATTTACAACAAAATCGATCGGATTTAATAAAATGATAAATAATACCCAAGTATCAATCTTATAGCTATGGATATTATTGTGTACCTGTAATTATTTTCTTGGGAATGATACTTGATATATGGCTGATTAACTGAACACAGAAATGTGCTATTTTCATTTACTTGATGTTCAATGGCCATTCATGGTGCTTGCAATATTGACTATGATACTAGATCTACTATTCATTTACTATGTTAGTCATAGTGTCCTGTAATTCTCTTACCTTAATTATGCCCCGAGAATGTTAAATTGTCCAAGCTGTCTTTCCGGATTACGTTTCCCCAAAATATAAGCTGTCGGATTGTTTAGTAGTAAATTTTCTTTAAATTTTGTTTCATGCTACAAGTCACAGCAGTAACACCTAGTGTAGTGTAGCTTCACGGGGGTTTCTAATGGGGATAAGAACGCGGAGGTAGAGGAGAAAGAGCAGGAAGAGGAAGACGAGATTTTCCTAGCATTTTTTTTCTCTATCCCATAATTTTTCATGGTATTCTCAAAGGCCTTCGGTAGCACTACACTTCTGTGGTTTCAAGTTTTTTTTTCATCTGGGTGGAAATCATATACAATTTAATGTCATATGGTGTGTACGAGATGACATTTCATTTCAACACTATTTACTCCGTTTCTATAGACATTTGTAAATTTCGAGTCTCGATCACTCGTTCTATCGTCTGTTTGCACACGGAGAAACAATCCCCTGCATGAATTCTACGTCGGGGATATTTAACTCAGACATTGGCATGTACCGTCTGTCGACAAACATATCCTGTCTTCTATGTGATCGTTAGTTTTTTTCTCCTTACTTTCATCGACTCATTCGGTAATCCTTTATACAGAAGGTATGCTATAAAATATCTAAAATCTCATTCTTCTTTGACCTGTATCCCTATGTGGGTGATCATGGTTTTCAACAATTTCCGGTCATTCGTATATATTAGTAAACTTCATCTTTTTGTTAGCTCTCCTAAAACCTTTTCTGCTAAACATTTACTCAAGGAAGATAAGTAGGTTATACGCTGTTTTCCTCTGTCACTTTGTCCTCAATATGCCTTGTGAGTGTCAAGTTGTCCAAGCCTACTTTCCGCATTATGTGTCAAATAAATTTCAACTGTCCCTTTCTGATATTTAGCATGTGTCCTTTTTGTTTCTCGAAAATCATATTTCTGTTACTTCAAGTTGTCTTCATCTAGGTGCAGATTTACCATCATTCACAGCTGTGTAGAAGCATTGACATTAAATCACGTAATATATTCTTTGATTCTAACGAATATTTCTTGTTTCTTAATACTTTGCCAAGCTTTTGGAATTGATCTTTCGCTATTTTAATGTGCTTATGGGTTTCTATATCGCATTTTACATCCTTGTTAGAACATTCTGTACTGGACGCCCACGTACACCACGCACACAAATTACTCAACAGTAATTGGACGGAAAATAAACAATACCTTTTGTACAGACAATTTACGCATCGCACGAGCCACAAAAATTTATCGTGTTTTTGCCTTACCAAACTAGCTATAGAAAAAAAATCAACGATTGGTCGATTTTTGGCTAATCACATTAAATGACACTTTCTTCAATATCATTCCCGCGCTCGTTACATCTATATAAAGTAGAAATTAAAGAAATAACTTCAGTAGATTATAAATTTTCACAACCTAAACCACGTTCGTGTATATTCAATTTTCTACTCACAAACACACACAGATATAAACTACACTCACACAACACAGTGTACTGTCTGTTTTCAAGCCAAGTGAACTATTCGAACTATATCATTCTTCTGCACAAGTATTTCAACTTTCAAACATCCTTAAACTACCAACAAATTTAAACAAAAGACATTATTACAACATACATTTGTTCTTCCCACAATACAAGGGAAACCACTTCGTGTGACTTAATCTTTATTGTTATTAACAGAATTATATGTATATGCTTGTTTCAATACATGTTTACTTGTTGATTTTCATTGATCTGTCGTCATTCATTTTTGTGTTTTCTTTATAAATTTAAAGTGGAGTGTTGATGTAAAAACGCAACCTTGATTAAAAACCCTTCTGATTCTTTTCTAACCGACACCATTAACTACCCCACAACTTTCCAGATATTTATTTATTTATTTAATTTTAGTATGGCCGAAAAGTAATTCGCCTGTTGGGTTGATCCTTTTAGTTGACAAAACATGCATTCTGTCTTCTTACAAATGAAAATATCATGTATTCTAAAACTAACTCCGGCGCGGGATTGTAGACAGTAGGATCTTAACTGTTGTCCAATAAAAATAGGACATTATTTACATTATTCGGACTATTGTCCTCATCTTTGTCGCCATATTTATTACAACGTTTCGGCCGTTGTACGCTTCGGCCTTCTTCAGGTGGTTGGAATTTTGAACTGAACCCTTTAATTCGCTCACTGGGGTAGACTGTTCTAGTTCCACGTGCCATGTTTGATGGATGTCAGTTATCAGTTATCTCCTGATAATTTCACTCTGAAAGTTCTTCAGTGCCTTAAACGGGTATTGAACTCACACTCTTTGGGTCCTGTCACCGGATCTAACCAACGCCTTTATCCATTGTGACATGCGACCTTGAGGACACATGGCACATTCCAACCACCTGAAGAAGGCCGGAGCGTACAACGGCCGAAATCTTGTAATAAATATGGCGACAAAGATGAGGACAATAGTCCGAATAATGTAAATAATGTACATAATATCTCATCTCAGAAATATAGACTCCAAAAATAGGACATTTTCCGAATTTCCTGGCCTGGCGATAGTTACGCGTATTATATGTAAATTATTATGAGAAATGATGAATGTATACAAAATTTGCTACACAAGAGAACAGCTGACTATACGGGAAGAAATAAGTTTTATTTCAGTTATAAGAATATATTCCTTGACTGATGAAAGATCTCCTTCAAAATTTGAGAAATAATCTAACGAAAAGGCTGCGCAGTAGAATTATATAGAAAAATAGTAAGTAAAAGCTTAAATAAGGCAAACTTCATTGGCCGATTGCGTCCCCTTAAGGAGCCAGCCAATAATGGAAACTTAATTTCTTTCAGAACTTCCAAGACAAGTTATCAGACTCAAAGGAATAACTAGGTGATCGAATGAGGCAATCATTTGTTTTTGTTTTTTTTATTATTATTTTTTGCTTTTTTTCCTCAGTTTTTAGGAACACATTGTGCCGCATAATGTATGGATAGATTTAATTGAAACAATACTCATCGGAACATTGAAATAGCTAAGAATAAGGGACAATTAAGTTATACAAAAAATAGTTATCTTTGACATTTTCCTTCTGTAAGACTTTTTTTTTAGAAACGCCCAAGTGCAAACAGGTACATTGGTGACAGACAAAACTGTCAGATTGATTGATGAAGAAAGCAGTATTACTTATTGGGAAAAATCGATAACTTTGAAGAGCGTTACACCTATACACAAAAACATCTAAATATCATTACATAGTCAAAATGTCTACCACAAATATACAGCTAAACATTGTGCGAATAGTGACATTCTGAACTCAGAGAAAGATGGTGCGTTTATTCGAAGCCCCAAAATTTTAATAGAAAATCGTAAATATTGCTTAAAAGTAATATAATAATTTAATATAATTAACAATTATTATGTATTTCATTTCATTTATTATTATATATTATGATGATTATATTTACTTGAAAATATATATGTATTATTTATTATAATTTCTTTCAAATTTTTCCATAGTAAACAGGTTTTTTTTCTGTCAAGTATTTATTTGTAAAACTAAACTGAAGATTGTTTGTCTTAGTTTTATTTCCTGCTTTTGTTTACTTAAAGTTATATTTCGCAACTTTAAATTTTCTACTCTCGTTCATTTTCTATCAGTTGACATTTCGGGCGTTAATACTGTCAACAGGTAGAATAAATCATTTTATTCTACGGTAAATAATGAATTCAAAATTCTCCATTATTTTAGTATTAAATCACCATTTATATATTCATTTTTTAAAATTATCTTTTTCGAAAATTAAATTTTCGATATTTATATTTGCTTATTTTTCTCAAATCACGAAATTTTGTCTTGATTTCTACTGTTGTGGTTTACCTAGAGTTTTATATATTTAAAAAGAATGTGAAATTTGGGAAACTTCTAAAACATGTAATGGATATATTGTTAATTTTCGTAGATTACATATGATCCATAGATTGCCATAGACTCGTTCATAGAAATAAACTTCTACAGCCTATAAAATGTCTGCGTAGCATGTGCGTCTCAAATAGCCTCTGAGAATAGGTGAAGGTGGGCAACACTTCGCAATATATATACACATATATATATATATATATATATATATATATATATATATAATGAAGAAATACACTCTTAAGATGTGCTATATTATGCAATAAAGTATTCAATATCAGATACAGAGCGTGTGTAAAATACAAAAATCAACATTGAAGTTAACACTTAGAGGCCACAGGCTGTTTTCATGATAGACGCAATCGTGGCCTGACGATTGCGTCTAGCATGAAACAGCCTGTCGCCTCAAATGCTAACTTCAATGTTCACTTTTGTCTATATATATATATATATATATATATATATATATATTAGTCATCTGCAGACAGACTGTTTTGGTGTTTCACAGCTCATCAGTGTGGCTATACATCCGATTGCCTCAAGCCGTGATCGAAACCCGAATGATTTTGTATTAGTCAAAGACTCTACTCCTAAGCCATTGGTAGGAATTAAAGTGCATGTGGATGTATTATTTTTTTTTTTAGATACAACAGTGACTTGAATATATATATAATTATAATATTTATGTTATAATTTTAGAATATATTATATTTGCTCTACTCTGTATTCTCTTTTAAGAATAGTATTTTTTTGCTTATTGGAAGTTATTCCGTATACGCCGATCCTATACTTGGTTTTATATGTATATAATTAATTTTATATCATTAACTTTACTAATTTACATTTGTATGAATGATTCATTGTAATATATATATATATATATATATATATAACAACGGATCATTCATACAAAAGTAAATTAGTAAAGTTAATGGTATAAAATTAATGATATATTTTGTATCAATGATTCATTGTGAGATAAATTGAACTGCACCACATATTATATATATATATATATATATATATATATAAGATGGCTTATTTCGAATATTTGTAATTCCCCAAATTAATCACTGCTTGTTTCTCTCACTAGAGAAAAAACGTGTATCACAAGTTATAGTGTAGTCACTTGTTCAACAAAAGAAATTTCTACGGAAGAAATGTAACGATTAGAATATCGTTGAAATTATGTGTCAAAATTATGGAGGAATGTTATCAACTCTTGCTTCTTTCTTAGTTATTTCAAGTTCTGCATATGTAAAGTTTCCAGATTTAATGTCAAGTGGATGTTCAATGATTTGCTCGAATTTAGTATCTAAAATAATGAACGCGACTCTCATCCGAACACAGTTTCCAGCCGGTAACCATTACACTAACTGACCATCCATCATTATTGGAAATATTTGTGCACTAATTTCTCTTAACCGCGTCCTTGGCTGGAGGGCATAATGTTATTTATTTTATTTCTTTTAATTGCATTTTTTTTCTTCGGATTATTTTCCTTGTTTCCGGGAAAAGTTTGAATTTACATTGTGCAATTATTTCACTATTTTTCCTGCTTTTACAAGAGTCATAATGATATAATTTTTGTACTTGGAAACATTATCTATAGTTGTGCCTTTTGGTTTACGTTTCTCGCGTCTTCACCTCACAAACTGACGCATGATACTTGCAAACCCGACGCTGTACCCACTGATACGTGAAGAAAAAAAAATACTCTTCAACGTATTTTGGCGTAATAACCAAACAGGAATCAATTTGTATTGATCCTAATACATTTTAGTATCTCCAGAGAATAGTTGGTTATAACGGTGTATAGTCTGAGGCATGAAAAAATGTTAGGAATAAGAAGAATGAATAGATAATAATTAATTTAAATTGATTAATTATTACATAAATCCTGCATAAAGAGCTGAAGATGTTTATATTAATAAAACGATAGATGTCGGAATATGAATACATTTAGAGAGGCACAAAGTGACTGACACATATACAGTTCTGGACAGAATTATTCACCCCCTACCTTAATTACAAATAAAGCTGAAATACCTCAAATTCTAATGGGAATTCATACGCTTTTTTTCACAAATAATAAAATATAGGGTTTGAAAGAAGTTGCAGTGATACCCTCTACAAAATGTTCATTTTAATGTCAAACTATAATGCAAAAACGCCAAAAAACTTTAACATAGATCAAAATTATTGACCCCCTTGCCTCAATAATCAATTGTGTAGCTTTTATTCTTGATTATGCCTTTAATGGTGTTTGATAGTTCCTTACCATATCACTACACAGACTGATAGGTATTTTGCTTCATTCTTCTTTGGCAATAGCTTCTAGTTTCTCCATATCTGAGGGACTTCATTCTCTTGCTTTTTCTTCAAATATGCCCACATATTTTCAATGGGGTGTAGCTCAGGATTTTGTGCAAAGCTCTATCAGCCCATCTGGGCAGCAAGCCTTGAGACACGATTTCAGAACGTCTGCTCGAAGTGTAAAGATTATATTTTAATTGACCACGACAACTCAAAGCACTTTGGTTGGTAAGTGGAGACGATACAACTATCTATTTCCATTCAACCCAATTCAAAATATTTCGGTCTGAAACGTGTGTGGGCTGTGAGATGTGTTTTATGACTTTTGATAATTGAACCAATGAGTGGGTTGAAAAGAATATCTGTTTTGACAGCGGCAGCCACTCCGGTCATACTTGCAAGGAACGAACCCTGTCTGACAAATTATTCTCATTTTTTTTTTTTTTTTTTTTAAGTAGAAATCGTCTTGTCTCGATGTTGATCCATCCGAATAAGCCTCTATCGTTTTTCGTCGTCTGCAATCTTTCGACAACGGACTACTTTTTCGATCGCACCAATTTTTTTTTGTCTGTATTCAGCCACATGAATCACCTAAGAGGCGGCATGTAACGTGACACTTCATATTTTGAAATGTCAACAAAACTCTCGTAGGACATCAAAACTCAAGGACATTACACAATCGATAATGGCGTTGTTTAGATCCAGTGACAGGACCCAAAGAGTGTTACTTCAATACCCGGTTAAGGCAGTGGACAACTTTCAGAGGGAATTAACAGGAGATAATTGATAACTGACATCCATTAAACATGGCACGTGGAACTAAAACAGTCTACACCAGTGAGCGAAATAAATGGTTAAATTCGACATTCCAACCACGTGAAGAAGGCCGGAGCGTACAACGGCCGAAACATTGTAATAAATATGGCGACAACCATGAGGAAAATAGTTCGAATAATGTAAATAGTGTACATAATATCTCAGAAGTATAGACAGATAATGAAAGGCCGAAACGTTGTGATAAATATGGCGACAAAGATGAGGACAATAATCCGAATAATGTAAATAGTGTATATAATACCTCATCGCAGAAATATAGACAAACTCTCGTAATGTTATTCCCTAAAAGTTAATTATGCAACAGGGATCAGAAATAATAATGATTCGATGATAATAATATTTGAAATCGTGTGCAAGAAACCAGTGCAAATTCTTGCAAACAATATATATAGCTATTAGAGGAAATAAGGAATCTTTTTCTATGTCTTGTTTTATCTCAGCGGAGCCAAACACTAATATCGCTATAGAGAAACACTTAACGACATTGCATCGGAATAAAACGTCTAAAATGAAAACGTACAATGCTGTTTCTTTATTACAAATCAACGTTGTTTATTCAACAGTTAACAAATGACCATCCAGGAGGTTCGGTAAAAATTGAAAGAAATACGAATTGTAATTAATAGTAATGATTGGCTCGTTTACGCAGTATTGTGTAAAATTGGAGATTCCTCAATAAAGCACGAAAACTTTAGGAGAAGAGTTTGTTTTTTTTTTTTTATAATGGCCAATAAAATGTAAATCAGCATGTGTGTAATTGAATGTTCCTGCCAATAACCCATGATTTATTTTCCCTTGATGCAGACGACTCTCTGTCTAAATGGAGTCTGGTATAAAAGTGCGTACAAAGCATCGCCGATTCATTGAGTTTCTCCACGCGGAAAATATTGCAACCATTTACATCCATCAATGCTTGCGGAATATTTACGTAAACTAAATCGTGTATATGAGCCGAATGAAGCCGATTGTTTTTTTAAGAACGGCAACAACGATGAGACAAGTCACTTTTCTAACATCCTTCACAGTTGTCAGGTCATGAAGTGACATTTTTATGGCTTATGTATAATTTGTAGGTTATTTGAAACAAAAATTCATAATTGTCAGAATAATATTGAATATTACATTAACAATATTTTCCGAATAATAATTCGTAGCATTTAACCCATAACTAAAGGGAGTACAGGAAATCATGCCTTTCCCAAAGGTATGTAGGCGAGTGTAAATGTAACGAACGTGAATGGATTTCAAAACGAGGCTTTCCAAATTCCTCTTCCTAGACACCATCTTTAGAGCCATCTACATTTAAAGTCGTCAAATGAAGAAAATCTCGAAAATACATAGCAATTGGTGGTGTCCATGTGTACAAATATATATTTGTAGCTGAAAATTTTATCTACCAGATGTCTCCAAATACACTGCCACTAAAAAAATTTAAATGTAATGTTAATCGACATCTTCTGCTGCTTTGATCTTGATCCCCATCCTTCAGTTTATCCTTTTCCTCAAACACCCTTCTTTGCTATTACTCTGACACACTGTCATCCGTTGCGTGCTAGTGGCTTGGGAGGAAATGCTTAAAAAAAATGGACCTGGGATGAGAAGTTATCCGAAAGAAACTCTCCTCTCTAGACATACCTTTAAACTATCAGTTGTTTTCTTCCATGGCATACTTTCTATTTTTTTTAAGCATTTCACCCCAAACAAGGTGGGAGTGACACTAGTACGCAAGGGGCGACAGCGGGTGTAAGTAAGGGAAAAACAGAGTATATGGGGAGGGTGTGGAAATGATAGAAGGATAAAAAGAAGAACGGAGATCAAGACAGCAGAAGATGTAGATTGACATTACATTTAAGTTTTTCAACATTTGAGTCATCAGGGAACACATAAGTGGAAGGGAGTTCCACTGTCTGGAAGTGCGAAAGAAGATGATGTTGGAATAGAAGAGGCGGTTGCATTTAACTGTTTTGACAGTAAAAGGGTGGAATCGAGATGCCAATTGAAGAGGACGCTTAAATTCATGCAGTCAGGGAACCAGTGAATATAGCTCACCAGAGCAGTACCCTTACTAGACAAACGTTCCAATTTCATGATATTAAAATATTCCTTGAATTCATCGTATCATATCCAGAATATATATTTTATATTTAAATACAACATTAAACCGAAAGGTGATACAAGGTCATAGGTGAGCAGGTCCAATGTTTTACTGACTGAATTCCCCGAATTTCAGTAAAGTGAACGTGTTATCAAAGTACTGAGAAATATGGGCAATCATATTTCGCGACAACATATTTTTCATTAAGCCTAAATAATTTTCTAAACGACAATTGAATTATTTCAAATTGGAAATGATTTGTTCTTTATTCTCTTATTAAATCAATACGAAACACTTTGTTTGCTACATAATTGGAAATATGAATAATTACCGTGGGTGCCTCTACGTTTTCGTTTTTAGATTCACATATCTTCAAGGCACGGTCTGTGACGTGTTTGCTCTTCTTGGTAACAAAATGTGTTTGCCATTGGCTGCATGCACACTTCAAACTCTGGCGTTATCCAACATTGATTTTGGTTGAGAAATCCAAAGTTTTTCAATAGTTTACACCACCGATTAAAAATCTTCTCACACCGATGAATTCTCGAGAGTAATAAGTACTAATGATATTGGCTTTATGAAACAATCACCCTATCTCGATTGCGTCATTGCAGAGGGCTAAACGCTCTAGTAAATGGTGTCACTTAGAATTTAAATGCTTATAGACCCAAGCATAAACTACAAATATTTACCAATCCAAACGAGGTTAACGTTTACAGAATCACATATAAACAACTAAGATTTATCAATTCCGAGCCAGTTAAATGTTTACAGAAACAAATATAAACAACCATAATTTACCTGTCCTGAAACAGGTAAATGTTCATAGAGGTAAATATAAACAACGAATATTTATCTCTCCACATATGAGAAAAAGTAAAATATAAACCCACAATATTTACCTATTGCAAAAGAACTAAGTCTTTACAGATTCAGATGTAAAAGACTTATATATCTCTAAGTAAGTACGCATATTCCACTATAATAAAAAACGACTGATTTAGACATAAAATAATACAAGGGTTGATATGTCATCGAATCAAGCCAAACAAACACAGCATATGCCGCAATATGCTATGTTTCCCAAATGCTGATTTAGTCGATTCAAGGAACAGTTAGTTTTAGCTAACGTCATAGGGCAAAAGCGTGATGTAGTAAGTTCGATACACCATATTTTGACCTACTGTCAGAAAAATGTAAATTTGGTAAACATCCAAGGCGGCTTGTCTATGGGGAAGTTGGTGCTGCTTTAGTGAGTGTTCTACCGATCAGTGTATTCTAACCGCCACATTTCTATCCTACATTATCTAACGAAAAGGGAAAAGCAAAAACAGAAGGAGGGATGCCATAATTGTATTATGGAAGTTAAACTAAGAAAATGACATCGAAAAACTTATCTGAGTGTATGAAAGGATCTTAACGAAAATGAGTAGACAGAATATGTCTAAAATGTACAACGAAACATGTCATATATATATATATATATATATATATATATATATGTGTGTGTATATATATATATGTATATATATATATATATATATATATGTGTGTGTATATATATATATATATATATATATATATATATATATATATATATATGTGTGTATATATATATATATATATATATATATATATATGTGTGTGTGTGTGTGTATGTATGTATATATGTGTGTGTGTGTCTCACCCTTAGCACAACACGGAGAGGAAAAATGTATATCTATTAATATATAATTTATAACTTTGTTATATTATGACATCGAGCACTATTTTATTAACACCAGTATTCAATATATATATATATATATATATATATATATATAGAGAGAGAGAGAGAGAGAGAGAGAGCGCGAAGTTGTTTATCTTCGAATATTTGAAGACATATAAAAATTGCCATGGGTCATAAAAAACGATAGAACTTCGAAAATGAAATAATTTATTTAAAGTTATTGAATTATGGGGAAGCAACATTGCGAAGGTGGATAGAAATCTCAGGACAATCAAAACCGTAATTGAAATTATTGGCAAGATTCAAACAAGAAAAAAATAGCTTTAGTAACGTTCGAAAAATAAACTTAAGAATACATTAACAGAGTAATAAGCAAGAAAATTGGATCGACCTGCAAGACAATATTTGAACAAACTGGAGTTGCGCATGTAAAATCGACAGAGAATGTTTAAAATATTGAGAATATTTTAATATTGAATATTTCAATATTTAATATTGAAAATTATATGAAGGCAACCAAGAGAAATGTGTAAGTTCGACGAAGAAATACACGAAATCTATTTAACAATTGATTTAACAAATATGTTGGAAGTGTTTTTTTAGAAGATGGAAACTGTGACTCAGAGATCCGGCAACCGTAAGAGCAAAAGGTGTTCTAAAGTACTCAGCAACGTATTAAGAAAAAAAATACTCATTAGAAACTAAAAACAATTTAAAAAAAACAAAAAACAGTGCTGATTATCTGATATAAAGGCTAGTGAATGACAGTGAAAAATGGTCAATTTCCTCAGTGATGACGAGGAGACAAGAAGCAAGAGAAGTGTGGTTCTACAGAAGTATAGTGAAAATAGCATGTACCAAGCCCTTAATATCACTAACTTGATCTATTATTAGGAAATAATGTTGAATGGATTCCAGCTGCAATTTGGGTACAGCGTTGTCATTCACCAGGACGTGTAGACCCAGGAATGAAAAAAAAATGTGTGTTGTTATTTAACCCATGCATGTGGGAAGAAGAGGCTGATTCATGCTTTTCCTATGATTTGGAACTGAATGGAACTGCCTCAGACGTGAATAGAATGTGACCTACAATTTGCAATTTCCTACACAAAACGTTCCATATTCAATAAAAACTAAATAAAGAAAATCATCCTTGATAATGGCTAAATGTATAGTCGAAAGCGGTCAGAATTATAGGACATTTTAACAGTTTCTACACACCACAAAAGACAATAATTACTCGAAAACAAGAAAAATGAAATAAAACCTTGATCGTAGTACATTGTCTGTCGTTTTTAATAAAACATGCTGAATGAAGGATTGCTGTCTAAATCTTACTTATTATAAAACGCAGATTGTGTGTGTGTGTGCCTGTACGTTTATATATTGGATCGGATTTCCTACATTTTTCAACTGATTTCAACAAAACATCACAGGACTACGTAAAATTACCTTGCGGTGGTTCTGACAGCGCCAACAATTGGAAAAATACAATTGTTTTGGCAGGAATTTTGTCGCCAGAATGAAAGGGGGACAACTCATATCAAATTATACTTATTATAAAAACCTAGGTTGTTGTGTGTGTGTGTGTGTGTGTGTTCGTTTATATATTGGATCGGATTTCCTACATTTTTCAACCGATTTCAACAAAACTTCTCTTCTTGGGGGGGGATGTAGTGTTTCTTATTGTCTTGCACACTTTTTTTGTTTATTTTTACATTCAGAATGCTTTAAAAATTCCATTTACAAGACAATTGTTTATAATAAAATTCTATTCAATCAATATACTCATAACGATTGAAAACAATGTTTTTGTTTTAGTTTGACCAATTCATAAAAAAAACAAAACAAAAAAAAATAATTAAGACATACGTGACCGTCAACCTTAAACAATAATCTTTGTCAATTTTATTTTTCAGTCTTTATGATGGTCGATACTTGATCCATCCCTTACTGTTACATCCCCGGGCAACGCCGGGCTCTATTGCTAGTACACTATATATATATATAACCAGTTTGTCAACATACCTTGCCTACGTACGATATGCAACAGAAAACTGGGTGATCGAATCATATATATATATATATATATAATGAATTCTGATCAAATGTAACATGATGGTTTCTAAAGTCATCCAAATTAACATTCAATTCAGGTGGGAAGTATGGGCTATATCAGACTCCCAAAAGAGCATCTCTTTAACCAGATTCTAACAAGCAGTTTGGCAAACGCAAAGACAACCTGAAGCGATGCAGCATCCGCTTTCCAGCCTGGGAAAACAAAGCGTTAGAACGAAGGATTTAGCATCTGTCCTGCTTCTCATCTACACAAAGTTTTGAGCAAGGCAGTCTTGAACTTCGGAATCAACTTCGGGCAAAAAATGAAGAACGTTGGTCGCATGCTTCTCCTTTCAATGATTGACTAGTCTGCCACTGTAGCTTATTTGTACGCGCTCAAAGAGGCTTTGCTTTTCACTCGCAGAAACATGTAACAACTGATCCTCAACCACTCGAGCAAAATGGTACAACCACATCTTCCATCTGTCTAGAAGTTTGCAGAACACTTGCAGTGTCCCTAAAAGTTCAACACCTTTTTATTTTACTGAGCCTCGACCAGTGAGGTCATTAATATATATATATATATATATATATATATATAAGAAATATACATATCACCTTACATTGCACACATGTCGACGCAATTTTCTAGTACATGTATTTTTGTGGATTAACACTGTTTTTTAATATTTATAGTTATCACGAGATGTTTTATTGTTGTTAAATTATTTAAATGAATTGTATTTTAATTTGAGTTTTGAAATTAGGGCCAGATTAACATTTAAGTTTGAAGATAAGGTTGGAAATAAAGATTATAAATTCTAATTTAAAGTGACGAAAGCAGAAGGCAAGAAAAACACGTTTGGGAATCAAGGGCGGCAACTCTATTTTTCCTTGCAAATCGATAAAGTAATTAATAATATTATCAATAATAATAAAATATACCGTGATAAAATAAAATTGGGAGATATAATTTGTCTTTATATAAATTGCCCCATTGATTATTTTATGCTTCATATGTTCCTATATAGTTCTGAAATTAAGCAAGAGCCCAACAGTGTCTGCTTTCTCTCTGAAAGGCAGACGATACACGCTCAAGCAGCTTATATTTCTTAAACTCGTTTGACTGAGAACGTGCTAACGTTCTTGTACGACTGTTACGTAACTTCAACAATTATATCATCACGAAAGATGTTATTTTCAAGATCAATTAGAATTTATGCTAGAAGGCTCCTGATGTATTCCAGTGGACACCTCCTCCTTTCTTGTAATCGTCACCTTCACGCAATTTAAGGATGGAATCCTCTTCATTACTCGATACTGCAAATATCTTTACTGTGTTATACAATGTGTGCCATATTGGCCAGGCTAGTTGTGATATTGTCCTGTCAAAAACGAACTAATGAATTAGCTGGACTCAAGTGGGGAAACAAGCCGCAGAAGACAGGCTTATTCGAAGAGAACCTTTTTTTTTTTTTATATAAACGTCATCGAACCAATCTTCAGAAACACCAGCATACATATTGACCATTCTTGCTTCAGTTCGAAATTCAAGGCAATATCACCGGAAGAAAGCCTAGGCGTACAACGGCCGAAACATTCTGGATGGGAAAATAAAGATGAACAATGTCAATAATGTAAATTAATTTGATCACTTAACAATTGCGTAAAATAACATCGCTGTGCCTTTTCTATAAATATTTTCATGGTAATTGTTCAGAAGAGATTTACTCATTGGTACCTCGAATTTAAGAATATAGCCGCTGCCCTAGCTGTCACGGTAAACCTTTGAAGTGTTGTGGCTTTCTTGCCTTGCTTAGAATGAAATGATTATAATGAAGTGATATAAAGATACTTGATTCAGGTAGATAATGAATTGCATTAGTTTAGGTATCTATCAAGAGGTCACTGATGTCACTGTTCTTCCTAAATGAGCCAATTGTTATTGTTCTGAATGATGAATTAATTTGTCTGATAGAGTGATGACAAAAAAGCATCACCGAAATGTAGTTAATTTAAATAATATACTTTTTTTAAAGACTTCTCACCTCAGTACGTAGGTGATCAGATTCATATTCTTTATCATTTGTGAAATGTATTATTCGAGACGATAGTGAAGTGGTTTCTTGACTTCTTCACAGCTCCGAATTCAGTAACTCTATTATCAGTCGGTTATGTGCCATGCATGATACACGCTTAGGCGATCATGTATCTTTCGATACATGACTGACGAGGCAGATATTTGACTGCAGTAGGTTGCCATTAGTTGTAGACCAGTTGCCATCCAAGGCTATAGAACCCCGTCTGTCCTGTTATTTACCCAAATAATGGGAAGAAGAAGAGGATTCATAGCTCCCCTTTCGCACGACTGGAATTTGAACTCTGCTCTCCGATTCTGAGTCACTATCCATTACCCCACCGTTCCTCGAATGATACGAATGAAATAAGAAGTGGTAAGAAAGGAAGATTATGAGGATATGTTTGGGGTGTATTGGTTGTTTTTACGATTTATCTAATGCCAGAAAATATTTTTTTAGATTGTAGGAATATTTTGGAGATAATAATTTTCTACAATTTCTACTAATTGACCCATCCATAGATTGGGGGGGAGATGAGGGGATTTACGCGTAAGTGAATATAACGAACAAGACTGGAATTAGAACTCAGCTCCCCTATTTCCAATTCCCAGCCGTCATAAGAGTATAAGGACGCTAGTATATATATATATATATATATATATATATATATATATATATATATATATATATATATATATATATATATATATATATATATATATATATATATATATATAATCTCAGTCGAGTTCCGCCACGGAATATGTGAGCGAGCGGTTTGCAATCTCTTCATCACCGAGGCCCACTTGGAACAGTTGGTATGATGTTCGCTTGACAACCCAACTGTCAGGGTTTCAATTCTCGGTAGTGGATGCGCACTGCTGATGAGTCCCAAAAATAGGACGAAACGGCCGTCCAGTGCTTTCTACATTCTGTAGAGGTTCCTATCAGACTCGATGAATTAATTAAATTTATCAAATCCTCCGACTAATTACTATATATATATATATATACCTGGTGCAACATAAAAGTTGTTCAAATCCTGTGTCACCATAAATGTCTATCCCACAAAATGTTCAACATCAAAAAATATAAAACACTATACTAATTGATTTTCTTTTTCCAGGTTACAGGGCAAAGATCATCTTGAATAATTTTGAAAATTATCCTGGATTATATATATATATATATATATGTGTGTGTGTGTGTGTGTGTGTGTATTCCATACCAATCTATCATGATCTTTCGATCCTTAGCTATGATTAATTAATCATGAACATATCATTTTCTCTAATCCTCGATTTCCTCAGAATCATTCTCTTAAGCTTGGTGAGAAATTATACAGTCTTATTGCTCAAAGTAGAGACCAATAATGGTATAAAACCCTCGAAAGATTGCAGTAAGTTAACTTTAGTCATTTCTAAAATATAACGGTTCAAAACTTAATGTAACAATTAGACAATTTTGCTTACACACGTTTTATATATATATATATATATATATATATATATATATAATCATCGGATTCTACCTAAGAACACGAAGCTCTGTTTATTTACACGAAGAAGAGAAATACATTGAAAACGCTTTCAAACTCCAGTATTCTCATTATTTTATATTCGGTGCAAAACAAAGGCCCATAAAATATCTTAAAGCCCCGAAACAGCCCCACCTGAGAACTCCAATGTATAAAAAGATATTATCCAGCTTACTAATTCTGTCACATGTACACTCGAAAAGAATCTATCTAAACTCAATATGAAATGTATTACTACTGCATCCAAAACGATAAAAGGCTTACTCAATACTAAACAAAAAAAAACTAAAACATGAAAGTGGTGTTTATTCCGTCGACAGTAATAATTGTCACACGCATAAGAAAAACGTGAAGCAATCTTAAAAGATTATATGAACACAAAAGGGACATTTTACAAAATAATACATCAAATGCGTTTGTTACTCACTGTAACGAGACTGACGACAATTTTAACATAAAAACTGCTATTCGGGCCAATAGAGAAAATAAATATGTCATAGTGAATTATTTTAGAGAGTGCCTTAATCGCAAGGCAATCTACAGTAAGTTTTCGCCCTGGCTCTTCACCATTCCTGGCAGATCTTTTAATATCAGAGTGTGGAATACCAACTTACAAAAGTAATGGAAAGAAAAAGAAAAAGGCTCTAAATATATTCGATTAGATAAAAAAAAAAAAAAAAAAATTCTCATCATTTAGTCAGATGAAGTCCTGGAGGACGAAACGTGTCACACGCAAACTTTTTTTTCCACTTTATCATACAGTATCTCCAATACTGTTATCGATACATAAAAATAGGTATTGTTATTTTATATATATATATATATATATATATATATATATATATATATATATATATATATATATATATATATATATATATATATATATATATATATGTATATATATATATGAGTGTGAACAATTTTACGAAGACATTGTCCGAGGTCGACTTTTCTTCTTTTTTTTTTATTATTACAAACAGCATTTCTTTACAGAACCAGTAACAGTTTTTCTTCTTTTTGAATCTTATATTACTGTTTTTCTCGGTCGCTGGCTTCTTTTTTTTTTTCGTGGTGTTGTCAGTTGTTTGTATATAAAAGCCGCAGTGTCGGATGACATTTTTTTTTGTGTGCGTGTGACGAGACGTGTCAGTGAGGAATAATAGACTGGCGTGTGCCTTGTCAGTTTGGGGTGACGAAGCAGAGAGGCGTATTGATAATGTTTTGCAAGGTCACGAGTTTATCAGTGGCTATGAGAGACAAAACATGGAAAGGTTGGCATCTATATATTTTGTTGTCAACCAGTGTTGATTGAATCATACTCCTTTGTGTATATAGACGCTTTTAAATATGGTCTGTGAATGTTTATTGATGGGTTACCGTTCATGTAAGTATCGCTGGTATAATTGTATATTTGCCTTTTGGGTTTCACACTTAAATGGTTTGAATAAACAATTCCAATGTGTATTTCATTGCGTTTTCATTCTAGGATTATTTCTTCAGTCCTAAAAGAAAGAAGTGGCATAGTATCACTAACTTTTCCTTTTTATTTGAAGTGAATATAACGAACCCAACCGGAATTGAAACTCGGCTATCCAATTAAAATTCCTAGCTTATATCCCCTACACCAATCGCACATCTAAGCTGACAATACCTCGTATTCCCAAACAGTCACCCATCTAGCTACTGGCCAGGCTAGATATTGCTTAACTTCGGCGATGGTATGGGGACCGATGTTTCAACGAGATGTGGTCGTAACCTTTACGGAGTGGATATACGCTTGTTTTCTAAATACGTCAAGCGTATTCCATGGGCGTGTCAATATAAAAGAAAGATCATTTATCGTTGAATAAATATATATATATATGTGTGTGTGTGTGTGTTTATTACGTTTGTGTCCTTTTTAATTACGCTATGCTGTTTTCACACGAAAAAGTGAAGGTACGTGTTCTAGATCATACCTCCCAAATGTATTACTTACTCTCTCTCTATATATATATATATATGTGTGTGCGTGTGTGTGTATGTGCGTGTGGCAATTCATGAGTTATGTTAATCAGAGACTTATTCTCTGCACTCAGTAGTTATCAAAATTTTTAATCACATTGCATTTGTTTATTTCAGGTAACCTATTGATGTAAGAGATATTCTTAAATGAGCCCCTAACATTTCTAGACTGGTGGATTTGAAGGAATGGCCCAATTCCCTTACCACTTCATTCACCAGATATCACTCCCTTGGACTTCTTTCTATGTGCTTATGTTAAAGATATCGTGTATTCGAACATAGTTACGAAACATCACTGATGTAAAACCAAAGATCACTGATGCTATAGCCACCATTGCTGAGGCTATGCTACAGCGAACATGGCAAGAAATCGAGTACTGTTTTGATGTGCTTCGTCCGTCTAATGGTGCCCATATAGAGGTGGATTAAATTTGTTAAAAAAATTCAATACCTATTCTATATTTTGTAACAATTTCTACATATTTGTCTGTTCATTTGCTTTTGTAATATATTTTTTTTAAATTGTAAAGATACTTTATGGACACACGCTCTCTCTCTCTCTACATTATATATATATATATATATATATAGTTAACCGAATATCAAAGGCAACCTTAAGCATCGCTTATGGGATTTCACTGAAAAAGAAAATCAGTGTCTATCGAACAGTAATTCTCACCACATTTCTTTATGGGTCAGAATCGTAGACGCCATACTGGACGCCCACCAATCAACTTGATGCTTTTCATAAACGCTGTCTTCGTTCAATATGCGGTTATACACGGCAGGACAAAATCTCTAACCCTGATCTTTTCATTAAATGTGGCGTCGGTGGAATTGAATCCTTTCTGATGCAGTCACAGTTCAGATGGGCTGGTCATGACATCAGAATGATTTCATGATCGGATGCTGAGAATCTTCATGCATACCCAATTTTTTCATAGTAAGAGTAATGTAGGATTACGCAATTTGATTACGCTTCAAGGACAAAATACAATTTACTTGCTGGTTTTTTTAAGGGTCGTAGAGATATTTCCTGTCCCGTCGCTTTTTTGTGTGTGTATATATCTAAATACGTCTGCGTGTTTATGTATTATAATCTGATTGTGTATGTATTGTCTTTTGCAAGATTTCATCTTCTCTTGTTTTTGCTTCAAATATATCTCCGTTGTCATGAAATTCGGAGAAGAATTTGATCTTAACGTTTATTCCAACTTAATTTCAATAAAAATAAATAGAAAAACATATGTATTTTTTCCTCAGTTTCTTCTATAAATAATTTTAAACTTAATATAGATTAAATTTAAGATTGGTAAGTTTTAAATTTTAAAGATAGTTTAATACTTATTAGTTAGAATGACTTCTACTTTAGTCTAACCCCAACATTAAAGCATTAAATAATTATTATAACCTAAAAGTCCGTTCCAGGTTTTTTGAATACTCATATACTTGTATTTTTATGGGCCATTCCAGCTTATGTAACAGCGTTTTCCCTTGCGAGGGATGTTTGATTCATTTGATCCTTTTAAAACCTTTTAATTCTGCGTCCAACACCATCACTTGATAAGACATCAGAAGTGTTGAAACAAAATGGCTATTTTTGTAGTGATTTTAGAACATGTTTATGTTATAATTTTCGAATAAATAATTATATATATATATATATATATATATATATATATATATGGGATAATAATAAACAATGTTTCATATGCCGAGAACAATTTTAATGGAAAGAAGTATGAAAAAGCCGAAAACTTTTCGCGTTTCATCCTTTAGGACTTCATCAAGGTTAAATTCATGCTTACGTTGATGCGACTACACATGCGCACAAAGGAAAGAAGAAAGCTTAGAATTTTAAATTTAATTTTAATTTAAATAATTTTTAAAAAAAATTAACATAAGTTTTTGCTATATAATCTCACCGAATTCATTCAGATTCTTTTTGTTTATACTTTCATTAAATATTAAATTTCCCACACTGTAATAATAATAGAGCTACCAAAAATAGTGAAATCTTGTAACAACCTGGACGCAAATTACTTTGGATGATTAAAGCATTTCTGAAATGTTCCCGTTTCAGGAAATTATTTTCTCTTTTAATTAGAGTAACATTTTTAAAATCAAAATGTGATCAATCTCATTACTAATGCATTAAATGTGTTGCTTTTTTAAAGACCTCTTTAGTGTTTATATAAAATTTTATTTAAATTCTTTTTTGAGGTTTCCCCGATGTATTGCTTGTGGCAATTAATATAGGTAATAGAGTAAATTCCTCAATCGAATTCTAGCATATTGTTTTGTTTTGTATTAATTGAGGTCTGTATAAGATGTAGTTTTGATAATGTCGTAAAACAAAATAAACTAACCAAACCACATATTGATATCTAATTTAGTCGTCCAGCTAAATATGGGTTTCTCTGAGTTTCTTTCCCAAATTTTTCAAGATGATAATAAAAACTGAACGGAAGCCATTTTTATGGAGATATTTTAATAGGGAAGTCATATATCGTACACAGTATATAGTGAAAATATTTATTGCCAAAAAAATATATTTAATGTAATATTTCCTCGATAGCGCCATTTATGTATATAATCGCAAAAAGACTTAAAGGCTACGATTGTTTAATAAGCATGAAGCAACGCACATATTAAATAACTTGTATTACATTTTTTTCTAAATTTTACTTGACAATGTATTCCAGTCACTGATTAATTTTCTTGGTGAATTTATTTTTATATTTCGTTTGCTTATATTCAAAGCGCCGGCAAGTCTCTTATTTTTCTTGTTTCACTGTCCACATCCAGAGATAGCTCGTTCTATTGCGCAAGAGGCAGTAAAGAATTACATGCTAATTTTTGGAGTGCCACAAAGCGCAATAGCCTACTTGGTTAAAGTGTTGTTTTGTGTATTTGGTGGAATATTGATAGTCAGTTGAATTCCTGGATCGGGTAGTACGGTTTCACTGGAAACAGGGTGATCTAATAAACTGAGCAGTAATAAAAAGAAAACAAAGCAATGTATCCCCAAACAGAGACAGCGGAATGAGAATAATCTACATCTTAGATTAAATGAAATGTTGACAGACACCTGAAGTATTTCGAGTTGGGGCGCAACAGTCGAAACTTTGGGATAAATATGAGGAGATTAGTTTGAAGGTACATAATGTGAATAAAATAATACAGAAATAAACAAAGATTTCAATAAAAGCAAAAGACAAGGAAAATGAACTAATATTAAATAGTAAATGTAATTAAAATGAAAAGAATCAGCGAGAAAAAAATTGGAGCTAGCTGATAAAATCTGATAAAGAAACAGAATACAAATGAAAAGCAGTAAAAGTAAAATGTTAACAGGAAGGAAAATCACCAAATAAAAGAACAATTCAAAGAACCAGACGATAAGGAATAAATAAAAGAATGACTATGATAAACGGAGATTAAAAGAAATAAAAAAAAAAAACAAGAAAATAAACGTCGGGGAAATGTATAAAAAAAAATATCACTGACAACAAATAAAGAAAATCAATAACACCCAAATGTAAAAGAAAAAAAATAAAACCAAATCGGAAGAAAATACAGTTACAAGAAAAGGAAACTCGAAAACGAAATAGTCAAAGATTTTAAAAAGAAAGAAAAATGCCACTAGTTCAATGTTTAGCATCTGTCTGTTCCCAACTGGCTTCCAATCCATCAGTGAACAGCCTACTTTACCTCAGCAAACGCCATAAAATGAACACGTGACTTCAGTCGCGATATTACAAGTAGAGACTAAGACAACGCAAAGAGTGTCGGCTGCAGCCGTAACAACAACAACAACAACGGTAACCGTTGACAGCAACATAAAAAGAAAACATCAAATAAAGGAACATCAAAAATATTCAATACCAGACAGCATGAATGAGATGAATTTTGAAACATGCTGACTAAAATAGAAAAACTATCTTGAAACAGCATGAAAACGGGCCAATCCTTGCATAAATATTACTTTTCATCTTACGTTTATAGTATTAAACGTGTATGTGTGTTCTTATTTTAAGCGTAGCTTAGATGTGTCACCTAGTCGAAAATATGGGGCATTTAGAGAGGATCGAACTCACTAGTATCGGTTCTAGCGAAACTAGGTTGCTACCTATTACATCAAAAGATGTCCAGTGATTTTCGAAGTGTGGCTTAGATGTGGCACAAGACTGAAATTGTGGAACCGACAGTTATAACCAAACTCACTACACAGACGGAATTCGTCCAGCGAGACAAGCTTGCTAATCATTTCACCACGTCGGTGTGTGTGTGTGTGTGTGTGTGTGTGTGTGTGTGTGTGTGTGTGTGTGTGTGTGTGTGTGTGTTGGGAAAATTCTAACAGTTGCTCAACTCAGATCCTGGACAGAAGCACAGGTACGCTGATTCTATTCAGATGTACCGATACATGTTTTTTTTCTTTCGGTTAAAAACTTTCGAAAATATATTTGTGAACATGCCTTAGTAAAATGCTCAATTTATGCAATATTCTGGCATCTTGACTTCAGTCAATTTTCAGCTGCCGTCAGATGACTTACCCCTGTCTTTTCTATGAATATTTTCATGGAAACTGCTTTAAGTTTCGGTTTACTTACACCGACCGCATGAATTTAAGCGTACGGGTAGCTTGCCATGAGGTCGTCTTTATTTCCTGCGGCTTACAAAAAATGTTAGTTCAACATCAATCGTCATCTTCTGTCATCCTGAATCTTGCCACATTTTCGCACTAACATCTTCTATTGGTCTTCTACTCCAAGTAAGACGTTGGGTCTGAGAGGCATTGTCGCCTTATTCGGAGTGATTATAAAGATCCCTAACATAGTTGAGTGAAGTTAGTCCAAAACATCATATAATATTTTATACATAGCAACTTTAATTAATCCTATTATAACTACTTATAACAATATAGTGTATCGACACGTACGCAGGAAGGAAGGAAGTTGCTTAAAAAGTCGCATTCTATAATCCCAACAACCTGTGTTGCCTTAATAGCAACTTTGCCGGTTGAGACAAGTGAGTATCAATGTTTCGATGAAGCGCTTGCTATCTGTTAATCGTTTGAGAGAACACTTTTTATATTCTAACTTCCAGAAGAGTGAATCATTAATTAGGGCTAACCATTTCCATTGACATGAATTGGAAATATTATATTGAATCAATTGCTAGATCTACAGCTAGAAAAGTGAGTAGACTGTGTCGCGCTAGACAATATTTCACATCCGAATCTATTTTACATAATTTTACTCATTTTATTTCCTTATTATCTTATTAATTCGACCACAATTTAATATATTGCTTTCACATATGGCCTGGTGATTCTGCTATATATTTAAAGATCCTTGATAAAATCCAAAGAATGAACTGCAATGTTATTGGTCCTGATCTGGTATCTCTGCTAAAGTCCTTTTCTCACCTCCGTAACATACATACCCTCGTCCTTTTCTATAACTACTACCAGGGTACTTTTTTATGATGATCTTCCGTCTATGGTATAGAGACTTTATGAATTTAACCGCAGTACTAGATTGGCAGCAAGGTCTCATCATTTTATATATGCCTATATGTAACCGTATGTTCTGTGTTTACATTTTCTTTCCTCGCAATTCGAGCTTGCGAAACTCACGGTTTCTTGCTTTCCAGTTACGGTTGTTTGATCTTCAAAAATTTAAATGCAATGTCAATCGTCATGTTCTGTCTTTATTCTTCTTCTTTTATAGTTGTATCTCCTTAATGTGTTTATATATATATATATATATATATATATATATATATATATATATATATATTCCTTGCAGCTCAGGCTTGGTCATTTTTTCAGTCTCCGATTCTACATGCCGTCTTTGTATGGCTGCTACGTAGTATCAACACGGGTGGAGATTATTTACATTGCTCGGACTATCATCCTCATTTTTGTTGCCATATTTATCACAAAATTTTGGCCGTTATACGCTCCGGCCTTCTTCAGGTGCTTGGAATGTCGAACTGAACCCTTTATTTCACTTACTGGGGTAGACTGTTCTAATTCCAATTGCCATGTTTAATAGATGTCAGTCATCTCCTGCTTATTCCCCTCTCCAAGTTTTCCACTGCCTTAACTGGGTATTGAACTCACACTCTTTTGGTCCTTGTCACTTGATCTAACTAACAAGGACACATGGCACAGTGGATAAAGAAGTTAGATCCAGTGACAAGTGTGAGTTCAATACCCGGTTAAGGCAGTTGAGAACTTGGAAAGGAGGATTAACAGTAGATAGCTGATAACTGACATCCATTAAACATGGCACAGTGAGCGAAATAAAGGGTTCAGTTCGACATTCCAACCACCTGAAGAAGGCCGGAGCGTACGACGGCTGAAACGTTGTAATAAACATGGCGACCAAGATGAGGACAATAGTCCGAATAATGTAAATAGTGTACATAATACCTCATCTCAGAAATATAGACAGATTTTCATAATTCTTGAAATAAATCTTTTAGCATTATTTTGTTATTATTTTTTATTGCTGTTGCTTGTTATCACATAATAAATGATGTTTGTCTGTTTCACTGTAAATTCGCTTACAACACAACCGATACAAGTTACACTTTTAATTACTTTCCATTTCGTATTCCTCTTATAGTAATTTCTTCTATAATTATGTCTGCCAGTGAAGAACTCGAGATAAATATTCATGTAGAGGAAATTTTAGACTCAGCGGGAGTCCTCTAACAGAGTTCGGTAAAAAATGTCAACATACAGTGAAACCCGGATATAAGAGAGTTGTCGGGACCGGAGAAGAAGTCTCTTATATCCGGGTTTGGTCTATTTTATATATATATTAACACAGGCTTTAATTTGGGACCAGTGAAAATCTCTTATATCCGGGTTATAACAATCTGGAATAAAATAAAGTCAACATATTAATGAAGTAAATGTTCTTTTGAAGAGTCGGAGTCCAAATGAAATGTCACTATGTCTGTTCCGGTATAAGACAGTCATTTTACATACATGTAGAGACCTGAATCAGTTAAAACGTCAGATAGTGTTCTTGGGCGTTAGGGTGTTGTCAGAAGAATGTAGAGAGCTGATGGTTGTTGTTTTGAAGTTGCTGATAGCAAACGGATCCTTTGATGTAAGTGTGCTAACTGATTTTTATTGACTCAGCATTTTTTTTTCAGTTTCAAAGCTTCGGACTTAGAATATAAAATATCGCAATTTCATTGCTATCTCATTCTTCCTCTCTGTTACGTGATATCTTTTTTATATTACGTCCGCAAGAAATGAATCTATTGAAACCGATGTTAAAATTTACATCATTATTCATTCTTGTGTGGGAATATACGCTTGTAGCCTACTTTGTTTTGCGATAACGATGACTGCAAATCATTTTTTATTAATGTACAGGGGTAGTTTGAAAGTCTTGTCTTTCTATTTCAGATGGCTGACACGAGCACTTACAGACTTTCTCGATGTGCAACAGAAACAATGAAAGTGAATAAGCTAACACTAGTACATATGCTTTGTATTATTTTTCTTCTATTGTTCTCATTACTTTTGGTAGTGGATGACAAGTCTTTCGAAAAACCTTGTATTGTAATTCATATTTCTGAATTACTCTTGCGGTGTCAGAAAGAGTGTATGTTGGACCCTTCCACCTACTATAAAATTAGTAGGAGAGAAGGCCTTGGGAGAACGTTGCCATAACGTTCATTACTGTCAAACTATCTGCCTCGGCAGAGAGGAACCCGGACGAGGCTTTGCTGTAGGGCAAAGTTTTGTCCGAGGAGATAGACAAGCTCAGAACCCGTTTATACGGGTTCGAAGGGAATATTGTTGGCCAAGCTTACGGGCTCGGAGAACCCAATATAAACTCGGACTTGTGTCACATACATCCCTCGTGGCGGGGCTGTTAAACATTAACATGGCATAGCGTGTTCATCTGTCGAACTCTCTGTCTTTGGCAGAGAGGAAATCGAACGAGGCTTTGCCGAATTGCAAAATTTCGTCCGGGGAGGTAGACAAACCCTGAACCCGTTTATGCCGGTTCTAAGGATATTGTTGGCCGATCCTACGGGATCGGAGAACCCATGGTAAACTCGCCCTTGTGCCACATATATCCCTCGTGTCTCTTAAATATTAACAGTCGAATAGATTAAACGCTGGGTCAAACGCCACACACTCACTAGTCGTGTAATATTCTTCTTTTGTATTTACTGTTTAATATATGATATAAATGTAACACTTGTTTTGTTATTTCTTTAACCATTTCTGCTCACAACTGTTACACACATATTTACGTACACAAGAAAACAAATCTGGTTCTTTTAAATTTGGAAGTTATAAAATCAGTTTCATTGTTATTTTTATATATAAAACAGGATTGAGTTGTAAAATATTTGATCAATCAAATTGTTCTACTGTCAGTTAGCATTACAATAGAATGGTTTGAATCAACCTGTAGCCTCTAAAAAATACATTTGTCAGCGAAAACTTTGGTAGAAGCGCTGACTGCCATCGGGATTTTGTTTTCAGCTACCGGCAATTTCTAAGAACACGTCTTCAACAGCCTATCCCATATAAACTAATAAATGCGAAAGCAAAGTTCAACAATCTCCTTTCTCAATGTATACAAATCTTCTCTCTCTCTCTCCACATATGAAATTCCCCTCTCTCTTTTCACACAATTAGATACTTGTTTTCAATATTCATTGCAGGCAAAAGTTTTATCGACCAATCTTCAGTGGCAGCAAATTAATACACTTTTTTCATTTGTATCTCTTTTTTATTTTCTTTTGAACCACAAATACGAGGTTTGATGAAAAAGTATCAAGACTGTTGGTATAAAAAAAAAAGTACCACACATAATACGGCACATAATCTCTTTAGTCTCTTTATGAATTTACCCACTTAATCCAGCGTCATTTCCGTTGATGGAAGCATTCCTGGAAGAGATATTTGGGATAGCGATAGCCTCATCGCATTTTCTTGGATTTCCTCAACGTCTTCAAATATTTTTCTTTTGATGTTTGAAGAGGAAAAGGTAGCAAATGGGGAAATTTGGAGAATATGGTGTTTGCCGAGCCGGGGCAATGTTGAGCTTTTCTACTGTAACCTCTTCAGTGTGGTGAGACGACCACCCTCTATACAATTAAATTACAAGCACTTTGAGAAATGAGCGAGAATGATATAACTTAGTGGGCATGCGCGTGAGAGATCAAGGTCAATCTGTGCCAAGCAGCTTCACACTGTGTACTTTATTGTCTCAGTTACAATATTAACAATCGCAATACGTTTTGATTAAACCACGCTTAACCCGAGAACACTAACCATCAATTAATCTTACACCACTACTAACCATGGGCATATCATAACCGATTTTAAAAATATCAAAAAATATTAAATATAAATCTTTATTTTAAATATTTTACATGCAGGCACTTCAAACTTTGTACTTCGAGTTAACATTAATATGAACTGAAAACAAATTATTTGGGTAAGAAAATCAGGTACTGAAAATTGTAATTAAAAATAGGAAAATTTGCGCTGGGTACTATATACACATGGTTGTTGTCCCGTTTCTCCATGTATTTGTTGTAATGAACTATTTTGAAATGATAAACATTTTTACCTATATTTCTTTAGGAACACACGATGGATTGAACCTCAAAATAAATATTAAATGATGTCTCTAAATACTCAGGTCATGTTTGTTTACGAAAATCAAGTATTTTGTTTTAGCTGTAATAGGAATTTTACAGTTATTTGTATAGAAACATCAATATTTCGGTTATACTAACATACATTACATACATATATGAATTTATTTTTCCATTGATCAATCTATACACCGATGTCTGAATCAAATTTTACACGATTTAAATCGTATATAGCTTACAACAAACAATCTTAATCTGGTAAATAACAACTGTTGTTCCATAGCGTATTTTTTTTTTCAAATCCTTAAACGAAGCGTCTTTTGTTGTATGGAAAAAAAGATGAAGATGTAAGATTTTAGTCTTATGTTTTATTGGTAACTATTCTGATGAAAAGCCACTAAAATGGAAGATATTGAGCATTGTTGATTACACGGCGCTTCTGTTTTATGTATGTGGGTGGCTTAAGTCTCGCTTTTTGAAATCGAGTTTCTATTTACATTTTGAGGTATTATCGCACGCGAAGATTGATTTCTAGAGCGCAAAACATAAAATCGAAGATTCCATTAGAACTAATAATCATGTTTCATGATCTTTATTTGTTTCCATCTTTCTACATCCAGAAATAGCAACGTCAGCCCAGGCAAGCAGCAATTCAGTAGTTACTTACTTGGACCAAAGAGAACTTCGACGATGAAAGTAACTCCGAAAATCATCACGATAGGTAAACAAAACTGGATAGCAAATAAAGACGTGGAGCCTGAATTTTAAGAAGTAAGCTTATTTGTATTTATTTAGTTTTTGTATTTGTATATATTTTGTAATTTTTTTTTGTGTGTGTGTGTATATATATATATATATATACACTTGTTAGAACACACACACACATATATATATATATATATATATATATATATATACACTTGTTAGAACACACACACACACACATATATATATATATATATATACACTTGTTAGAACACACACACACATATATATATATATATATATACACTTGTTAGAACACACACACATATATATATATATACACTTGTTAGAACACACACACACACACACACACACATATATATATATATACACTTGTGAGAACACACACACACACATATATATATATATATATATATATACTTGTTAGAACACACACACACACATATATATATATATATATATACTTGTTAGAACACACACACACACATATATATATACACTTGTTAGAACACACACACATATATATATATATATATATATATATATACTTGTTAGAACACACACACATATATATACACTTGTTAGAACACACACATATATATATATATATATATATATATATATACTTGTTAGAACACACACACATATATATACACTTGTTAGAACACACACACATATATATATATATACTTGTTAGAACACACACACATATATATACACTTGTTAGAAACACACACACATATATATATATATATATATATATATATATATATATATATATATATACACTTGTTAGAAACACACACAAAATATATATATATATATATATATATATATATATATATACACTTGTTAGAACACACACACAAAATATATATATATATATATATATATATATATATATATATTTATGAGAAAACTCTTATAGCCTTCCATTAGCTTACCTCCAAGAGAGAGACTCATTGTCCCTTCTTAGACTAACATGTCCCAAGACAAAAAGGGGAAAAATTATACTGAATCAGTTTCTAAGTTCCTTCTATTATTTAGATATTCTTAATAAAATTCAAAGAAGGATATGCAATATTATTAATCCTTACTTGACATCTCGAATTCAGTCACATTCCCATCGACGTAACGGAGATTCGCTGTGGCTTTTCTATAAATACTTTCATTGTAAAAGTTCTAATGGTACGTAAAGAATATGAATTTAATCACAGTACTCGATTGGTTGCATTTGACAGATGAAATGGCTTTTGATGTAATTGTAAGTTCGATACGAATCGTTACTTCTCTCCTGGTTCAGGTTTGTCAAGCTTATTTAAAAGACACTAAGGAATTAATTCGTGGACTTAAAAGGAGTGAAACTGAAATAAACAGACGTAATACGTCTAAATTGTTTAACCAAACATGCTTGAACGAATATATATATATATATATATATATATATATGGCAACAATATATTATGCTATATTTATAGATTAAAATACTCAATAGAACAGGTCGTATGTACATCTAAAATATACACTGGCGACAAGAGCCAGTATCGACAGTCTATTTCAAATTAAAATCTTCAGGCCACACACACACATATATATATATATATATATATATATATATATATATATATATAGAGAGAGAGAGAGAGAGTATGTATGTATGTATGAGTATATATATATATATATATATATATATATATATATATATATATATATATATACACACACATACACATGACAGCAATATAATATGCTATATTGATAGGATAAAATGTTCAATATCAGGAACAGGGCGTATGTAAATATAAAAGTGTACATTGACGTCAAGAGCCAGCAGCAACAATCTGTTTCATGCTTAAAGGAAATCTTCAGGCGACGCACGCACACACACATTAATTATATATATATATATATATATATATATATATATATATATATATATATATATATATATATATATATATATATATATATAATCTCAACCAAAATTATTGCAACTGCAAGACCAATTCCTTTGTTTTTGTTTTTCACTGAAGATATTTTTATTTAAGTTCCAAAGATGAATTTGAGATAAGATGCCAGGATTTCAGCATTTATTTCCTGGCATTTACATTGAGATGTATTAAAAAGCTTAGGATAAACAATTTTTTGTATCAGATCACACCAATTTTAGGCGAGCAAAAATAAAGGGAAAAAAGTCTTAAAATAAATAACATTTAATATTTGGTTGCTTAACCTTTGCTTAAAAAACTTTATCTAGCCTGGGTCCAATTGACATCACGAAACTGTTGCATTCCTCATTTGCGATGATTTTCTAGACTTTTAACGCACCTTCTTTTAATTCTTCTTTCATTCGGAGGTTTCTTCCTGCAGTTTTCTCTTCAGGAGATAAAATGTATATTCTATTGAGTTATAGTCGGGTGATTAACTTGAAAAGTCTGAAACTGTCCCTTTTTTTCTCCTGATAAGTCCATTCTTGTCTTAGCACGTAGTGAGGCATTGTCCTGCTGCATGATAACCATTCTCCCGAATAGTTGGGATATATTTCTATGTAAACTGGCAGACAAAAGTTTTCTGTAGTAATGTAATTCTCATGTAATTTCTTGTGCTATTATCATCGTGAGTTACATCATCAATAAATATGAATCAGCCAAATCTAGAAGCAGCCATGCAAACCCAAGCCAAGACATTGTTTCCACAATTCTTCACTGACGGGCAAATCCTTTCTTTCTATACACTGTGGCAATTCCATCACTTTGGTAAATATTAATCATGTTCACATCAGTCAATAGAAACTTCTTCTAGAATATTTCTTGCTCATTTCTTTACTTGCAAATTCCAATCTGGTCTTCCCACCACCACTCAATGTGCAATATTTGATATTCATACACACACACACACACATATATATATATATATATATATATATATATATATATATATATATAAATATATATGCGTGTGTGTGAAAAGTAATAATATATATATATATATATATATATATATAATTATTTATATATTATATGCGCGGTACTTATTAGAAAGCGCTCAGTATCAGAGACGATCGCTAAAGCGTGAAACCCAGGGTCACATCTATCCAACCATATATATATATATATATATATATATATTTTATATGATACCATCGCAATAAATATAATTTAGGCTATACTTATGTATTGAGCACTGTTTCTTTTATTTAATAAAAGCAAAAATACTAAAGCATTTCGAATTATTAACCTAACGTGTCTTTCCTATTTTTCTATATTTGCACAGACACACACACATTTTTATATATATATATATATATATATATGTGTGTGTGTGTGTGTGTGTGTGTGTGTGTGTGTGTGTGTATGTTTGAAATTTTCATTTTTGTTATAATATATATTTTAATACTCTAGGGGTAGTGAAAGAAATCAGAAATGCCTACCTATTTAACCTTTTATGCAGCTCCAGGTCTTCATATTACCACAGACATGTTGTCTTTAGCTGCAAAAATACATGGTTTAAATGGTTCCTAGGGGTAAAGTAGCTAAATCTATACGAGCGTAATCTATTTTTATGCAGGAACCAGACACATTCCTTTACTCTGAGCCAATGTATTGAATACAAGTCGCATCACAAGGACGGATTACCAGGATTAACTTATGCGAAAGAATTAATCCAAGATATACTCTACAGCAGAGAGCCGACTGATAAAATTATTCCGAAATAAAATGAATAAAAGGTCTGATCCGAAATTTCCCAGAATGTTCTTAAGTGAGAAAACCCAAGAGTACAAAGATAATAGCAATTTAAATAAATATATTTGTAGAATGAACCCGTCTTTCTTTCGTATTTATTATCTATGATATTCAACTTCTGAAAGACGAGATGCTTTTTATTATGGACATTGAAACATCCAGCTGAGAAAACGTTTTATCATAGTTATCCCGCTTGGATAAATAACACAGTTACATGGAAGTAAACATCGATTGAAAATCATGCTTAAAATATTTCACACTTAAATGAGCACGAACACAGAACAGCGATGTAAATGTACAATAATTAGTTCCACCAAGTTACCCATTAAAATGGAGTTATCTTTCCTTTTCATAATTATACGTGTACAATACGCACTCTTCTTTCCAGTTGTTTAAGCTTCAATGTTCTTGTATATGCCGCGTACTGTTGGTCATCATTGCTCTCGACAATGCTCTGGCCATTGTAACTCTTAGCGAATTTTGTCTTTTTGCTATCTCGTCTACACCCTGTTTTTCTTAAAATAATTTTCACCCTGTACATTTTCTGGGAGCCACTCGAGGTAGAGGGTTATGTTAAGAGGTAGATAGGAGGAAAGATAATGGTTAACTCTAGACTTGAACAGGTTAAGTATGTAGTGATCGAGGAAACGCCCAAAGAATCTGTTTGAGTAGAACTTTATTCTCGCCGACGGAACACGGAAGGAGTGCGTGGTTTACTACTATGGAAGTGGCGTGGCGGATCCTAGCCGTGGAGGCTAGACCAGGTAGAATCAAGAAATGTAGTTCGTCCGTGCACTTTCTATGACAGTAGCGATAAAGCAGTAAGACATTCGCCAAGTCCCGACCGGGAGAGAAATGTTGGAGGGTGCAAAATAATTCTTCTCAAGTAAGGACTCAGTGACGTATTTGAACTTTATCAAGACTGGAAAGTGAAGACCGGGCATCTCCCGGCTAAATATCGCAGCAATACTCTATTTTCGACCGGTTCTGGCACTTATAAAGAATAGCATGAGGAGTCGGGTACTTTCTGGAGTGGTACAGGGAGCCGATCGTTTTATCTGCATCTTTAGCAATGGATCATATATAGGAGTTCTTTCTGAGGTCGCGTGTTCTTACATAGGTTATGATCTGTTTTCGAATATGCCCTCTAAGTGTCAACTGTTCAAATAAATATGTGCGTATTTTGGTTAAATTCAAGCGATCAGAACGTGATAAATACTTGGAGTTAGGAGAAAGACAAATTCTGAAATCCCGTCTACTGTCTACTTTCAGACGAGATTTGGCACATCTCGCATGGGAAATGTTCCCAAAATGCCAAATAACCGCTAGCAAGCCCACTGTGCTACAAATATGGCAGCTGATAAATTGGTTGAACATTTGAAGTGAAAATGCAACAAAAATAATAAGCGTAACAGCGAGAAAGGATAGCGATGAATAAGTTAACTCGTTTATATATCTTGAAAAAGGATATAAGTATTTCCTGGATAATGAAATCGGCTGGTAATGTCATTGTATGTCATGTCGTCATCTCTCTAAAAACACCATGAAGATCTTTATAGAGCTGGGAGAAAAGAACGTTCTTCTTACGTATGCCATATATTCTGCAGATGTGTCATCTTCGCAGTAAGCATTTGTGTCATATTCTGATATTCAACAGTTCCATGATTATATAAAATAAATCCAAGAAGTTAAAAATCATATATTCACCAAATTTTACATATTCCTGCAAAAAAGTTCTAACGTTTTATAAAACTATGCATTTCTTTCTCTATCATTAGTACCATTCTCGTGAATTCTTGCGTTGTATACTCCTGTGTATGACGATGAATTTTATCCGATAGCAAGGCTTCTGATCGGGAGATTGGAGCTTTAATTGAGCGTAGAACAACCTCTTAATAGCGGTTGTTCCCAGCTTCCCCCTGGCCCGAGGGTAGTACCTGTGATGGGTAAATAGTAAACCCCCGAAACAAAATCAAAACACTATGAGAGTATAAAAATACATTTTTATAATAAAAACACAAGCAATACTTTTTTATATAAAAAAATTACCAAAAATTCATATTCATTAATTAAAAACAAAACATTTTATATGTAGTTGAAGGCATATAATTGAGTTCAAAATCTATTTAGTTGAAGCCATTACGTGTTCAGATAATTAGATTTGATAACCCATAGAGGTGTTGATATGCCGCTAAAGAAAATCAAATAGCCAATATGTAAGAACTTTCATGAGATTAATCCATATAATATACTGCGATTCCCTAAAGAAATAAAACTCTTTCGCATAATATAACTTCAATAAGACTACAACCTAAAAAACATATCACTGCCATTAGTAATTATACCCACACAAACATGTATAAGCATAAAAGCTGAGTATCATCTACCATGTATTCCCTTGTGAAACAGAATAACATATCATATTTTTAAGCGCCCAATAAAATTAAATTTTGGAATTGAATGACACATACGGAGTTTATATACTGTTAAACAAACATATTATTCAATCAATCTTACGCCAGTCTAATTTGAGAATTTATGTCTACTAGCATTTTCTACTTTTACAATGCCGGACAGGTAAATTATAACCTACGTCTCCAAACAAATAATTCACCAATAGAAAGCCGTAAAATGAATTGGCCGAAACTTTTCCGAACTACATGAATAAATGAGAATGATTTCAATTATTCTACAACTGTTGTAATGAATTCATTCAATAGTAGATACTGAGCTGGGCTTCTGATACCACCTGCTAGATTTTTGTGAATAATTTTGAACTGCGAATAATACTATGTCAAATCATCGAACAAGTGATTCCTTTTCTTTTACGCCTGTAAAGCTTGTTTATTAACAAAACAAAACAAAAACACATATAAGCAAAACAATATTGCATTCATATGCAAATCTGCACCATATAATTTGCAGTCGTTACAGCTAGAGGCTAAAATAATCCTAACCTATTTGCTGGGATCGGTATTCTTTGAATATTAGCCCAAGATCCAGGCAGTACATTTCCTTAGGGAAGAAGCTGGTTTTATTGCCCAGTGGCTGAGGTGTCCCCAAATGGGGAAATTCTGGGTGGGTGGGGGAACTTTTGCACGGTATAGCCGCTAGACCCACTTTAAACCTCGACCTTGTGTTACATCCGGTTGTGACGGGGGTGCCCTGGTAGACACCACTAATACTAACCTTCAAGACGAACCTTCTAGAAAATAAGTAGCAAAGACATTTAAATAATTAATACAACATTGAATTCACTACTAATCTTGTTTCGGATATCAAAATGGACAGGATACTAAAACTTAAACTTCTGGATCTAGATACTAAGACACCCTGGACAGAGCATAAAATCGAATTATTGGTACCAAAATAAAGTATTCCAAATTTAAATTGTCAAAAAAATGTGGAGGCAAATGTTTTATTTATATGCAAACTAACATAAATATCAGTTGATACAACAGGAGACTAAACTAATCGTTACCATGAAGACGAAACTGTTCGAGAAATAGTAGTGAATAATTTACAGTTTGTCTTGGCTATCAGCCTGTCTTGCAAATATACTATGTTGAACTAAAAAAAACAAGTGGAGAAAACTAGTGTCATATCATTCTACTAGTACCAGTTAAGTACTAATTGTCGGGTAATCGGTGACTAAATCGGTTTTTCGGACGAGAAGAATGATTAGTCACATGACGGAATTAAAAGTAAAACCTATCAAAGGGAGGACGGATAACTCTTTTTGTAGCTACAATGGCCATCAAGACCAGTGGACATAGGTTGAGGTCAAGGTAGAGGGCGGTGGATTCTTCACAACAGAACCAACGGCCAGGTGTCCGTAACCCCGCTGCAGAAGGATACAGTCTGCCAGGTAACCTTGTCCAAGACATGCTACACCTGAATAAATTCCCCTTCGGCTTTCCACTCTGATAACCGGTGGTAACGGATTATATGGTTTGAAACTCGACCCAATTGCCACACCCGGTCATAGTATTGCTGATGATAATGATGATTTAGAGAATGCAATGGAAAAGGAGTGCACACTATTACCTGAGAATTTATGTTAATTCACAGATAATACAGAAAAGAAATCTATACAAAGCTATCACTGTCAATGCTCTGAAGAAAGCAGGTTTTCCAAACAAACGTCCTTTTCTTGTGATATTCGAGTAATTTTCCTTATATTTTGGCTTATATCGTGTGGTAAGATAATTGCCTTATTAAATCTCATATCGTAATTTCGAATTCGTTATGCACATATAATATGTAATTTCGAATCGAATCGAAATACATCGCGTTGTTTTCATTTTAATTCTCATTTTTTGGATTCTAGCCATTTATTAAAATGAATGAATCATTTGAATTGTCATTCACTACTTTTGATGAAATAAATAAAAAATATTTAAATACTTGATATAATAGATATATAGATATCCCTATATTTGATATAATATATATAATTAAGTATATATTTAATATAATAATCATACACACACACATATATATATATATATATATAATTAAATATATATTTGATATAATAAATGTATAAATATATAAAAATAATATATATCTAATAAAATAAATATATATAATTAAGTATATATTTAAAATTATAATATATAAATATATATAATTACATATATATATATTTAATATAATACATATAATTAAATGTTTATTTGACTAATATATAACGATATATAATTAGACATGCATTTGATATATGAAAATATATATGATTAAACATTTATTTTATATAAATATATATATATATATTTATATATTCCTAGCTTAAAAAATACTTAGAAATTGTTATTCAGATTTTGAAATTCATCCAGTTCCTTTTTGTGAGAAGTGTTTTTATTACATAATGACATGTTTAAAGAATCGTCAAAATGTAAATTTAAATACTACTTTCGATTGAAAACATTTTAATGATTTTTTTTCCTGGTAGGATGATAAACTACGTCCTTCAGTAATGTCTCTGATCAGGCGTTTAGAGGTTTTGAGAAGCATGGAAGAATCTCTTATTTGGTGTTGTTCCAAGGTCCACTATAGCCCATGGTTGTAGCACCTGTTTGGGTCCTAGTTATGGGCAAATAGTGAATCCCCAAACAAAAATATAACACTATGAAAGTATAAAAATACAGCAATATATTTTTATTTAAGAAAATATTTAGGAATAATACCTATTTCTAGTTAAAAAAAGAAAAGAAAAGAAAAGAAGAACAGCCATGAATTTATGTCTTGAGTTGAAGCCATAAATTGCCTTCAAAATATTTAGATTTCGTCATTAAATAACCCACAGAGGTTCATATGACACTAGAAAAGTCAACCTACGTGCAGTTACTATTGATTTTTCTATTTAATAAAGTTTAATATCGGAATAATTAAAAACTGCCACATTGGGTGCAATTAAATATTTTATAAAAAACAAGTTAAAAAAATAAAATAAAAGGAATTAAATAAACTCAAAATTGCCATTTAAGTAGTTCTTAATATCTTTTTTATTAGGTATCTCCGAGGGGAATCCTATATTTTGACGAAAAATATTAATTAAAAATTTAAAAAGATGAATTCTTACCATTTCTTACTTTCATGACAGAGAACTCTCATTTACATCTTTAAAAGAAAAAAATAATTCCTAATTTAAAAAGGTTGAATTAAACGTCTATGAAGTCAAAATAATCTCTTGAATCGACAAAAATCAAAATAGCCTTTATCTGATTGGCAGGAATTTGATTATGAAGACTAAAAATCTAATAAAAATAAGAATAATCGCATTAAGACGTTTTTTTTCTGTTTTGGCGGGGAGACGGGTTGCTTTAATCTTTACTCGTTTAAACTACACAAAAAATGCCCAAATTTGGTTAAAAAAGACAGTATATATATATATATATATAAAATAGCTGGCTAATTGTATTCGACGATACCCGTCTAATAGGCCGGCTAGTCAATCCCTATTGCAGAGAGCACTCAGGTACATTTGTTTTTGCTCAACTCCCAAAGAGTCCATCTTTGGTTTATACTGGAGCTATGCTGATCAGACCTTAGTTTCAGTTTCTGGAAGAGAGTGTGTTATCTAGTGTGATCCACAGTTTGAACATTGCCAATACGCTCAAGCCCTCGGTCACGATGAATTGTGGCTTCGTACTAACACAGTTATCGACGCTACCCATTTTCACTCAAAAGGCTTGGCTCAACACGTGTTATGTTTTTAAGGTATTTTCTAAAGGTGCCACACGCTGGGATCAACCTCGATCCAGTCCGATAACATGACGAAATGACCATGGTAAGATTCGTATATATATATATATATATATATATATTACTGATTGAAATATTGGTTTTGACAGCTCTAGACTGAATTATTTCCGTTTCTTTGTATGGTGGCCCATAAAAACTTTTAAAGTTAATTATTTTTCTGTAATTATGTATTTATCGAGATGAATGTAGGGCGTCATCGCTTAATGTAGTGACAATGTTAACAGAAATGTCCTATGGGGATAAACTCCTTTTATACAGACACTTGTTAAATTTTGCCAATTTTTTTTCCATTTTCAAGAGAAGATTAATTTCACCCTAGTCACAGTAAGAAACTCACTACAACACAAGGGGTTACTGAGTGTGAAAGTATAACATTTTCACAAACGAGAAGTGCGTGAAAAATAAAATTTTAGATTAGAATTTATGGTTACATCTAATTCAGAGGTAAATTAATGGGTCCTTTCTTTCTAATGTAGTACAGCGCTTAAATACATAAAGTCTAGGTACCATAGCGAAAAGTTCATCAGAACAATTACCATTAAAGTGTTTATACAAAATGCACCGGGCCCTACATTATGTAGGTGGGAACGTCCCTGAAGCCGAGATGGCAGGTCACGACCAATAATATTGCAGATTCTTTGGATTTTTTTCAAGAATCTCTAAATATACAGCAGGAGCACTAGAATATATGTGGCAGTAATATTGAAAGCATGGACTTAAGACATGTAAGATAGATTCTAGAAAGAAAAATTGTCTAGCAAGAGAGTGAACCAGTTTTATTAGCAGCAGACCTAGCAATATTTTCAGTATAATCTTTTCACTTCATGTCAGTCGAGAATGTTAGCCCGAAAAGTCACAACCTGTCACAATCCTAGAATTTAGCATCAGCCATAATCACATGAGAGTTTTGTTTTGGAAGCGTTAAAATTAACAAGCCATTCTTTGTCCCAGTTAACAGAAAATTGTAGGTTATTTTTGAGGCCAGCTGCCATGACATCATCAAACTGGCCAGATTTACTGTCGAGTTACATTTGAAAGTATTCGTTGAACATGCAGGTGTCAGTTTTCTTGGACAGACACAATGCACTTATATAATAAGAGTTTAATGCTAGATTTCACAAGTTTATCCTCACCCTTGCATATTAAATCTATCCTCAGTTCCAGCCTCTCCTCAGAGCCTATTTTTGTAGAATATTTAATTTTATGAAACTATACATATGACATTTGCAAGGAGAGCCAGCACTATTGATTAAAGTATGAAGTAGGCAAGGATATTCAAAGAATTGTAAACGTTTTTGATAAACATTTCAAGATGTGTGTATAAATAGGATTCTATTTATACACATATAGTCGACACGGAAGACACAAAGACACGTCTAAAATATAGGAATGTTTTACATTCAACCCATTCAGAGAAATTGGATGAGGATTTACCTAAAATTCAATGGAGAAAAACTAGGAGTGTATAAAAAGCAAATTTCGACAAAACAAGAAAATTGAAAAGAAGACAGTTTAAAATGTAATAACGGATTTTATATATAAAAAAAAATGTCACACAATTTAGTGCTTTCATCCCGACCGAGGGACGTCAGTTTAGCCGAAAAAAGTATTAACGATTTAATATTGAAGCACACACACACATAGACATGTATTTATTTCGTTCTAATCTGAGAAAGACTATCAGAGTAACTGTTTTTGCATAAATACAGCAGGGGAAATGATGTTTGTTGATTTCGGTAGAGTAGAATGAAGTTTTTGTCGAATCGAATGCTTGGGTACACTACGATGTCTCTGGTCGGGGTAGTCGCTGGGATTTGATTGCTAGGATGAATAACTTTAAGAATAACTTATAGTAATACTGGTACATGAGATAAATAGGACCGTGAGTATAATAGCGTGGACAGAATGGTCGCAACTATTTTTTACTTTCTCCGACCCAAGGCTTACGGCCGTATCACGTTCGAACATTGTTTCTCATATGATCACCGAAATTAAGCAACGTTGACCTTGGTCAGTACCTAGATCAGAGACGGCTTGTGAATACCCTTTGTTGTAAGGTTGCATTCACGCTGTAATGGATAATGACTCGAAATTGGAAATGGGAGAACCAAGTGCCAATTCCAGTCGGGTCTGTTTACTTACCCGCAAATATCATTTGGATAGAAGAGAAAACATCTTTTTTTTCTGACCCCTTCTTAAAAATTACAATCTAAGAATATTTTCTGGCTTTAAATAACCTGCAAAAGGTTGATAAGCCGTAAAAAAGCAAACTAATAAATCAACCTCCGTCCAATTCTTTCAAATTTAATCACATTCGTCCTTCTAGAAAATAAAGGTCGCATTTTTTTTTTCTTTTTTTATTTTCCGTGTCAACCGGAAATACACAATTTTAAAACTTCGACGAGGCCAAAGAATAACAAATTTTGTCGGGTTAAGAGGTTTCACTAGCATTTACTTCTGTGTGTTGTATGACCACAACAATATACATTTTAGAACTGTGTGGATTCAATCTTATTCGCGGGCGAATCAATATCTCGCTTTTTCCGTGACAGCTTTTCAGAAACTTCCTTACGTTTGATCGCTTCGACGCACAATTATATGCGGTTTTCTTATCTGTCTTCCGTCAGTGTTAATTATCGTTACAGTGGTCAGATGCCATCGCCAGCCACAAACCACGAAAACAGAGTCCTGCGCGTTATCTTGAAGCACCCACAGACATATACGCTCGAAAATACAATTCAAACGATTTATCTTTCAACAAATAGATACGATGCACTTTGTAGGAGACTTGCTATTTATCAAAGAATGCTACATTTCAGACCATTACAAATGCAGCCACTTGGATGATTACCCATTTCTTTCTGGTGTCAGTTTTCGACGTTAGTCCCATTCTCACCGACGTGGTTTTGCTGCCCTCTGTCTTTTCTAGAAATGTTTTCATGGCAACTGCTCCTTGGTGTCCCGAGTACATGAATTTAAATGTGGTATAGATTGGCATCCGTTAACCGTTGAACTAGATTAATTCAATCGCAATTTCCTACTCTAATAGTTTCTTTTCTCGCACTTCCCACCTGTGAAACTTCTTTTTCGTTTAACTGCTTCATTGATAAAAAAATTTAAATGTAACGCCAATCGTCCTCTTCTGTCGTCTTAAAACCCGTTCATCTTTTGTCCTTTCCTCAGTCCTTCCATTTCTGTTTTCTCATTCACATTCACTCACTGTAACCTGCTGCGTACTTGTGGCCTTCCCGCCTTGCTAGGTTGTGAAATTTATTCAAACTCTGCAGCGAAGCTATCCTAAGTGAATCGGAAATCATACAGGTAATATTATCGGTAGGCGTTAACTTAAAAATATAAGACACGCAGGCGAAAACGTGTTCTTGACTGATATGGAAAGAAAGCGAGTAGAAGAATAACCATCGACCGCTAGAAGAGATACAATATAGTCAACAGCAAGCGGAAAGTACCAAGATACGAGTTACTAACAAGTACGTAGGCTTAACTATCTGGGAATTCTTAACAGAGGATACAAAAATGAGACGCCGAAATCCAAAGAGACATTAGACTAGCAAAAGGTGCATTTCAAATGCTAAGTGCTGAGAAATATAAAGATTTCGTTAGAGACCAAGAAAAGATTGTTGGATAGCTGAGACATCCATACTCTTGAATGCGGATGAAGAGAGAACTGAAGGCAAAAGAAATGTGGTTTTACAGAAGGATACTGAGAATTCTATTGCGGATAGATGAAAATTTTAACGAAATGAACACTTAACAAACATGAGGAGACAGCTAGAATTTCTTGACAGTGTGGAAGGATGACATTGAAAAACTAACACGCACAGGGCATGTTGAGTTTTAGAGAGCTAGGGGAAGACAGTGACGGTTAGAAAAGAGAGAAATCCTGCTAAGTGGTAAAAAATTTCGAGAACCATTATCGTGCATATCCTGAATGGACGCGGTATTTAGAAGAAGAGACATTTTCTTAGTCTAAGCTAAGTTAGGAAAATATTAATACATGTTCTATCCAAATATGACACTGTCAAATAAAGTTATACAGATTTCCTAGAGACTAAACATTATCTCTGAAAACCTGTTATTAGTCAGAGCGGTGCATAGAGGTGAATATGAAAACGAGGCATACGATTCAATTTAAAATCCTTGATACTGTTAAGCGAAAGAAAATCTTTAGTTCATCGACTCTGGTACCTAAGTATACGGGTAACCCTATGTTTACTGGCTCCTAAGAGTAGGGAATTTAACAGCGGGGGGGGGAACTACAGCTAATTCCGATCGGCTTCAGGCTAAATATATACATGGGAGTGAACCATTAGCAAGCGCATCCAGTGAGGTGATGCCATGGAATAGCTGGGCAGGCGACTTCCGAAACTGAAGTCAAAGGCCGGAGCAGAAGTCGTCCCATGATGGATTAAATGGCCATGTGTCCCTGAAAAAGGTCTAACTTAAAGTCGGCTGGGATTTGACACATAGAGGGACGAGTTTCGCCAGGTCTTGTTGGCCCAGACAAGCTACGCAGTGCTAAATATCTTCCAATCTAGATATGTGGAAGGGAGTTGGTGATCAGCTGAACAGTGACACTACAATCAACCATACACAATCATGTGCAGATGATGATGATAATGTTAAGGCGCAGATAATGATAAGGCGCAGATGATGATGTTGATGATGATAATGATTGATGATCTTTCTGATATGTTCAGAGTAGAATAATTGCCATTATAACAAAACGATTTTTCTAAGCCTTTTGATATTGACTTTTTACAAAATAATTATAATAATATGAAATAAATGTTGGCTTGTCTTATTCGTTCAATTTATGTCCCCGTTGAATCATAAACTACGGAATTTCTATTACCCTTTCTGACCTTCATAGAAGGCTCAGTATTTTTGAACTGGCTCTTCGTGTAGCCCGAGAATCACGTGTGTAATTTATTAAAGAAACACGTCAAAAATTGCACGCCCTGCAATTACTGTAGATACAAAGATGCAGCAAATAATAAATGCATATACTGGGTGTAGACAATTTTCCAACATATTCCCAGTATAATTGACGTGTGAACAGATATATTGAATAATTCAAAAAGCTCATCATTTCAGGCTTCTAACTTTTGCTAGGAAGCTAATGCAAAATTCCAACCCCGGAGCTTTGCAGATAATACAGAAAAGGAATATTTTTTTTGCCTCCCCACAGAAATGATTGTAATAGAGTATGACTGCTTTGTTTGTCCCTAGATGGACTTGCTTCATAGAGCTTGCAAGAAATGACACTCGTTAGAACACCATTCGATAGGGAGATTTCATGATTTAACTGGTGATGTGTTATTATGTGATGTCAACGAACACTCGTTGCCACTATTGTAATGTCAACGAATATATGTTGTCACTTTCGTAATGCTCATTGTAGTAGAGACTTTGTAATCGCAGATACAACTATAGTAACGCCGATGAACATTACTGATGTCAGATGCCTTCGAATAACACTAGCACTAATAGTAATTGCTCTATAATACTTGCTCAAAAAGTAACCACCGAATAGTAATCCGTATAGTAATCAGGATAGAAAAAATATATAGAAATAATGAATAGTATAGAGAATAGCAAACAGTATAGTAATAGAGGATAGAATAGAAATGGTGATCAATTCAACAGCACGCTAATTCCTATCTATACATATTTCCTTTACTATCACGTGATCTACTTCTTCGAAATGGGATCCCCCGTGTTTGCTCACTGGCGATCTATGTTCAAACTCCAGTGTCGACAGTGACACTTTATTCCTATATAACATCTTACAATTATTTACTTACATTATTTCCGGATTCAGTATGTATTTTCCCTATTAGAAATGAGGATAATGTTCATTGCCAGTGATCAGAAATTAAAGTTAGTGTTGCGGAGAGAATAAGTATATCTACAATATTTCTTCATTTTTTAACTGATCGTGACATTACGATATATTTTATTCTATTCTCACGGACTTTATATTTTAGAATAGCTCTCTTAGAGAGGAATGATTTTGGAATAGCTGTCTTAGTGAGCAATGATTTTGGAATAATTGCCTCAAAGAGAAATGTTTTAGAAAGCAATGATTTGGGAACAGCTCTCTAAAAATACAATGATTTGGGAATAGATTATCTTTGAAACTTTCAAAAAAATAAAATCCCTGAATTGAACACTGCAAGAAAAACGACAAACAATCAATTGAAAGAAGTCTGCTCATTGGCCAGAGAAACAGGCCAAAATATGAACTACAAATTCGCGACCACAAGCAAAAGAATGTACAGAAATTTAGCTATTAGGTTGGTGCAAAAATAATGACGTAATGTCGTTTTTGACGTTAAAATACGTCAAAAAAAACGACATTATTACGTCATTATTTTTGCACCAACCTAATATTTGGAAAACGCGACAGCGCACTGGAATGGCGAAAGACGTCTTCCAAAGAACTCAACAAACAGGAAATATAGTTCTAATTTTTTTTTTAAATAATGTTGAACTGCTATGCATTATCAATCATTCTATAAGGAAGTGGATATTTAAAAGACGAACAGTGATTCTCTTCTATAAAAATGATACTGAGAGTGCCATGTCAGTAACGTGTGATCAACGAAGAATATTTAAAGAAAATAAGAATAAAAGAAACTATAGGATGTCTGGGGCGCATCATTAGAAAAGAGGGCATGAAGAATTTGACACTCACAGATAAGTGGAGGAGTATAAAATAGAAAAAAAAATCGAGCAAAGTTTGAATCGGAAAGAGACAAATCTATGCGTCACATAATGAGAAAATAAGTTTTGGAGATTTTTGACACTGAGATGTTATAAAACTAAAGAAAGGAGAGCATGAATCATAAGAACAAACTACATAACGAACTTGTTTAAATGGATAGCATAACATAATTTAAGAGGAACAGTAAGCGAATAATCATTTCACTGATCTAGAAGGAAGTCTAGAGGGCACAGTGGCCGAAACGTTGTGATAAAAACAACAAAGATGACGACAATTATCCGAATATAAATAGTGCAAATAATGATAATTCCTCATCATGAAAATTCAGACAGAGATTAAGGATAGAAAGTTGTAGAAAACTACAATCGTTCAAAATTTCAAGGGAGATGGTGTATAAGGAATGCTCTTAAAGAGGGTGTAGCCATTAACCTCTTTATCCTTTAGTTTTATTGAAATTTAAAAGCACACACAAATAAGATGTATTTTATGTGTCTTGAGAGACAATATTTCTCTCCAGAATCTATCTTAAGATAAGTCGACCATTCCTCTACAATTAGAATATTACTGCCACATATGGTCTGGTGTCTTCGGTATTTATCTTGAGCTTCTTAAATCCAAAAAAATTAATCAGCAATATTATTGGTCCTGATCTGGTGGCTCGGCTTCAGTCCCTTTCTCACCGCCGTAGATTTGCATCTCTGTCTATAAATACTTTGATGGTAATTGTTCACATGAACTCTTCATTATGGTACCTAGACTTTTTGAATTTAAGCGCAGTACTCGACTGGCGTCGAGATCTCATCAATTCACAGTAGAGCTAGCTAGATTTAACCGTAAATTTTATGCTGACAGTTTCTTTTCTCTCACTCCTCCCTCGTGGAACTCAATGCTTTCTAGCCAACTTTAATCTACAAAAGTTTAAATGCAATGTCAATCGCCATCTACGCTCCTCCTGATTACTCTTCGCTCTTCCTGCTCATTATTAATGTTTCTGTTCCTATTTCTTCCTCACTCTGTAACACCTTATGTCTTAGTGGCTATACTAATTTTCATGGAGTGATACCGATTAACAAATACATTCTTGTACTTGCACTTTTCTCCATCGACCTCAGTATAGTGTCTCGTAGTTTATAGTACATATATATTGCTATTTGAAGTTGGGCACCTCGAGGTGGTGTAATGGTTAGCAAGCTTGTCTTGCTAGCACATTTATGACTGAGTAGTGAGTTCGATCCTCACTGGGTGCCCCATCTGAGCTACGCTTGGAAATTCACTATTACTATTTGAAGTGTGATTGGTCCGAAGCCCAAAGATCCATTATTAAGAACAGAATTCACAATATGCCTTTACCCAAGAGAGCTAACACTATAATTATAATATTGCGCGAACCAGTATTTAAAAGTGAAAGCAAGATTCATTCTGGCAAGGAAGAAATTATATCTTATGAATTCGCTTTGGCTCGACACGGCGTGAACGCAGACTATTTTGACTCGTTGGACTCAGTGAAAATTTCAGCATGGGTGACAATCGTGCCTCGTATTGGAGTTGGTAATTCCCACGGTGACCACTCAGCATTGCAGGTTACTATAATTCTTTCTCAACATTGATCTATTACAGAGCCAACACGAGCATTATTGGTCGCATATCGATCATAGCTAGCCACTAAGGACTTATTAATTTTTGAGATTCCCATATGGGAATGGTTTTAATGCATATTTTCAGTAACGATATTTCACACAACACAACAAGGAAGAACAGACGCAGACCGAGAAGAAATTGGAAACGTGATATAATAGTTAACAATTAGATTAATTACGACTGAGTAGGGAATTCAATACTTAACTGTGAGCTCCACATTTTCGGCCTTGTACCACAGCCAGGCTGAGAAAGTAATTTTGGCAACTCGACATGATGTAATGGTTAGCAAGCTTATCTCGCTAGAACAGTTACGACTGAGTAGTGATTTCGAACCTCACTAGGTGCTTCATACTTTCTGTTTTATGCAACTTCTAAGCTTACACTTAGAAAGTTACCATACCTACCCATAGCTGCATGCAAACACAAATGTAAATATGCTTAGACACACACTTATCTATCCACCTACATATCTAAATGCTGGTGAGTCAGCACGAAATCCTAAAATTTACTTTAATCTATATCTAAATTTTTTTTAATATAAATAAATGCTCCTTTAATGTTTGTATCTACAAGTTTGTGTTTTATATGTTGCCGAATTTAAAACGCTGTTTTGCCTTTGGGAGATGGGTTTTCTTACTGACAGCCCTAGATTTTCGGTCTTGTGCCAGACATAGATACTCTTTGGTAACAGAACACTTACCGCAGAGCGTGAGTTAGCAATATTATCTCACATACCAATCGTAGTACTTTCTGTCTTCAGTTCGCTGAGTGGAAATTTAGCCATAATAATCTAAGCTAAATAATATGAAACTATTCTGAAAAGTTCTGGAAACGACTATATTACCTATACCTTACTCCTTTCTGAAAAAGACCCTGTACATGTCATTCAAAAGTAGGAGGATAAGCAGTAAGTACTGCTGAACTATCTGATGATTCTAAATATATTTTAAAGTCAACAACCAGAGGTGAAAGCTTCATGTTTAGACGCAATCCACAGTCCATCTGACGATTGTGACTAAGCATTAAACAGACTGTCGCCGCTGGATGTTGACCTGAATGTCCACTTCTATATTTACATACGCTCTATCCTTGATACTCTACACTTTAGCACATGAATATAGCTAACTTAAAACTATATATATATATATATATATATATGTAATTTTAAGTTATTTCTGAAGAAAGATTGAGGCCAATCTGAAATATCAAATATATATACAAATAAATACTTTCATAAAAGAACATTATTATTTTTTTTAATTTGCAACTTTTTCTATATATATATGTATATATATATGATAAAATATAATTTTAATGCATTTTTATATTCGAAGTGTCCTCTGTTTACTTCTACACACGTAAGCACCCTTCGAGTCATTGCTTGGCGGAGCCTTTCAAATACTTCCGAAGGGTGTCGAATGGTTTCGCAGAACCCAAGAGTTGTTGATGAAGCGTCTCTGCATTAATAATATGTGCTGCATACAGATACAAAACTCCAAAGAATTGAGATCGCGGAAACGTGCAGGCCATGGAAACGGTCCACGCCTATCTGTCAGTGCAACGTGAACAATTAACAACATGCGTCTTCGTATTAGCAGGGGTACATCCTCTAGCACGATTGGAAGTGTGTTAGAAATAAAGTCCCTGTAGTCAGCTGCGGTAAGATGTGCTGGGAGAACATATCAATCTATTAGAAAGTAACATACAATTTCAGCCGACACATTGATAGTAAACAGATGCTAGGCCCTAGCCGGTATTGTCACATGGGAATCCGATCCGCCCATAAACGTTGTCTGTGCAAATCTGTTAATCTCTCTCTTCCAAATGATGCGTCATCCGCAAACAAGAGTGAAGAGACAAAGAACGGATGAACAGTTTGTGCAATAAATCATAGGCAAAAAGTCTTCCTGTTTTGATTGATCAAAGGGCGAAAGAACCTGCACATTTTGTAAATGATACGGATGAAGGAGTAGCTCTTGATAACCCACCATGCGGTACTAGGAAATTTTTGATAAATTAGGGCCACTTGACATGTACTGATGCCTGGATTGTTTCCGTAAGCTTGTAGAATGTGACTTTCGTAGTCAGTCGTATGAGGGGAACTAAGTTTTCCTCGGTCCATAGTTTGCGGTGTCACGGCCCCTGTCTCAACACGGCGATAAACATCAACAAACGTCTTACATCCTCGCGTCCATTACCAATTGGGCGAGCATATGTAAAAATAATATCTGCCTGCTCACGATATTAATATCCTGTCATTGTTAAACGCCACGCAAGTTCGTAAAAGTAATTCTGGTACACACTTATATATATATATATATATATATATATATATAACTGCAATATAAACGGTCAGAACACATGTCAAAATTTTTTACTAGGTTACTTAAAAAAACAAATAAAAATAAATGACAAAAAGCAAGTCCAAATAAATAAATAAATTAACAAATAAATAAATTAACAAAACGCTCCCGGCAAAATAACCTTTAGAATAAATAAAAAATAAGCAAAAAAATGTAAAAATGATCAATCCAAATAAATAATCAAAACAATAAACATAAAATAACCCCTAGAATGTACTACCCAAAATGCACTATTGACCCATATATAGAAAAAGTAGAGAAAAAAAAACAACACGTCTCCTGATGATTGCGTTTAGCATGAAACAGTCTGTCGCCTCTGAGCACTTTATTCCATAAATCTATCACACCTTAAAACTATATATATATATATATATATATATATATATATATACTGATTTAAATAAAGTTTTAAAATATTTGACGTTTATGGGTTAACGTACTCAATATTACGGGTAGAGCGTATGTAAATATAAAAGTGGACATTGGTGTAAGCATCCAGTGACGCCAGCCTGTCGCCGCTTGGTGTTGACTTCTATATATATATATATAAGTGTGTGCGTGTATGTTTGTTTATTTGTAGAGATAGTAACCCGATACAAGAAATTTGAGAAATAAGAAAAAAACAAAAATAATAATATTGATAATTTGACTAGTAATATTTATTATATATTAGTAGGCCATTAGACCAAATTGAAGCATATGGAGAAAGATTTTAAAAAGCGGAATTTCCGGACATTGCTCTGTAGTTTCTCAATAAAAAATAAAACACCAAATGTGATTTTGGGGGATATATCTTTTTCGCATGTATTATATTACTGATGAGAGCTAATAGTTTTGAGCTGCTAGCAGTTTGCCATGATTTTGGTTGTAGCAGGGGTTTTTTGTGTGTGTGTGTGGAAACTTTATTCATTGAGTTTGTTTCAATACCTATTTAAATCTGCATGAATTTATTTTAAAAAATATGTATTTAAACTCGATCATTCGACGTTCTTATTGCAATTTAAAGGAAGCACTAAAAGGACTTATCTAACATTAATAATATTATGGTCTGGTTGGGCGAAACGGTTGAAATAATATTTTTAGCGTCGTCCTCATGTTTCCATTTCCATTTGGACTAAAGACCTACTAATATACAATAAACATTAATCTTATCAATCTTATTATTTTGTTGTTTGCTTTTTTATTTTCCAATTTCTTCCCTTGGTCTCCTTTATCTACGTACTATAAGAAGCATACGTGCACAATTTCTCTTTAACATATCTATATATATATATATATATATATATATACATTATTGAATATAGAAACAGAATTTTTGCGAGCGACTTATTTGCTAGGCCTTGTTGAAAAGAATCATTCACTCAAAAACGCCTGATGAAGCGTAACATGCTCGGAAGCTCGATCATGGTAGCCCAAGGAAGAAACACCTGCTTCGAAATCTTTCAAATGCGCTATCACGTGGGACAAATCATCGTATTATTAAAATAAAATGGCCGCTGCCCATCTGCAATCTCTTCGGGAATCTTAGTTTTGTGAGCAGAAAAGAAAGTCAGTGAGATCCCGCGCACACACGTGTCTTGTTAGTTTATGTGCATGCATGTGTTTAAGTGTATATGTGTGTGCGTGAGAGAGAGAGAAAGAGAGCGATCGAGAAAGAGAGAAAGAGACAGAGACAGAGAATGCCTATGTTTGTGTTACAGTGTGTGTAGTTGAATGCTTTTATATGTAAGTGTCGGAGTGGCTTTGTATTTATGTTGATTTGCATTACAATGATTATAATTTTGTCAATCAATATATTTCTTTTCAGCAAACCCCAACTGTAATATAAGTGGGTTTCGTTGTAAATGACTGACAAGGAGCAGTGGTTTCCCGTTTCTTATATGTTCGTATCATATTTTTCTTTTCCGGGCATAAATTATATAAGAATTGTCCGAATGGCTTGCAAGCGCTTTCCGCTATACCTTTAACCATTATAAAGGATGGATTTAGTTTACATTTAACTGAATATATGGATTGTTTTATGTATTCATCTAGGGTTATAGTAATGCTGTATTTTTCAACACGATCAGATCACTATGTCCGTGATCATAAGTTGATATTATTGAGTGTTGGATTTTTTTTATTTTTTATTAATAATGCTTTCATAATTTTTTATCCTTTTTGTACATGTGGATGATGCTATAATATTTATCATATATATATATATATATGGATGTCTAATTTAAAATGAAGAAACATACAGCAATGCGTTTGCAAGTTGGCTTTCACCTTCTGGCTCATGAGACCGTGTGTAATGATGACGCCCCCTCCCGCCTAAAAAGTTTGGATGCTGATCTTGGAATGTGTGTGTGTGTTCGCGCGTATGTGTGATATGTTTTAAACCAATTCACAACGATGTCTCACTCTAGTATTGTCGCGAATTTTTAAGAATCGAAATCTAGTCTTGTGGTCAGATTGTCCTGAACTTTTATCCATATAAGAAATATAGTAATTATTTGATTAATATTTCTTTACATATGTTAAATACAATGATCTTTCGAAATGACAAAAATATATATATTAATTTTCAATACATTTCCGTTTTCATATTCACAAATATCTTGAATGATAATTTGTTAGGTTTATATTGTGTACACATCTTTTTTTTTATTTGGCATTAATTATAGTCAACATATTTTAAAGGATGGTAATGTCAAATAATGTTAATTTTAAAGGGTGGTAACGTTAAATAATGTTAATTTTAAAGGATGGTAATGTTAAATAATGTTTATTTTAAAGGGTGGTAATGTTATATAGTTAAACGCATTCATACACAATTTGTAAAAATATACACGATTCCACGTTGGTTCAAAGTCTGAAATGGAATCATTTGTAAAGATTCTGGTATTTATTAACTCCTTTTTCGGAATTTTAGATAATAGCAAGAGCTCAGTTCGATTGTTCTACGTGGCTACAGTTCTAAGCAAATCAATGTTACATGTTGTTATTACTGAAGAAATGCACCACTCAGATAAATAACCTTCCTTACCCCAAAAGGACATGATACCCCTACGATCGCATAAACTAGGGAAACAAGAATAAAACTTGCGAAATCTATGCATGTCTATCTACGTACAGAAATCAACAGCTGAAAGACATCAATTTTTGGCTCGAAATAATTATTTAGTGCATACTGACGACTAAACCAATAATGTTTGACAACGAAGCTGTCCCTGAGGGACACATGACAACTTTATTTTTTGCCAATATTTCTGTTGTATTTTTGGGGGATGGGGGGGATTGTACATGGAGTTGAATCTAATTAAGACTACGGTGTTTATGCCACCAAATATCTGCGGTAAGTTTAGTAGAATATATTCATTTATTTCTGAATATACAGAAGATTTTCCCCCCAAAACATATTTGCTGAGTAGAAAAGATTGATTCAGTCTCCATGAAAGAAAAAAATTTGAAAAGTAAAATTAATAAGTTAATCGAATAAGAACTGACAGAAAATGTGAATAAAACGTCTTATCTGTATTAATAATATTACATACATAAGTTTTCAGCTTTCGAAAAGAGATATTTGAAAGATGTGAAGACTTTGATAAAAAAAAAAATAGGCATCGAATCAGATTTGAAAAAGAGATATGACAAACTTTCAAAAGCAAAATAGCAGACACTCACGCATATTGACATGCATGCATACAATGTCATCTGAGATCAAGACCAGACCAAGATATATACCTATTATTTGGCAATATCTGCTAATACATATTTCCCAATTAATATATCTGATCGGAACATGCTCTTAAGGCTTTATATTTTCCATACTTTCACTATATATATATATATATATATATATATACATGACCTCTTTGAATGTAACAGATATTGATACAAATTATTAACCCTTACGCCCACTTTTTTTAACAATTGCTCTAGCCGTTACCATAGTAATTTTAATAATAAATATACTTATATAACGTGTAAATTTCAGAAATTAGTTATTCAAAAAAAAAAATTCGATTGAAGATGGAACAGAGATTGGTACTTTAATTCAATTTAATTCAAATAATTATATTGACGTTTTCTGCTCTTGTTTTGAAACTTGAGAACTCTTATGTAGCGTTGGAATCATATTTTTAAATAAATAATTTTATTTAGGCTCTACTTTTGTATCGAGCACTGTTTTTTAAAAATAATAACAAAAATACTAAAGAACTTTTCATTATTTACCTAATGAGTTCTTTCGTATTTTCTATATATATATATATATATATATATATGGAGAGAGAGAGAGAGAGAAAGTTATATAAATCAAACGACCAGATATAAGCAACAGTCTATACTATAGCCCTTTATACATGCATTTGCTGTTCATGTGACAGAGGGTATATTTACGACAATTACATTTTTAATTATAAGGCCTGCCACTGCAACTAGTGTTGCTTAAATATTTGTTAAGGGTTACACTATTATGTTGGGCTAAATATTGTTCATGGTTTTTAGGGCTACTGTAGCCAACCTTAACGTTGTTCTTGTTGAGGATTTTTTTCTGAGCGGGTGATTATGACTGAAATGTTTGCGTACTAACCTTTTACAGATTTTATTTGAGTTAAGTAATCGGTTTGTTTAGGAAAACTGCCATTTGGTATTTAAATGTAGTGAAAGATTATTGTTTAGGAAATTTGAACGTCCTTTTACTTCAGTAGCGATTTTCTTGGCTTCACTATTGATGTTGTTTTCCCAGTTGTTAAGCTGTACATTTACAAAACATTAACTTACTTGTAAATAGCTTTATGCTATATATCCGCACTAATTTTGTAATGGTTACCCGTCTTATTAATATATATATATATATATATTAATTTGTACGCACTCATTCTGTCTCTCTCTCTCTGTCACGCACACACACATATATATATATATATATATATATATATATATATATATATATATATATATGTGTGTGTGTGTGTGTGTTCACTTTTGGAAGTGCTATCTGATGATCCAGCGATCTTTAAAATGGATCTGATGAAATAATTTATTATGTTACCTTAAAGTGGTCTGTTTTCCTTTTAAATATTAGCTCTGGATTTACATTGAGCTCTCAGGATTTCATCCTCCTTGGGATTACCCATACGGATTACCAAGTTCTTCATAACTATATACATATATATATATATATATATATATATATATATTGGTGGATTTTATAATCCGACAATGTTTCTGATTACTATGAACATTATCTTTGTAGTGGGTACACGTGTTGCTGCAGCAAGCGTCCCTGTCTTTTAAATAGAAAAATTAATGTCGAACGGCCTAATCTCAGAATAAAGAAAATGTCCCTTTCGACAGATATCAAACCATTATTTCCACTTTTATCTCAACATCCCTTTCAAACAAAGGGTGTGTGTATATATATATATATATATATATATATATATGCAATCCCCACAAAAAAGATTGTATTAATTTTCTTACATTTTGCTTAATGATACCCATGCGAACTCGTGTGCTGTATATTGTCCAAGAAGGTAAACCGGAAAAAAAAAGAGAGAAATGTACGAAAAATCCATGTTTAATTAGAATCTTTTCATTAACACAGACATTATCTCCTCTTGAGGATTTACAAAATTCATAAAAAAAAACATTTCTAAAGTTTTATAAAAAATATCTCCTGAGCAGTTTCGACTGCCGCTATATGTTCCGTTTTTATTTAACTATTCCATCACGATGGCACAGGAAACACTTGAACACTTCGTAATCAGATGGCACAAGAAAGAAATAATAATGAGAATTTGGAATTACTTTTTTTGTTAACATCTTTAATCTTATCAGATTTAGTCATTCATTTACAGGGCCGCATACAGGAAGTAATGCCCCATCGGTTCAATTGAACAAACTGGGATTCTTTTCGTTCGAAACCTGGCTTACTGCTTCATTTTATTTCAAAACATAACTTTCTGTCTATAGATAAATGGTGTGAACGGAACGTTGTCTCGGAGTTATTCAATGGGGGGATATTCCATTGCAATGGAACATAAATCTTACCGAAATATCCGTGGGTTGAAGACCATTTCGGTTTGTGTTTCAAACTCTTTATCTACATAATTCGTGTCACTTTATGTCATTTAGTTTTTATCAGCACTCACCAAACCTTCCAAATATGGCAAGATATATTGACAAGAATGTAAAGGACATCAGTCTATATTTCTGAGATGAAGCATTGTAACTATTTACATTCTTCGGAGAGGTGGCTTTATCCTTATTGTCATATTCACGACGCGTCGGCCGTTGTAAGCACCATCCTTCTTTAGATGATGTAAGAACACATGGCCCAATGAATAAAAGAGTTAGTTGAAGTATTCCTATAACTTGACAAAGTTCAATACCTGGCTACAGCCGAGGTGAACAATTACTTGGAGAGTTGGGTTACTAGAGACTGAAACCGCTATGTCCAGAAAAGCATTGCACGTGGAAGTAGAGCAATCCTCCCCGGGGTACGAAATGATGGGTTTGGTTCAAAGTATATCACCTGAGAAAGGCCAGGACGTACAACGTTCGAAATGTCGTGAATATGACAATAAAGACGAGAGAAGCATTCCGAAAAATCTAAATAGTGTGAATGTAAAGAAGGATACATCATCTGTCGATACTTCTAAGATGAGATATTATGTACACTATTTACGTTGTTGGGACTATCGTCTTCATCTTTATTGCCGTGTTTATCGCAACGTCTCGGTCGTTGTATGCTCCGGCCTTCTTCAGGTGGTTGGAATGTCGAACTGAACGCTTTATTTTGCTATCTGGCATAGACTGTTCTAGTTACACGTGTCATGACTAATGGATGTCACTTATCAGTTATCTCCTGTTAATTCCCCTCTCCAAGTTCTCCATTAACAGGAGATAATTGATAACTGACATCCATTAAACATGGCACGCGGAAATAGGACAGTCTACTCCAGCTAGCGAAATAAAGCGTTGAGTTCGACATTCCAACAACCTGAAGAAGGCCGGAGCGTACAACGGCCGAAACGTTGTTATAAATATAAGAAAGATGAAGACGATAGTCAGAACAATATAAATAGGTTACATATTCAGTATTATCTTATTTTGGGTCTTTGGTAATCGATGTAGAAGCAATTTTCATGTATGGGCGTAGATCTATTTTGTTTCCGATGCAAGTAATCTTCAATTCCGTTTTTGAGTTAATTCAACCATAAGTTTATTTCTATAAAGTTCACATTGTCTTGATCTTATTTAGGACAACTAAGTTTGGATTTCCTTCTTCTAATCTTTTCGCAATATCTTCGGCAAATGCTTTCATTTAAAGATTATCTGCTGTAAACTATTTGTATTCTGAAACTAATTACATATTTCACCGCTATCAATGATGGAAACAAGATTGAATCGCATGGAAAGATGCTGTAAGAATAAGTTTATCATCTCTTCAATTATGAAGATAATTGCATATTTCACTGTTATAAATTATGAGTCAACTAAGTTAGAACCAAAGTTGAATGTGAGGAAATTGCGTTTAGAATTACTTTCCAATCTCTACTCGCTGAACGGAGTGTCATTTTACAATATCATTTCAAAGTTTAATTGTGAAAACGTTCAAAGAAGGAATTTAATTTCCTCATCATGTTTTGTTTGAGAACGAAGACAGCGTTTCACAATCTGCAACTATCTTGAACTCGGGATGACAACAGACATTTTTACATCATATTGCTAGAGGTGATGAAAAATGGGTTTGGCATATCAATAGAAGACGAAACAGGCAGTGGTTATCAGAAAATGAGCAATCAGAACTCCATTCAATGAAGTACTTTCTTTGCACCTGGTGGAATATGAAAGATGTCGATGATTACGAATTATCTGAACATGGAAGAACCATTACTGCCGGTGTTTACTGCAAGAAGGTTTCTTCGGTAAACAAAGCATTACGTCGAAATTGTTCTGCTTTGATAAACAGGTGTTACTCTATAGTATGAGAATCCAGGTGCACACTCTGCAACAGAAAGCCCTGAAAAATAACATTATGATGGAAGGTTTTGATGAAGTGATTTATTTATTTTTACGGCTTACCAACCTCTCGTGATTTAAATCCGAAACAGTTTTGGTATGGAACGAGTAGTTATTCTTTGCGAGTGGATATTTCATTAGAATTTTACTTTTGGAATAACAATGACTAATTCTTAAGTCTTACTATTTAACCCATAGTTGGGTAAGGGAATCGATTATGACAGGAGGTTCTTTAACATGCTCAATACTAATCAGGTTTTCAGCTATAGGTGTTTATTTGTTTTGATCACGAAAACAAAAAAAAACTTTCAAGAAAGAAAATGTTGGAAACAGTTTTTAAAGCGTTTAATGTAATAAAAGAAAAACTTCTTCAAACGGGGAATTGAAAATTCGCCTTCTCTTTGAAGCTGATTTCATTTTTGATAAATAATATTTACATAAATGTAACTTACACTTGTTTTTACATCATTTCTGGTGAAAATGTAATTGCTTTATAAACATCGTACAAATAATTGGGTTATCGTCGGCAGATTCATTTTCTTTCCTTTCTTTCTATTGGTTTATATTTTCCATACGTACCTTCAGCTTTACGGGAATCAAATTCTTGAATTTATGTTGTATATATTATCCGTTTGACCTGTACGAATGCGTAATAGCATGTATTAATGACATAGCAGAGTAGTTGAAATATCGTTCGGTCAGTCGCCATCCGATTTCAGGTATGACTTATGAGATGACCAGCTACAATTATATTCAGAAACTGGCTTGGCGGTTGAAAATTTAGGAGATTCAATGACTATTTCAGGCTCGTTGATAGCTATTGAGAACCACAGGAGACAGGCCTTGCTTCAACAGCAGTTAAAAGGGAAATACGAGCAACTGATTGAAAAGGAAAGACGAACAACTGATTGAAACTTCAGTTTCACCGTTTGCCTTTCCTTCCAGCACTGCGGTTTAAGTCAAAAGATGATGACCTGAAATGTCATACACTGTCTATCACAGTGTCGTCACATTTTATTCCCCAGTGGCGATATTCTCTCCTTCAAAAAATTAAGGAATCGTAGGGGAATGAACGACAATTGTATGACACAAACCTTTATAGATGGTGTTACAGAAGAACTATAGGGATATGGTTGAACTGAGTCAAATTATCCTCAGGTGATGGCCAGTCAGCGCTGACTATCCTCAGGTGATGGCCGGTCAGCGCTGACTATCCTCAGGTGATGGCCGGTCAGCGCTGACTATCCTCAGGTGATGGCCGGTCAGCGCTGACTATCCTCAGGTGATGGCCGGTCAGCGCTGACTATCCTCAGGTGATGGCCAATTAATATCCGCTGTTAGGATGAAGTTTGCATGCTATTTTTTCTACGTTATGCATCTAATGAATTTCAGCAGTTTTTCTTTTACTATTTTTGAGTACAAGATTTTTAATTTTACCATTTTTTTAACAAACGATTACCAGTTAGTTACTCGCTACGTCCATGGAATTGATGGTATCCTCTGTCGAACCACATTTATGTTGCCTCCAGTTTTCTTTTATCCGTAAGGAAATTACACAGTATGCACTTCCATATAAAAGACTGGACACCACGTAGCCATCCAGCACTCTTTTCTCTGTGTCTAAGCATTTTATTCAGCTTTTGAAATGACTTTTGCAAATACATTGCGTGTTCGGATATCGATGCCGTATTTTTCTATCTTTTGTTAATACATTCCAGATATTTAATCAACTCTATTTGCTTAGTTTTGAAATCTCTAATTTGTAACTCACAACTTAGGAATCATAGTCATCAGCAAAAGGAAAAGCCTATCTTCTTGCACGTGATGGTAGTTTTTTTCCGTGTCAGCTACGCATACACTGTCCTCTGTATATATTAAGTTAGAGCCAACGATGAAATTATTCGTACACCCATTAGTTTTGAATATCTTAATCCATATCTAAGAATCTAACGCCCAGATAATGCCAGGTTCTATATATGTTATTAAGCACAAAAATGGGATATAAAACTCAGTTTTCACAACAATAGGTTAAATGCAACAAATTTGATAGACAATTTTTGTAACATAGGAAAAGACAAAATTATTCGTCACAGTAGGAAACATCGTTTTAAATTGATTGATACGTGTTAGCATAAGGAACTTATATAATCATTTTATCGGTGAAAAGTTCTAGACTATTTATACAGTAGAATATTTGAGACAATTCCAGCAAAGAACATCATGTGGTGCATAGAGTGTCACCATTGTTATTCTTACTTTAAAAACACGATGGGAAAAGCAAAGGTGCTTAGCGTTGAGACAGATATTTATTAACTTTCAAAAGTCGTGAAATAGATGCAGCACTATTTCAAACCGGTTATATCTACCGTTATAAAGAAGTTTAAACAGTTTGGAGAATTTACTGGGCATTGAAGAAATTCCAAATTATCACTGAGAACTGCATGAAAACTGTGTCGCGATGTCAATTTAATTCCAAGAGTTGTTCTGAAAGACATCGCCAAAACGATGGATACGATGGGATTCAGCGTAAATACTCACACAATACAACGTTATTTAAATAGAAATGGGTCATATGGAAACCGGCCACAATGAACCCCTTTTCACAAACCATGAAACATTGTTTCTCAGTTTAATTTTGCCAAAACGTTCTTGGACAAAGAATATAGCTTTTGGGAACAAGTACTATAAAATTAAACTTTTTGGATATAACGATGTACAGGAGATTTGGAACAAGAAAAGTGATGCTTTCCTCCCAAAGATCACAGTGACAAGATTAAAACATGCAGGCGGCTCGATGATGTTTTAGTGTCGTTTTAACTCACGGGGACTGGACAATTAATTCAATAAGTGGAATAATGAAATCTGCAGACTATATTAAAATTCTGGATGAAGATCTGCCATTATCAACGCAAAATCTTCATCTAGGTAAGTGATTCATTTTCCAACAAGATAATGATCCCAAACATACTTATAAATAGATGACTGCGTGGCTTCAGTAAAAGATTATAGTTCTTCCATGGCTTTCAATTGGTCAGGACTTGAATCCTATTGAAAGGATATGGGAAGAACTGAAAGTTCAAATAAATCGTCGGTGACCAAAAAACCTTCAGGAATTATAACATGTAACCATGGTAGAATGGAAAATCCCAGAAAAGACTTGTTCAGATCTCATTAAAAATTTATAAAACCATTGAATATTATTAAGATAAGAGGCCATATTACTGACTAATAATATTGTGAATTTTTTTCAATTGTTTCTATTTTTCATCATGTACGAATAATTTTGTCTTTTCCTATTTTGCATAATTCGCCTGCCAAATTTGTATTTAACCTATTGTTCTGAAAATTGAGTATTAAATTGATTTTTGTGCTTATTAACATATAAAATACCAGCCATCATCCGGGCATTTGATTCTGAAAAAGGGATAAAAATATTCAAAATTGATAGGAGTATGAATAATTTCGTCGCTGACTGTATGTTAAGATTACGCTCACCGACAATAAATAATGGTAAAGTCTCCAGCTTTCTTAGGACAGCTTCATTGTAGAGGTTGAATAGTGCTACTTTGAAATGGAATATTCAGTGGCGAGGCATATTTTCATTAATGTTATATCCAGGCCTTCTCGAAAAAAAAGAAAGAAAAAAGAACAATCTTATCGCAGATCAAAAATGTTGAAGATTACTAAGGATTATTCGCTATAGTTTAGTTTTAGTACAAAACTATGATAGTTGGGCCAATGTAAAGAATATTATCTTACTACACAGATGATGTCTAACTGATGATAAACACAAAGAAAAATGAAAAAAAATATGTATACAGGTTAGGAGTTCCTAGACACCAAAGAAAGGAAAGCAGGAAATATAAGAGCGTATGATTGTTAACAAAAGTGATTGCCCAAGATACGAGCTATAAATTGTAGACGTCATAATCAAGTACAAAAATTTAATCATCTGAGTAATCCTCTATCAAAAAAAAAATGTCAAACAGAAATCCGAAATCGCATTGGAACAGCGAAATATGCCTTCAAGAAGATAAGCAATGTATTAAAAAACAAGGGAATTTTATTAGAAACAAAGAGTGGTGGCTTGCTATCGGTTATCGATGCCCCTGTATGCCAGTGAATGTTGGGTGCTCATAGATAAAGAGAAGATTTGAGGCAAGGGATTTGTTTCTACAGAAGGATGATGTGAATACCATGAACGGAACACGTGAGCAACGAGTACGTTTTTAAAAAAAATGACAACAACAAAGCACACTTTAGAATCAGAAAGAGGGAACAGAATTTTGGGGGATATTCCAGAAATATTAATTGCCTTTTTCTTTAGAAAGAGGGCTTAGAGAATTTGATACTCACAGTTCGTACTGAAAGCAAGTTGGGTAGATATGAATATCAAGTAACTTTACCAAAATAGCTTATGTAAACAGAACAGGAATCGGGAGTGGGTAGTTGTTATTGTAATTTACCCACGCACGTATGGACTCTCCCCGCTATGAAAAGGAGCAGATACTGTCTTTAGAGAAGGAAAATTCCAGTAGTCATCTCTGACAATCAGACCCATCATTCTTGATGTAACACTCTCGTTTGTATAAGTTTGTCTGTTTCTGCTAATATATTTGTTTAAATCAATTCCTCTATTAATGTATTTTTTTGGCCCTAACAAGGCCAAATCAGTAGTTATGGGAAGTGTAGCATCAGCCAATTTTCTTATATGGAAACATCCTGCATTCATTGACGAGAAACTAGTACTGTTGAAATTTATAAAGTCTTTGTTAAAACAAATTTCAAGAAGAATAGGTTATCTCAAGTCCAGTAGCTGTTAGCGATTTTTCTAGTATTGATGGGGGTTTCCTTATTAATCTTTTATTTGAAGTAGTGTGGGACATCATCATCTTGATTATGTCATTGTTTTCCCTTCACTTTACATGTGCTATTTATTTTAGTTGTTGCTGCTTCTTTTATTTGGTAAAGTCCTTTGTTTGTGATTACCTAGTACCAGCCCAAACCCTTTATAGAAGGAAAAGGAGAAAAAACATTCCTTAGATCTACAAGGGAGAAGTGGTTGTGTTAAAACATAATTACCTACGCACTGAAGTGAGATATATAAATGACGACTCAGTAGTGATATTCTGCGGGATCACCTTGATATTTTATTACAGGAGAAGGAGGAGTTATATTTACATTTTGTTTGCAAAGCTTTGGTTTGTCTGGCTTAGAGGATTCTATTTTCAGTTACTAGCTGCTGAGTTGTAATGAAAACTAATTTGTCTTGCGCAAGCTCAGTGCCTCGGTTATCTTCATTTAAAATGATGTAGAAATTAAGGATTTTATCAAAGATAATAAGAAATTTTATTTTCTGTCGTCGTCAAAACTGGCTTATTTGAATATCTTTATTAAATTATCTTCTTACATTTCTTAATACGTCATTCCTTTATGGTTTTCATGTATTTTCCTCTATTCATTTTTTTTTTATTTTAATTTGCTTTCTATCTCCTCTGATGACGTTATTTCAGTTATATGTTCTACAACCGGAAGTCGAATTAATTTAATAAAACTTTTCTTTGCTGATGTTCTTTCATCCGACCAGTGTCTGCAATACGGAAAGAATTCGGACGCCAACAAATTCCAAAAAATATTTTCCACATAAACATCAAGAGATTCTTCGTCGAAAATGGCTGACCAGCGAAAGAATTTTTCCCAAGCCAATGCACGTACAGTGCCGAACACTTAGCAAAATCACATTTTTTTTCTTGCTGTAGTCTGCTACGTACCCTTTTAAATAAATTCGCATACAAAAGAACAAGTTCATTCGCATACAATCATCAATAAACTTTTTTAACTGTCAGGAGAAATTATATTTCTCTTATTTATTTTAAGTCGATTCAGTCACAGTAGCAATGTATACGATGTTTAAAAAATGTATGTACGAGTTTGAAACTTGAAGCTAATTTCATAGATGCACTTTTGATAAGAGAAAAACTTAAAAGTATTTTTTCTGCTAGTATTGTTGAATGTTCTGAACGATGGTAGTGTTCAATTCTATGACAAAATTTAGATTTCCATTGCTGTTTTCAAATGCCGCCAGTATGTTGTTCGATACAGTAGTCCTAATTTTTTTCTAAGTTTGTATTCTGATATGCCAGTGTTTCTCAAGCGTTTTTTTTTTTTTTTTTAACTCAGGGTACATTTGTGGAATGTCTAAAACTCCAGGCGTGCTTTAAGATTTCATTGAGTAATTTTTAGTTATAATATATGAAAATACAAAAATAAAAAAAATAAAAGTTTCATGATATAACCATTTACTTTTACGACATTACATTGTACATTTAAGTTTGTGTGAAAGGTGTGCATGATTTTCTTTGACATTTTTTTAATACTAGATCTATGTATGTTATGCCTTGAGGAAAACAAAAAGAAAACGATTGTCCATGCCTTCTTACAGATTAATCAATGTAACATCCAGTTTAAAATATAATACAAAGATTTGATTGAAATATAAACACTGTGTTTAATGTCTCTAACTTTTTAAAAAGAAAGTCATTTTTTTAATATAAAAATACTTCAAAAATTATTCTTAACTTATCTGGATACCAATGAAGGCTCATTAGTGTGCCCGGAACTCTGCTCTGTACTAACCTAAGCTATACTAACTAATCTGATGATTTACTTTCACACTGTAAGTATTTTGAATGAGTGAATGTGAGTATTGTTTTTACTGGATTGAATCACTTCCAACTGCAACTATATTTTTTTTATTATTTCACACCATGCAAGGCGATACTGCCAGTAGGACGCATGCGTCAACTGGTTGTGACATAGGACAAGAAGACTTTACCGAGAAATAAGGGGATACGTCTAAAAAAGAACTGGTTTCAGGTAAACAAAAGATGCTCTTTGGCGTTGCATTTAAATTCAGAAATTTGAGAAGCACAAAATCGGAAGTGAATTCCACAGGCGTGAAGTGTGAGAAAAGAAACTGTAAGAGAATAACAGGCAGGTGCCTCTAGCTAGTTCAATACTGAAACTGTCAGACCGAATTTACCATCCAGTAGCACGCTTAACTTCATGCAGTCAAGTGACCAGGAAGGAAAATACATCAGAACAAATGTCATGAAAATATTTATAGAAGAGACAACGGGTAGTCAAGTAATGTTGATGAGAAAGAGACTGAAGTCGAGATGCCAGGTTAAGACCTATAACATTTCAGACCCTTCTTTGAGTTTTGTCAATATTTTCGATTATATAGTAAGAGGTTTGTTCATCATCTGGAAAGTACATTCTTCACAAAGTATCAATCAAAGTGCTAGATCATTTTGCGCCCGATACCATTAATTTAGTATGTTATTTGAACTAAGGAAATCAATCCAGTGCAGTGGAGAATTGTGCGATTCGAATTAAGATATTACAGTCTATACAGTCTGTCCAAGAACCCCATACAGTCCCATTGATCAGATAGTTGTTATTTGTAATATAATCTTAGTGCAAAATTTTGCTCCAACAACCCTTTCAAATAACTTGTTTAAAAAGATTCACCCCAAGGAAGGCGGGAGTGCCAGTAGCACACAAGGGGTTACAGAGGATTGAGAACAAGAGTAAAGAGGCATGTTTGGGGAAAGGAGACAGAGAAGGATGGGTAACAAGCTAAGGTTGTCAGATGTCGATTGACATTACACTTGAATATTTGCCGAATATAAGTCACCAGGGAGACAAGTAAGGGGAAGGGGGTTCCACAAATGGAAATTGTGGGAGAAGAAACTGAGTAGAAGAGACGGTTACATTTGATCTTTTTGACAAGCGTGGGATCGAGATGCCAGCCTAGTAGCTCGTTTAAATTCATGCAGACCCAGAACCAACGAAAGTAGCTCGTAGGAACAGTTACCTAGAAAATATTTGTAGAAGAGACAGAGGGAGGCCACACCACGTCTGTGGGATAGCGATTGTAGACGAGATGACAGATCAGGACCTATCATCTTGCATATTCGATGAAACAAAACTGATTTACAGTCTGATTTTCTATAGGGATTACAGTTCTAAATATACGAGTCCATCTCTCAACTTTTCATCGACCAAACAAATCAGATTTTGTTAGGTTTCGATTCGAATTCGCGTGAGTGTGAATGCAAAAACTGGGAAAGGTCCGTTGTACGTTCACAATGAAACGAAAGATAAAAATATCATTACTGCAAGAAATGAAAATTGATTCTTGTTTCCAGTATAATTGGTTATATATTCAGGGATACACTTATAGATGGTATCTCCTGCTACTACTGACACGACAGACAAACGGAATCAGCTATTATCTTCGACCAACAACGAACCTTTTCAACCATCCATCTGCCTATCACTACATCACACCCAGCACTTCGTAACTTACCTAATATAACGGGTAGCAGGAAACCTTCTTTAACGTGCTACCTCTACCTGGGCAACAGGCAATAACAGAAATACATTTAGTTCAAACAGAGACTGCTTCTATAAGCCTGTGATCGGATCTTTCTAAGTTCCGTTCAAGTGCCACCTGACCACAAAATATTCTATTAATTACTATATGTATTCATCTCTTTTTGGTGAGTAGGTGTTCGCATTGATGATCAAATATATATTGTCAACGTAGTCATGAAACAGTAGCAACTTCAGACTTAGATAAAATCATTTACCGTGAATTTATATAGATGTAAAGATCACAGTCGGGTTTGGTTGCGTAACAGCCTTTAAAGATTGGCAGAATTTGTAGGCGTTATCCTGTTCCTAAAAAGAGATATAATGAAATCTTCCTGCGCTGATAACATGTAGGAAGGAAAGAGAGGTCACTATAATCTGTTAAACGTGTTTGAAATAGCAAATTATCTGACGCTGTTAGGAAAGTGGTTCATAACTTCTATGTTTTTTGAAGAAAATACATTTTATTATATTGCATCTTGGACATTTTGAATCGGATTAATTGGGAACATAGTTATAGTGATCTTCATAAAAATGAAACTTTCCTTTGGGAAATTGTACAAGTTTCTAATTGTCACTGCAAAATGTCAGGCATAAACACCCCATTAAGAGTTTTACAGTGATGGTCACCCTATACAAAGCGCAAGAGCCACTTGAAATAGAGGTTTACAGATACAGTTTCTGAGGATATGTCAAGAAGATAACAGTAGTAGACTTGTGCTGGTTAAGATTGTAGTAATAGGGGTAGCACCTTCTTCAGAGTCGTCTTCACAAAGCAGCGATTCGTAGGAATATGCTGTTAGAGTGTAACTCACAATATAGAACTGGAATACGACAGGAATGGGGGTGGTTCGCCACAATGGGCGTGGCACGGCGGGTCTTAGACGTGACGGTTAGAACTGATGGAACTAAGATATTTAGTGCGGCTGAACCGTTTCCAGAGCAGTGAGAAAACTGCGACGTTTCATCTGCGCGAAAGGCGTTGTAAGGTAGATAATTAAATCATCACTCACTAGCGCGAGGAGTCTTTTTTTTAGACTATCGAGACTAATAGAAAATAATGTTTTGCTTAGTATCCTATTTTCAATACCCATTGAACGGATTTCACACAAAACTCGGGTGTTGGCGAGCATTTAATGCCGGTTGCCGAGTGGAAAAACATCATGCCAGCATCCGGTTTTAGGCATGGAAAAGATTTTGTAATATATGCGCTGATATAAACAATCACTAAAGACAATCCCAGGCTGCCCTTTCCATATCGCAGTCGGAGAATGTAAGCCCTATTTATTGAATACCAGACGACGTGGATCTCTCAGCAAATGGTCCTAAAGCAACTAACGAAATACTGGCGTTAAGAAAATGTTAATTAATGGATTTTCAGTTCTCGTGTTAGCATTTAACACCCGCCTCTCGGCATTTTATTGCATTTATTTCAAAATTTTAACATTTTAGTTCGAAATACTTCAAGAATTTTGCACAAAAGTTTTGTTCGGAAATGTTAAGAATATTCTGTATTTGTTTTCTCTCGAAGATATGGAAAGATTTAAATATGAAAGAGTAAAACAGTTTTGAAAGGAAAGCTTGTTCTTTATTTCCAGTGATGAAATTCCTTACTTTGTCTTCTGGTTTTCAAATTCGATTCGAGAATCATAATTTCATTTGCATATATTTACCTTTTCTTATATATATATATATATATATATTTTTAATAAAACAAGTAGTCCCGTATGTTAAATTGAATAGTAGCTTGTTTAGGCATTTCTTGACGCGGTGTTTTCTTTACGAACGTATAACGAAAAAAATAGAGAAGGCGGCGTGTAAATAGATTAACTAAAAGATGAAAGAAGAATTCAGGCAAGAACTCAATTGAATTTTATCATGAAACAACGCGGGTCACATTAATACCGAAATAAAAATGAAAATATACGAAATTTTGTTAATATTTTGCTGTTTTGTGCCATCATTTATAAAATACTATGATGGTGATAATGATATTTTCTTAAATAAAATTTACTATTTTATGGAATTATGTATATATTTGCTGTTTCGAAATTGGCTGACGAGGAGAGTTTTGCATTGTTAATAATAAATTATCGTATGATTGTTATTACCTTTTTTTCTTCTCGCTTTCTTTTACCACCCTGTCTAAGAGGCCCTGTTGTTTTCTTTTTGAGTTCGCCATCAACACATTCTTATCTCTTTCCGGTCGTTTACTAACTTACCGGAAAGAGAGACATCTGTATACAAATGTTTATCGGAATATTTTGCAAGGATACCTGACCAAATATATATTCAAACCTTTTCCGGAAAATCACCAAGTACTCAAGTTAATAATAGAACAGTTCTCACTGTTACACAATCTAGTTTAATCCATGCACCATAATGGGTTTTGTGCGATTGCCTAATACCGTGACTGATTTAAAT